>OY744525.1:141702536-142075036 GCA_963556195.1 Sepiola atlantica
AGGATACAAATGGCTAATTTTATTTACTAAAGCGTTGAAAACGTCTTCGTGTTATTTTTTTCTGCATACTTTAATTTGGCATCGCAGAATATAGCCATCAGTAAATTTGTATACTCTTACCGCCTCGTTTTTGTTTAATTCTATCGTGGTTGTTTTTTTTTACTGGGACTGATATTCAAAGCGCAATTTCATTTTTCAGCCAAGCAAAAGAAAACAAAACAAAACTACATTTTAAGCAAAAGAAATAAAATCATTTTCTTTTTATTTACATGTCATTAGGCAGAGCCTGTAGCCACGGCCACCGTATCTACAGGTTCAAACACTGCAGATACGGTGACCGTGTCTGCAGTGTCAGCCGCGTTATATATTAGAGACACGGTGGCATGTACACAAAATAAAACTCATTCAGTTTACGACACCGCCAGTATTTCTTTAGCGTATTTTAGCGCGTTTTAAGAAGACTTGCTATAATAGAAGACATAGACGTGTTATATTAGCAGATATTATATTAGAATACAGTTTATTTTTAATAAATTTATCTATTTATATAATAAAATAATCAAAATTATTCAGTAACCATCATAGAATATGATTAACCTATTACTTTATTAGAAAGCCCAGTGCAAATGTATTATTTCGTAAAAAAATATCTTTTAAAATATAGTTATCATATTTTATGAAAAAGAAACCCCTTAATTCCGCATTGATTAAATCAGTATAACTCTAAGAAAAATTAAGCTCTCAGATTAAATAACATTGCAGAAATAATCTGACGCGGTTTTTTAATTACACAATGAATGACAACTTTTGGTAATTGTATAAAATAGTCATCGGTGAATGAGGTACTTTTTTTTAAGTATTACCGTTAAATTGGACACTGGTTAAGTATCCCTTTCAGTAGGTATCCACAACTGCGAAAATGGGTAAAAACCGTGAAACTTGTGTATGTAATATATATATATATATATATATGGTACCCGGAAAACTCGGCAACGGAAAATTCGTCAATGGAAAATTCGGCAACGGAAAACTCAGCAATTTTGACCAAGTAACCCTAACACTAATCATCATGAAATGTCTAGAAACAATTCTTATGAATAAACTCAACATAGACGCTTTAGTTAACAACCACCAATTTGCATATAAGAAGAATGGAAATGTAGACGATGCTAACCTATTTCTGCAGTATAAAATCTTCAAAAATCTCCAAAACCTCATGCTAGAATTACATTCATTGACATTAAAATACTGATAGTCCGCAAGGATGCGTCCTTTCAGCAGTGTTATTCACTATTTACACACCAGACGAAATTCAAGCAAACAATTGCTTCATAGGCAAATATGCAGACGACACGTCAATATTGGAAACACCGAAAATGAAAAGGCTTATTTTTCTGAATTAAAAAAGTTTACTAAATGGTGCCAAAATAACTTCCTTAATCTCAACGTCAAAAAGGCTAAAGAGATGCTGATTATATTTTTATCAAAATTTCACATTTGGGATTAATAAAGTCTATTTATTATTATTATTATTATAAATATGGATACATATATACGATAATTTAAAGAAAAAACATACAATATTTCATACATAATAACATTTACATGAACCTTTGATAACATCTGTTTGTTTGAACAAATTGAATCAAATCTTATCACCGAATATATATTGTCATAAACTTACTTTTGTTTAGGCCTCTTTCCTGTTCCTTTACATTTATATGAACCACTGTGCTGGCATGTCAGCTTAATGTAACTATACTCCAATTCATCCCTACAAATGATATCATAAATAAAAGTTGTTACCAAATGTTTTTTAAGTATTACCGTTAAATTGGACACTGGTTAAGTATCCCTTTCAGTAGGTATCCACAACTGCGAAAATGGGTAAAAACCGTGAAACTTGTGTATGTAATATATATATATATATATATATATATATATAAAACTCGGCAACGGAAAATTCGTCAATGGAAAATTCGGCAACGGAAAACTCAGCAATTTTGACCAAGTAGGAAAATTCGGCAAATAGCGAATAAATATTGACTGAAAATTGATTTTAGAACCGTTTTTACAGGAGATATACTTGTAAATACGGGCCTACCCCCCCCCCCCTCCCTAATGAAGAACAGTTTTTATATTATTTTTTTGGTACTTGTGCAGTTTACGAACCGGCTATTTTTAGATCAGATTTTCAAATTAAATTAAATTTTTACGATATCTTTTGTTTATTAAATTGTTAGGTGAAAGTACAGAATAGTTAACAAAGCCCCCCTCATTCCATGTTAAGAATGGCTTTCTAAATAATGTTATTTCAACCCGGTTCGTAATTACATTACGAAAGTAAAGGTTTGGACCGGGTTATTTTTTACATAAAAATTTCCAGTTAAATTCAATTTTTACGATATCTTTTGTTTATTAAATTGTTACGTGAAAGAAATTACGAGATTTCAGTGTAATTGTAATTCAGTGTTTATTTTATTTTTTTTTCATCTTGCCTAAAACTTGTTTTATCTAACAACTTTATTTAATACTTAAAAAAAAGAAATTCTTCTTTCAAATAAATCGTTGTATGGTCGGAAAGAAATCAGAAAAATACATTGTCATTTTAGTTGTGAAACGATGGATTTACCACTTTTTCTCACAGTGATTTACAAATAGCATCATTTAGAAAGCCATTCTTAACATGGGGTGAGGGGGCTTTGTTAACTATTCTGGGACTTTCACCTAACAATTTAATAAACAAAAGATACCGTATTTACAAGTATATTTTCTGTAAAAACGGTTCTAAAATCTATTTTCAATCAATATTTATTCGATATTTGCCGAATTGCCGAGTTTTTCGTGACGAATTTTCCGTTGCCGAGTTTTCCGTTGCCGAGTTCACATCAATGTTTAAAACTGGGTAGTTTGGGATACCTACTTTAAGTAATAGTGAATAAATGTATATAGCTAACTTACTTGAATTTTTTTTTTGCCTGTTTTACTTTAGCTCTTTTTAGGGATGTGGGGTCACTTACGAAATAGTGTATGCATATTTCTTCCTCATATGCGTTGAGTTGTGCCTTATATTCCGCATAATTTAAAAATGTATCTCCAACTTTCATTTTCATAAAATAGCCCGATTAAAATACGCTAATTTAACACTCGTGAAATACACTAACTTAACAAGACGAAAGCGAAAAAAAAAACGGGGGAATCTTTAATAATAGCCCTACAACTCGCGAGTCGGGTTGAAAAAAAGTTGTAGAACGTAGTCAAAAAAATGAATATGCAACAAATAAATGCGACGTACGTAGAGACCGGAGATTTTCCTAGTTTTCTATTCCATTTGTTTGTATGTTTACGTATGGTAAATGGGTTTTTATTAGACATGAAAAAAAATATATATATTTTTCAGGTCATTTATTTAAAAAACAAAATGGCGTCATTAGTTTTTGCTATCGGTGTCACGTGTGTTTTTTTTTACCGGGACTCATAATCAAAGCGGCGTTTTTTTGTTGTTTTTTTTTTTGGGGGGGGGGGTTGCATTTTTTAAATTTAATTTTATGAAACGATCATTTTGATCACCGAATGAGCGCGCATGTCGTTACGTCATTGGGGGTTAGGGTTAGGGCTGGGTTTAGGTTAGGGTTAGGGCTGGGTTTGGGTTAGGGTTAGGGTTTAGGTTAGGGTTAGGGCTGGGTTAGGGTTAGGGCGGGGTTTAGGTTAGGGCTGGGTTTAGGGTTAGGGTAAGGGTTAGGAATTTTTTAAAGAAACAGGAAAAAAAATATTACGGTTTGACGAATGAAAATAATATGTAAATAAAAGCACACTGACATGTAAATAAAAAGAAAATTATTTTATTCCTTTTGCTTAAAATGTAGTTTTGTTTTGTTCTTCTGCTTGGCTAAAAAATGCAAAAATTGCGCTTTGACTATAAGTCCCAGTAAAAAAACAACCGAATTCAGAACGAGGCGGAAGTCTCGTTCTGGATTCGGTGTTTTCTATCGAAGCAGCCATTACTGTTTTTTTTACCACTTCACTTACGCTAAAACTATTAACTTATAGAAAATAGCACTTTTAACGGATTATAATCATTAATAACTGTCACAGTTAACTTGGAAATTCAGTTTTATCGGCTACGGTAACTTTTATTTGTTGTATATTTGTTTTTTCAGCGTTTTCGTTGTTGGGCTATTCTTAAAAATACCCAAAAACGGTGTCAGACGAAAGCGAAACGAATTTAAAGTGTCTCCAGGTTCTAACACTGCAAACACGGTGACCGTGTCTGCAGGTTGTTCGTTTTATTTACATATTATTTTCATTCATCACACCGTAATGTTTTTTTTTCCTGTTTCTGTAAAACATTCCATACCGTAACCCTAAACTTAACCCTAAATCTAAACCGAACCCCAATTTTTCATATTTCAGTCAAACAAAAGAACTAAAAAAAACGCCGCTTTGATTATGGGTCCCGGTAAAAAAAAAAACACACCACGTGACAACAAAAACGCTAAGCTTGTTCGCTTCGCGTTTTTGTTGTCACGTGGTGTGTGTTTTTTTTTTGTTGTCTGTTGACGCCATCTTTATTAAGTAAACTTTTTTGCCGAAAAAAAAAAAATTTTTCGGCAAAAAAATTAAATTGGCTAAATTTTTACGTGTTTTTATTTTATTTTTTTTAAATCCCCCCACCCACAAAATTTCTTCAGGTGTATCTCTTCGAACACGGGAAAATTTCGGTTCTTTTCAGATATATTTTTAAAATAAGAAGTCATGCAAGTTCAATTAATAGAACATTTTTCGAAGACCCGATCTATACAAGAGCCAATATCTGCGATAATTTAATATTTTAAACTATAAAAAAATAAAAAATCTGTTCATCAAAACAATAGGACTGTTCGTTTTGCTGGTTTTGAAATGAAAAAATATACTGTTGATTTTCCCAAATTCTATTTTCTTCAATAAATGTTCTATCAATATACTGTTGATTTTCTCAAATTGTTATTTCTTCGAAAAATGTTCTATTTATTGAATTTGCATGACTTCTTATTTTTAAAAAAATGGATATTTTCCATTTTCGGAGACATTACATACTAAAAAAAAAAGAGTTACTGCCCCTTACACAATTGGAACTCTTCTAAAATAAATAGAAGCACCAAACAGTTAATAAAAAAATTCGTTTCGGGAACTCAAGTTTTATTTTGTATTTATTTACTCCTCTCCAGGAGTTAGGCACAAGGCCAGTTTTATCTTACTCCCACAAGGTAAGATGTGACTCGAGAAAGTGGAGCTTGAAAAGCCAGCGCCCGAGAAGTGAGCACTCTGGCCATTAAAAATTGCCTGGGCAGCCCCGTCGACATTCCCCGGTAGGGGCGCCTCAGGCAGAAAGCAATAAACTTACTCCTTCCCAAAGAGGGGAGGCAAAGCCTGGGAGGGTGGACCTTATTTTGTATGGTCGGCGTTGGTGTTATCACATTTTATTGAGCCAATATGGGGGCTAGCCATAGGGGTTTTTCTTTTTGTTTTTAACTTTTCACTATACACCGGCCTAAATGAATTCGTACAAAAAAGAATTGGAAAGAAAAGTATTTACTTTTCTTTCCAATTCTTTTTTGTACGAATAAAAAAAAGTTTATTTGACTGTAACGATAAATACTAAATATGAAAAAATAAGTTTTATTTCCATTGATATACACATGTCTATTTAACCTCGTGTTTCAACTGACCTAACGTAACGAGTGAAACATTTTAAAATTGACGCCTGGACTGTTCATTTACTCACAATGTATTGCGGATTTTCGTACATATAAGTCATTTCACAACCATTCGGCTCGACATTGATGAGGACATCCATTAATCCAATATTTAAAGCCGCAACAACAATCAGTGTGTTCTTTTCAAATGGTTAGAAAAAGATCACGCTACAAATACTGACATTTCAATTAAGCGGTGTAAAAAAACCGGTGTCAAGGCAACTGGCATTCCTCGTTAATTATAGTTCTGTCACAACTTGTAGATTGCTACTGGAAAAGGGAGATAACTCAAACTTTTGCGATATTTGAAAAAAAAATCAAACTTTTGCGATATTTGAAAAAAAAATCAAACTTTTGCGAACACTTAAACAAATAGAGTTTTAATAAGCCTTGTGCATTATGGTAATTTCTACGAATTACCATTAATCGCATAGATATGATTTTTTTAATTAAAAAAAAACGACTTGATCAATTTATGAAATTTTGGATGTGCGATATTTTCTTTCGGTGCTTGTCGAGATAAGGCCGCAATTGGAAAACCTAAAAAAAAAAAACTCTCGTTCATACTCAAGTATCAAGAAATAATCAGTATACGCAGAAAAATTAGGAAAATTATCAAGTAGATTTTTAATTAAAAGTAAAAATCAATTTTATCGTATTTTACATTGGGCAGACATCACTTAGGAATAATTAAGTAAAACAGGAGGAGGTCATTCTCCTAACAGGTCTTGCCCGTAGATTCAGAAATACGATAACATTGATTTTTACGTTATTAAAAACTATTCGATAATTTTTCCTAATTGTTTCTGTGTAAACTAATTATTGTCTGATACGAGTTTTTATTTGGAATTGCGTTTTCCAATTGCGACCTCACTTCGACAAGCAGCTTTCTCTCCCTCACGAGTATATACGTCATACAAATGTTTCATAGCGAAGGAATTGTCAAAAAGCACCAAAGTTCCGAAAGAAAAGAAAACCATAAAAAACGGTGCTTTGTTACTAGGTATGTGGGGAATCTTTAATAATAGCCCTACAACTCGCGAGTCGGGTTGAAAAAAAGTTGTAGAACGTAGTCAAAAAAATGAATATGCAACAAATAAATGCGACGTACGTAGACACCGGAGATTTTCCTAGTTTTCTATTCCATTTGTTTGTATCTTTACGTAGGATGAATGGCTTTTTATTAGACATGTAAAAAAAAAAATTTTCGCCCAAAAAATGTTTACTTAATAAAGATGGCGTCAACAGTTGTCACGTGGTGTTTTTTTTTTTTTTACCGAGAGTCATAATCAAAGCGGCGTTTTTTTTTTTTGTTCTTTTGCTTTACTGAAATATGAAAAATTGGGGTTCGGTTTAGATTTAGGTTAAGGGTTAGGGTTAGGTTAAGGTATGGAATTTTTTACAGAAACAACAGAAGCAAAAAAAAAACATTACGGTGTGACGAATGAAAATAAGGTATTTTTTTACTATCCATTCCCAGCGCAGTTTACCACTTAAAAAAGTTCAAATCCTACTTTTTTGTGCAAATACATTTAAACAGCCTAAAAAAACATCCGCAAAGAAGGAATTAAATTTTTTTTAAATATTTAAGATTTTAGCGTGGGGGATCACTTTCCTTTATAAATGTAACGTGAAATGAGCACCCATTTCCTGACCACTTAACATTAAACGAGACATGTAACCGACTTGAGTTTCTAATTCGAGACTGGAGATTTTCCTAGTTAGCTATTCCATTTGTTTTTATTTTTACGTAGGATAAATGGTTTTTCATTAGACATGAAAAAAAAAAAAATTTCTGGGCACGGATTTTTACAGCAAAAACATGGCGTCGACAGTCTTGTTTTGTTAGCCTCGTTTCGGGTTATCGTTGTCAAGTTTGTGTTTTTTTTACCGGGACTCATAATCAAAGCGACGTTTGTTTTTTTTACGATCAGGGCTGGGGTTAGAGTTAGGATTATGGCTGGGGTTAGAGTTAGGGCTAGGGTTAGAGTTAGGGTTAGGGCTGGGGTTAGAGTTAGGGCTGGGGTTAGGGTTAGGGCTGGGGTAAGAGTTAGGGTTAGGGCTGGAGTTAGAGTTAGGGTTAGGGCTGGAGTTAGGGTTAGGGCTGGAGTTAGGGTGGGTTTTTTTATTAAATAAACACGTAGAAATTTAGCCAATTTGGGGTGGGGGGTATTTATTTATTTAATAAAAACACGTAGAAATTTAGCCAATTTAGTTTTCTGGGGTTTTTTTTAGGGGGAGGAACTCAAGTCAAAGTTTTCCCACCCCCCTCCAAAACAAACACGAAAATCGCTAAATTTTTACGTGTTTTTATTAAAAACTCAAGTCGGTTACATGTCTCGTTTGACGCTAACTGGCCAGAAAATGGGTGCTCATTTTACGTTACATTTATAAAGGAAAGTGATCCCCCACGCTAAAATCTTAAATATTTAAAAAAAATTTAATTCCTTCTTTGCGGATGTTTTTTTAGGCTGTTTAAATGTATTTGCACAAAAAAGTAGAATTTGAACTTTTTTAAGGGGTAAACTGCGTTGGGAATGGATAGTAAAAATTTACCGAAAATAATATGTAAATAAAAGCACACTGACATGTAAATCAAAAGAAAATTATTTTATTCCTTTTGCTTAAAATGTAGTTTTGTTTTGTTCTTCTGCTTGGCTGAAAAATGCAAAAATTGCGCTTTGACTATGAGTCCCAGTAAAAAAACAATCGAAACGAGAACGAGAACGAGAAGCGGCCATTAATATTTTTTTTCACTTCACGTACGTTAAAACTATCAATTTATAAAAAATAGCACTTTTAACGGATTATAATCATTAATAACTGTCACAGTTTACTTGGAAATTCAGTTTTATCGGCTACGGTAACTTTTATTTGTTGTATATTTGTTTTTTCAGCGTTTTCGTTGTAGGGCTATTCGTAAACATACCCGGTATGTGCAAAAATGTCCGTCGCTTAAAAGTGTTTTTTCTTATTTTTTTAAAGTAGTTTTCGTTTAACTTTTGATTGTATTTGAAAGATTAAGTTAACATTTAAAACGAAAACAAATGTATGTTCACATTTAAAAAAAAATTAGAATGGAAAATGTTAAGTAAAAGTTGTAGAACGTGGTCAAAAAAATGAATATGCAACAAATAAATGCGACGTACGTCGAGACTGGAGATTTTCCTAGTTAGCTATTCCATTTGTTTGTATGTTTACGTAGGATAAATGGCTTTTTATTAGACATGAAAAAAAAATTTCTGTTCACAAAAGAAGATGGCGTCAACAGCTTTGTTTGCTTCGCGTTTCGTTGTCACGTGGTGTGTTTTTTTTACCGGGACTCATAATCAAAGCGGCGTTTTTTTTTTGTTTTTGTTTGTTTTGTTCTTTTGCTTGACTGAAATATGAAAAATTGGGGTTTGGTTTAGATTTAGGTTTAGGGTTTGGTTTAGATTTAGGTTTAGGTTTAGGGTTAGGTTTAGGTTTAGGTTTAGGTTTAGAGTTACGGTATGGAATTTTTTACAGAAACAACAGGAAAAAAAACATTACGGTGTAACGAATGAAAATAATATGTAAATAAAAGCACAATGATGTGTACATAAAAAGAAAATGATTTTATTTCTTTTGCTTAAAATGTAGTTTTGTTTTTTTTCTTTTGCTTGGCTGAAAAATGAAATTGCGCTTTGAATATGAGTCCGAGTAAAAAAAAAAACACGAGGCTGCGAAAATGTGAAGAAGCGGCGGCCATTTTACTTTCCAGTCTGCGTGTGATAAAAATATCGATTTATAATAAAACAGCACTTTTAACAGATTATAATCATTAATAAATGTCACAGGTAACTTTGAAATCAACTTTTATATGCTACGGTAACTTTTATTTGTTGTATATTTGTTTTTTCGGCGTTTTCGTTATAGGGCTATTGTTAAAAATACCCCAAACGAAAAATCAGTTAAAACTGCAGGTTCAATAAAACATGTTTAAAATTCGCTGGAAAGGTAAATATCAGTTTTCTGTAACTGTTTCAAAGATAATTATTAAATTAAAGTCTTAAGAGAGTGAATTACAAAAGAATGTACCTTTTTTTATTTTTACTAAAAATTGCTTAATTATCAAAAAAAAAGTGTAATTAAGCTAAAACATGTCCGAAACCTGTGTTGTAAACAGAAAATACGGCTATAAAATCTCTAAGTATGGAAGGCCCAACCCGCAGTAATATTTTGTTTTTTATTTTTAATTTTTACGTTACAAACTGCGTCAATTTTATTAATTATTTTTACATGATGATTGATTAAAATATTGAACAATCACATTACTTTAAAAATTAATGTAATTTTAAATTACATAAATTCTTAAAGAATAAATAACTAATTTATTGTAACGAGACATAAGACTTTCTTACATGTGTCGTAACGATAAATTACATAAATTCTTTTAAAATAAAGCTAAAAGAGTATTTTTTTTATTTTAAGTGTGAAAAAGTAAATTAAAGTCAATGACTACACTGACAATATTCATTGAAAAAAAGTTAAAACATGAAAAATTATTTATTAATAAATAAATAGAATTCAATTTTGAAAGAAAATGTCATATTTGAATTCTATTTATAATAATTGTTTTAAACTCTTTAAATAATATTTATTAATGAAACAAAAATGACAAAGCAAATACAAACTTACGTTTTATCTTTCCAAATAACTGACGATGAATTGTGAAATTAACAAAATTGTTGAATCTCTGAAAAAATTGATGACGGTGTGGGGGGTGAGCTAATCCCGCCTGTTTATTAGAGAACAGTGCTACCATACATCTCCAAGTCAATCGTTAGTAGAAATTATCCAATTAAAATTTTTTTTCGTTATGATCCTGATTCTCAAATTTTTCAATTTTTTGTTTATTTTCAAGATTATAAAACAATTTCTTACGCTGATGATGACACGTTCATGTCGCATTTTATATTTTCCCAAAAACTCTTATCATTATAATCACATGAAATATTTTTTGCAATTATATTATTTTTTTGTGAAGATATTGATTAAACAATACTTTATTTTTTAAAGAAATATATTTTTCTTCGAGTTATAGTGATTTTATTAACACGAAATTTACGGGCCTTTTTCGTAATATATACGAAATAATTAAAAAAAATATTTTAAACATCTACAGTGCTTTATTTTCATTTTTTTTTAAATTCATGCATTTAAAAAAATTAATATATAAAAATATAACTTTAGTAAAGATGTATTTTGTTTTAAAAAAATAATACATTTTCGCTAAGATTTAAAAAAAATAATAATGGTTTCATTATATTACGTGATCGTATATAAATACTGAAAATTTCATTAAAATTGGTTGATTTCTTGAATTTTGGTGAATTTTTAAGGGAGGGTCAAAATGTTTTTACATTTTGGGGATCGGCCAGTGATTTTGCACGTACCTATTTGTTACATAAGGACCCGGGTTAACTTTGACCCCGTCTTGGAATTAAGGTCAAAGTGGGGGTTAGGGTTAGCAATAGAGTTAGGGTAAAGGTTAGGGCCAACGTTAGCGCGGGTCCTAATGTAACAAAGTACCCAAAAAACAAAAAATAAATTATTTTATTTCCGAAAGAAAATAACATTTTTACTATTTTCCCCCAAAAAATCAAACAACAAAAAAATTGCATTATATTTTCCGAAAAGAAAACCATCAAACTACCTATGTGAATACTTATTTTTGTATAATTTGTTTAGCTGTGGTTTGTTCGTTTTTTATTTGTATATAATTATTTTAGTTTGATTTTCTTCGTCGTAATTTATCGGCCGCCAGTCTTCAATTTAGCGTTTGCCAGTTTTCGCCTCGTCAACTCTCGTGCGCTTCCGTAACCTGCCCGAACGTTGATGACGCGAAGTCACGGAAACATGGTGCGTTAGCTATAAGAGTACCCAAAATAATATATTTAGAGAGTTCTTGCACTCCAAAAGTAATAAAATATGTTAAGGATTTAAAAAAAAAATCTTCGAAAAGAATACTGAGAAAACTGTAAACGATAATAGTGTACGCTGAGAGTGATCTCCCTTTGAATGTAATTTTTAAAAAAGTTATCAGGACGTCACGATTGTAGATCACATGATCAAAATCACTAGTATTGATTTACTCCTCTCCAGGAGTTAGGCACAAGGCCAGTTTTTATCTCACTCCCACAAGTAAGATGTGACCCAAGGTCGGGTTAGGAAAGTGGGGTTTGAAAAGGCAGCGCCCGAGAGGTGAGCACTCTGGCCATTAAAAATTGCCTGGACAGCCCCGTCAGCATTCCCCAGTAGGGGCGCCTAAGGCAGTAAGCAATAAACTTACTCCTCCCCAAAGAGGGGAGGCGAAGCCTGGGAGGGTTGAACTCCTAGAACTGCACAGGACAGACCATATACCGGCGTAAATCAAGCCCTGAAGGTCAATACAATACCAGTCTATAGGGTGCAGTATTTGGATGGGCCTCTGGGTGAATTTATAAAAAAAGCAATCATACTAGCCTTAGTATGACTGCTTGTTTGATAAATTCACTCAACGTTCCCTACCCCGGCAAGTTGAACACTCTCTGACTGCTGGCTGTTCATGTCTGCCGATTGACATTTATAGACTTTAAATTCCCTTCTTTCCATGTTGATTAATAGTGGCCTGGAGGTAAGGACGCAGCCTGTGGACTCGAAGGTGACTGTGATTGCGTTCGATTCCTTAGACCAGCAGTAATTAACATTTTTTAATCTGATGATTGCATAAAAAGCATGAAACATTAGTGTCTGTAGATAAAAATAATTAATATAAGAATATTGAAAAATATTTTATATATATATATATATATATATATATATATATATATATATATATATATATAAACAATAATAAATAATTTCCATTTAAATGCATATGATGTGTCGGATAATAATATGCCTCTGAATATCTGGACTACCATGAAACTGCAGTAAAGTGCTAAGTTAAGCTACTTTTACTTTATTTATTATTGTGTCGCATACCCTTTAATTACTCGTACCTTTTCTTTGTCGCGTGGAAGGGTATCGTCTAGTGGTTGAGTTCTTTCTTCGTTTCTGTACTGCCGTGAACATCGCCGTCCGCTGTGCCTGCAACAAAAACCTTCCTAACACGATTCAGGAGGCAAACAATCTTTTAAATTTTGATTAGTTTTATTCAGGCGCCAGTGTACTGTCGCTCTTGGAGATGTTTCATTAACGTTGAGGGAGAGATCAAATTACTACTTTATCGTAGTTAATTCCTAGCTTAAGTCCTTAGCCATTCGAGGAGGGGGGAAGACGGAATCTCATGCCTGTATTCTCTTAGGGAAATAAATTCCCCTTTTCATTTTGGACTACATAGAGAAATAGTCTGTTCGGCTTGCTTCCAAAAACCAGACTGGCAAAACTCAGTTTCCCACAAAAAAGCCCGTGACGTCACAGAGCCCCTATACGCAAGTGCACCTTGACCCTTGACCTGAGGTCTCGTCAACGTGGTGGCCCTGTCAACGCTTGTGAGCTCCGACTATGTGAACAG
The DNA here is from genome assembly GCA_963556195.1 of Sepiola atlantica. Lineage (NCBI taxonomy): Eukaryota > Metazoa > Mollusca > Cephalopoda > Sepiida > Sepiolidae > Sepiola > Sepiola atlantica. The sequence continues at coordinate 141,715,791 of OY744525.1, forward strand.
CCTTATTTTGCACTCGGTTGAATGGGTTCACCCGCACTAAATCGTGCAAGCCAAACGAAACGATTCACCACACATACGTCCACTTCAACATGCGTCCGGCCTCACAGGGCCATTATCCAACAATTGTTATAGAGAGAGATTTTTAGAAAAATTAACCAGAATGCTCAATTACTTAAGCAAGAGCTTAATATTTAACGTTGATACAAAAAGAAGTATGTAACCCGGGTTTCATAGCAAAAAGACCCCAGTTTTGATGAACATGACTTAACCAGTCCGCTTCCTCCTCCGATCTGGTTAAGCTGACTGATAGCGACTGGTTAACTCGGGTTTATTAAAGCTGAGGTCGTTTTGCTATGAAACCCGGGGTACATAAATAGGGTTACTCCTTTTTGCATCAAAATTATATGTATATATACACGTGCAAACAGTCGTTGACAAATGTTTATGACCACCCTGCTATGTTTAAAATAAACTAAAAATTACAGACAGTTTTGTAAATAAGTCCTATTAATATATGCGTGGTAATTATTTGGGTAAAACTGCACTAGGCACACCGCCAACACTCCAATCTATGATACAAATAAAAATGCATGGTCTAGATTTTTGAAAACTTTAATAACCAAAATAAATAGATGAGTATTGAAAATGGCGATGATGCAATTGAGAAAGTTTAAGATTAGGATCACTAAGAGTGTAATGTCAAACATTGGCTTAGAAATCATCTTGCTCTATTGAGTTTCTTATTCATTTACTTATTAGAAGTTCTCAAACGAGTTATTACCAGTGATCGCTCACTGGCAACAACAAATGGTGTTCCCTGGAGTGTGAATGATAACAAGTGTCCGCTTCTTTTGGTAACCATTGCTAATCACTTTGTGTTTATACAGCAGTCGTTTACCATTGATTTCTCGTTGATACCAACCGTTGGTTTACTCAGGAACCTAAGTGGCAATAAGCCTGCATTTTTCGTTACACACTGGACTGCCAGACTCCGAACTGCCTGTTAGTAAAAATAGCGTTGCCTTTTTTTGATTAGTCGAAAAAAAAACTTTTCTGGCCATGTATTTTTTTATCGTTCATCTCCAAAGTGTATATGTGGAACCGGCCGAAATAAAGGTGCCTTCTTTTCATATAAACGGTGGTTATTAAGATGAGAACTTCCATTTCGATGTAAAATAAAGAGTTTCAATGGGTAATTAGATGAGAACTCAAAATAGTGGAGGAAATAAGAAAACTGAGGATCACTCAACTATAAATACTTTGTATTTTATTTGTATACTAGCTGCATCTACCCGGTGTTGCTCGGGATGCAGTGAAGTCATTTTAGTTTTTAATTTTTATTTCTTTTCGCATTTTTTAAACTTATACCAAAAAAAGAAATAAAATTTTAGTTGCGAAGGAGACAACTTTAAAAATATTTTTCACTTAAAAGTTAGTTATTCCCCTAGCTGATTTTCATTTTTGGTCATAATTGAAAAATGTTTCCATATTGTCAGTTGTCCAGGCGGGTCTACATAATTTTAAAAATAAACTGTAGCAAAGTATGTGATTAGAATGTCAATAACATGTCATAAAAATTAAAAAAAATGAAAATTGGTTAGTCAGAATCAAAGTTTGATTTGTCAGTTTAAATGCTATTTAGATCCAGCTTTTAAGATTTCATAACATAATTTTATATGTTAGATAATGAAATGTTATTTTTTTGTTTCTTCAACAATTCAATCAACTTGTACAGATGGTCTTTTCTTTTCTGGCTGATCCAAGTAAGGTAAATCGAATGATTTTTCTTTTATTTAAAGAAAACTCTACTTCAGACTTGTACTTTTGGAAGATTTGTTTAGTCAGGCGGCTGATGGTCGCATTGATGTGTGTGTAACTCCATTACTAACAAAGATGGAGACCTGTTTTTTGTTTTTTTTCATTTCCAGATTTTTATTTACATGCAAGACTGGACAAGTATTAAATAAGAATACATACACTCACAGAGCCAAGGAATAAGATTGAATTAAAATAAACATGGCAGGCAAACATGCATTTACCACTTCTGCCTGCATGTGGTCTAAGGTGTGATTGGGTGAAAGGAGAGAGAAGTGATAAGAATGCATTTGAGAGAAACAGGAATAAATAAAAACATGGCCAAAGATAAGTTAGTTTGGAAGTCAATTTCTAAAAGCCATCCAACACATGCCAGCATGTAAAATAGACATTAAACTGAATATGATGATGATATGTTCGAACGACATTTTCACAAAAATATTCTTAACTGGCAAAGAATATGATATTGGCTAGGACTACGATATCTGCAATGACCATACTGACTTGCTGGCACCTTCTATCACCCTGAGAAAACACTAAATTAGCTATACCATTGGCTCACTTTCAGAATTCGGTGGTCATCAGAACATCAGCCTTAGATTAACTTCAATAATCGAGCAAGTCTGCTTATATTCTCAGTCAGTGCAAGGGGGAGTTGGAAAGTTTAATTTGGTTATAAAACTTTTCTCTTTGTCTCAATAACACATGATTGACAGTTTTGAGTTCAATCCCTGCTAAGTCTTTTACAATTCTCAATTTATATTTTTAATTAAATTTTTTTATATATTTAAAAAGTAATTGCCTGTGTTTGTATAACTTAATTATTAATTTATCTTATTTTAAAGTGACATAACTCTAATGGCAGAATAATCCACCAACTTTTGTAATATAAAACACTAACTTAATGTGTTAACAATGTGTAATAAAAAACACGTGTTACTTTCAAGCCAATCTTTATACAACTATAAACGGAATACAAAAAGGTGGCAGATATGGCCAGTTTTAATACGCGTTACCTGACGACTTCCGGCTCCGGGAGCACTATCGAAGCCCATATGAATGTAATATAACATTCTTCCTTGCAAGAAAGAAAAAAGATAGTGTCTTCAATAATTTAAGTTTTACCTTTTACCTTTTTTTAGTTGAATAAATTATGATAAAAAAACACGTGTTACTTGGAAGCCAATCTTTATTCAACCAAAAAAGGAATACAAAAAGGTGGCAGAAATGCATTGCAACTACGGCGATCTATAATACACGGCTGCTAAGCAGGCGATTGAGGTCCACGACTGGGGGCGAATATGTGAAGAGCAAAATTACTACTAAATATTAATCACCGAGAAAAGTTTTAGTAAAAATTCCCCAGTAATGGTTAGTAATAAGTAACTATAAATATTATTAGGAAGCACCATACAATTATTAATTTATTTCCATCAAATCAAATGTAAAAAGAACAAAAATATAAAAAATTAAAAAATTCACAAAAATCACTTTATTAACCATAAATTAGACACATTTTTTATATTTAAAAAATGATGAGTCAATTTGTTCATATTGATTGCTTGATTACAGAAAATATAATGACATAATTACAATCAGAAATCAAATACTTTATGAACAAAATAATGTTTGGAGAAACAAATTTGATCATTTTTACAGAATTTGCTGTTTGTTACATGTACAATTTGTTTTTACAGAAGATGAAGAAAATGCTTATTTCTCTATTATACGATAATACATATCATACATAGTATTAATAATTAAATCAACTCACATTAAAAAGACTGAGAAAAACAGAGATTGAACAACTTCGAGAGATGAAATAACTTGAAGACCATTAAAAAAATGATGGAATCACAGAATTGCAACTATTATTGTAGAGTCACCAAAAATATTGAGCTTCAACCTTTTGAAATGAGATAGAAACAAATCTTTTGAAAATAGCTAGACTTAGCTCCAAAGATCATTCATATTAAAACGAAAAAAAACTTTAAAACACTTTAAAACACTTTCAGATGTTTAAAACTATACTGGTCGGTAGAAAAGTAAGTTTGTTTGCATTTGGTAATAGTTATTTTTTGTATATTATGTTGTATTTTTCTTTTTCTGATTCTTGCTCTGTTAACTAAACTACATTATTAGTGTTTTTGAATTTAAATAATGTTGACGCCATCTTTATTAAGTAAACTTTTTTTGCTGAAAAAAAAAATTTTTTCGGCAAAAAAATTAAATTGGCTAAATTTTTACGTGTTTTTTTTGTTTTTTTTAAATCCCCCCACCCACAAAATTTCTTCAGGTGTATCTCTTCGAACACGGGAAAATTTCGGTTCTTTTCAGATATATTTTTTAAATAAGAAGTCATGCAAGTTCAATTAATAGAACATTTTTCGAAGACCCGATCTATACAAGAGCCAATATCTGCGATAATTTAATATTTTAAACTATAAAAAAATAAAAAGTCTGTTTATCAAAACAATAGGACTGTTCGTTTTGCTGGTTTTGAAATGAAAAAATATACTGATTTTCCCAAATTCTATTTTCTTCAATAAATGTTCTATCAATATACTGTTGATTTTCTCAAATTGTTATTTCTTCGAAAAATGTTCTATTTATTGAATTTGCATGACTTCTTATTTAAAAAAATGGATATTTTCCATTTTCGGAGACATTACGTACTAAAAAAAAGAGTTACTGCCCCTTACACCATTGGAACTCTTCTAAAATAAATAGAAGCACCAAACAGTTAATAAAAAAATTCGTTTCGGGAACTCAAGTTTTATTTTGTATTTATTTACTCCTCTCCAGGAGTTAGGCACAAGGCCAGTTTTATCTTACTCCCACAAGGTAAGATGTGACTCGAGAAAGTGGAGCTTGAAAAGCCAGCGCCCAAGAAGTGAGCACTCTGGCCATTAAAAATTGCCTGGGCAGCCCCGTCGACATTCCCCGGTAAGGGCGCCTCAGGCAGAATGCAATAAACTTACTCCTCCCCAAAGAGGGGAGGCAAAGCCTGGGAGGGTGGACCTTATTTTGTATGGTTGGTGTTATCACATTTTATTGAGCCAATATGGAGGCTAGCCATAGGGGGTTTTCTTTTTGTTTTTAACTTTTCACTATACACCGGCCTAAATGAATTTACTTTTCTTTCCAATTCTTTTTTGTACGAAGAAAAAAAAGGTTTATTTGACTGTAACGATAAATACTAAATATGAAAAAATAAGTTTTATTTCCATTGATATACATATGTCTATTTAACCTCGTGTTTAGACTGACCTAACGTAACGAGGGAAACATTTTAAAATTGACGCCTGGACTGTTACATTTACTCACAATGTATTGCGGATTTTCGTACATATAAGTCATTTCACAACCATTCGGCTCGACATTGATGAGGACATCCATTAATCCAATGTTTAAAGCCGCAACAACAATCAGTGTGTTCTTTTCAAATGGTTAGAAAAAGATCACGCTGCAAATACTGACATTTCAATTAAGCGGTGTAAAAAAACCGGTGTCAAGGCAACTGGCATTCCTCGTTAATTATAGTTCTGCCACAACTTGTAGATTGCTACTGGAAAATGGAGATAACTCAAACTTTTGCGATATTTGAAAAAAAAAATCAAACTTTTGCGAACACTTAAACAAATAGAGTTTTAATAAGCTTTGTACATTATGGTAATTTCTACGAATTACCATTAATCGCATAGATATGATTTTTTTAATTAAAAAAAAAACGACTTGATCAATTTATGAAATTTTGGATGTGCGATATTTTCTTTCGGTGCTTGTCGAGATAAGGCCGCAATTGGAAAACCTAAAAAAAAAAAAACTCTCGTTCATACTCAAGTATCAAGAAATAATCAGTATACACAGAAAAATTAGGAAAAATTATCAAGTAGATTTTTAATTAGAAGTAAAAATCAATTTTATCGTATTTTACATTGGGCAGACAGCACTTAGGAATAATTAAGTAAAACAGAGGAGGTAATTCTCCTAACAGGTCTTGCTCGTAGATTCAGAAATACGATAACATTGATTTTTACGTTATTAAAAACTATTCGATAATTTTTCCTAATTGTTTCTGTGTAAACTAATTATTGCCTGATACGAGTTTTTATTTGGAATTGCGTTTTCCAATTGCGACCTCACTTCGACAAGCAGCTTTCTCTCCCTCACGACTACATACGTCATACAAATGTTTCATAGCGAAGGAATTGTCAACAAGCACCAAAGTTGTTTATTATATTTCCGAAAGAAAAGAAAATCATAAAAAACGGTGCTTTGTTACTAGGTATGTGGGGAATCTTTAATAATAGCCCTACAACTCGCGAGTCGGGTTGAAAAAAAGTTGTAGAACGTAGTCAAAAAAATGAATATGCAACAAATAAATGCGATGTACGTCGAGACTGGAGATTTTCCTAGTTTTCTATTCCATTTGTGTGTATGTTTACGTAGGATGAATGGCTTTTTATTAGACATGTAAAAAAAAAAATTTTCGCCAAAAAAATGTTTATTTAATAAAGATGGCGTCAACAGTTGTCACGTGGTGTGTTTTTTTTACCGAGAGTCATAATCAAAGCGGCGTTTTTTTTTTTTGTTCTTTTGCTTTACTGAAATATGAAAAATTGGGGTTCGGTTTAGATTTAGGTTAAGGTTAGGTTAGGGTATGGAATTTTTTACAGAAACAACAGAAGCAAAAAAAAAACATTACGGTGTGACGAATGAAAATAAGGTATTTTTTTACTATCCATTCCCAGCGCAGTTTACCACTTTAAAAAGTTCAAATCCTACTTTTTTGTGCAAATACATTTAAACAGCCTAAAAAAAACATCCGCAAAGAAGGAATTAAAATTTTGTTGAATATTTAAGATTTTAGCGTGGGGGATCACTTTCCTTTATAAATGTAACGTAAAATGAGCACCCATTTCCTGGCCACTTAACATTAAACGAGACATCTAACCGACTTGAGTTTCTAATTCGAGACTAGATATTTTCCTAGTTAGCTATTCCATTTGTTTTTATTTTTACGTAGGATAAATGGTTTTTCATTAGACATGAAAAAAAAAATTTTCTGGGCACGGATTTTTACAGCAAAAACATGGCGTCGACAGTCTTGTTTTGTTAGCCTCGTTTCGGGTTATCGTTGTCAAGTTTGTGTTTTTCTTACCGGGACTCATAATCAAAGCGACGTTTGTTTTTTTACGATCAGGGCTGGGGTTACAGTTAGGATTAGGGCTGGAGTTAGAGTTAGGGTTAGGGCTGGGGTTAGAGTTAGGGCTGGGGTTAGGGTTAGGGCTGGGGTTAGGGTTAGGGCTGGAGTTAGAGTTAGGGTTAGGGCTGGAGTTAGGGTTAGGGCTAGAGTTAGGGTGGGTTTTTTTATTAAATAAACACGTAGAAATTTAGCCAATTTGGGGTGGGGGGTATTTATTTATTTAATAAAAACACGTAGAAATTTAGCCAATTTAGTTTTCTGGGTTTTTTTTAGGGGGAGGAACTCAAGTCAAAGTTTCCCCCCACCCCTCCAAAACAAACACGAAAATCGCTAAATTTTTACGTGTTTTTATTAAAAACTCAAGTCTCGTTTGACGGTAACTGGCCAGAAAATGGGTGCTCATTTTACGTTACATTTATAAAGGAAAGTGAACCCCCACTCTAAAATCTTTAATTTTTTTTTTTTTAATTCCTTCTTTGCGGATATTTTTTAGGCTGTTTAAATGTATTTGCACAAAAAAGTAGAATTTGAACTTTTTTAAGGGGTAAACTGCGTTGGGAATGGATAGTAAAAATTTACCGAAAATAATATGTAAATAAAAGCACACTGACATGTAAATAAAAAGAAAATTATTTTATTCCTTTTGCTTAAAATGTAGTTTTGTTTTGTTCTTCTGCTTGGCTGAAAAATGCAAAAATTGCGCTTTGACTATGAGTCCCAGTAAAAAAAACAATCGAAACGAGAACGAGAACGAGAAGCGGCCATTAATATTTTTTTTCCACTTCACTTACGCTAAAACTATCAATTTATAAAAAATAGCACTTTTAACGGATTATAATCATTAATAACTGTCACAGTTAACTTGGAAATTCAGTTTTATCGGCTACGGTAACTTTTATTTGTTGTATATTTGTTTTTTCAGCGTTTTCGTTGTAGGGCTATTCGTAAACATACCCGGTATGTGCAAAAATGTCCGTCGCTTAAAAGTGTTTTTTCTTAATTTTTTAAAGTAGTTTTCGTTTAACTTTTGATTGTATTTGAAAGATTAAGTTAACATTTAAAACGAAAACAAATGTATGTTCATATTTTAAAAAAAATTAGAATGGAAAATGTTAAGTAAAAGTTGTAGAACGTGGTCAAAAAAATGAATATGCAACAAATAAATGCGACGAACGTCGAGACTGGAGATTTTCCTAGTTAGCTATTCCATTTGTTTGTATGTTTACGTAGGATAAATGGCTTTTTATTAGACATGAAAAAAAAATTTCTGTTCACAAAAGAAGATGGCGTCAACAGCTTTGTTTGCTTCGCGTTTCGTTGTCACGTGGTGTGTTTTTTTACCGGGACTCATAATCAAAGCGGCGTTTTTTTTTGTTTGTTTGTTTTTTTTTTGTTCTTTTGCTTGACTGAAATATGAAAAATTGGGGTTTGGTTTAGATTTAGGTTTAGGTTTAGGGTTACAGTATGGAATTTTTATACAGAAACAACAGAAAAAAAAACATTACGGTGTGACGAATGAAAATAATATGTAAATAAAAGCATAATGACGTGTACATAAAAAGAAAATGATTTTATTTCTTTTGCTTAAAATGTAGTTTTGTTTTTTTTCTTTTGCTTGGCTGAAAAATGAAATTGCGCTTTGAATATGAGTCCGAGTAAAAAAAAAAACACGAGGCTGCGAAAATGTGAAGAAGCGACGGCCATTTTACTTTCCAGTCTGCGTGTGATAAAAATATCGATTTATAATAAAACAGCACTTTTAACAGATTATAATCATTAATAAATGTCACAGGTAACTTTGAAATCAACTTTTATATGCTACGGTAACTTTTATTTGTTGTATATTTGTTTTTTCGGCGTTTTCGTTATAGGGCTATTGTTAAAAATACCCAAAACGAAAAATCAGTTAAAACTGCAGGTTCAATAAAACATGTTTAAAATTCGCTGGAAAGGTAAATATCAGTTTTCTGTAACTGTTTCAAAGATAATTATTAAATTAAAGTTTTAAGAGAGTGAATTACAAAAGAATGTACCTTTTTTTATTTTTACTAAAAATTGCTTAATTATCAAAAAAAAGTGAAAGTTAGCTAAAACATGTCCGAAACCTGTGTTGTAAACAGAAAATACGGCTATAAAATCTCTAAGTATGAAAGGCCCAACCCGCAGTAATATTTTATTTTTTATTTTTACGTTACAAACTGCGTCAATTTTATTAATTATTTTTACATGATGATTGATTAAAATATTGAACAATCACATTACTTTAAAAATTAATGTAATTTTAAATTACATAAATTCTTAAAGAATAAATAACTAATTTATTGTAACGAGACATAAGACTTTCTTACATGTGTCGTAACGATAAATTACATAAATTCTTTTAAAATAAAGCTAAAAGAGTATTTTTTTATTTTAAGTGTGAAAAAGTAAATTAAAGTCAATGACTACACTGACAATATTCATTGAAAAAAAAGTTAAAACATGAAAAATTATTCATTAATAAATAAATAGAATTAAATTTTGAAAGAAAATGTCATATTTGAATTCTATTTATAATAATTGTTTTAAACTCTTTAAATAATATTTATGAATGAAACAAAAATGACAAAGCAAATACAAACTTACGTTTTATCTTTCCAAATAACTGACGATGAATTGTGAAATTAACAAAATTGTTGAATCTCTGAAAAAATTGATGACGGTGTGGGGGTGAGCTAATCCCGCCTGTTTATTAGAGAACAGTGCTACCATACATCTCCAAGTCAATCGTTAGTAGAAATTATCCAATTAAAATTTTTTTTCGTTATGATCCTGATTCTCAAATTTTTCAAATTTTTGTTTATTTTCAAGATTATAAAACAATTTCTTACGCTGATGATGACACGTTAATGTGCTAATTACGTCGCATTTTATATTTTCCCAAAAACTCTTATCATTATAATCACATGAAATATTTTTTGCAATTATATTATTTTTTTGTGAAGATATTGATTAAACAATACTTTATTTTTTAAAGAAATATATTTTTCTTCGAGTTATAGTGATTTTATTAACACGAAATTTACGGGCCTTTTTCGTAATATATACGAAATAATTAAAAAAAATATTTTAAACATCTACAGTGCTTTATTTTCATTTTTTTTAAATTCATGCATTTAAAAAAATTAATATATAAAAATATAACTTTAGTAAAGATGTATTTTGTTTTAAAAAAATTATACAATTTCGCTAAGATTTAAAAAAAATTACATTACGTGATCGTATATAAATACTGAAAATTTCATTAAAATTGGTTGATTTCTTGAATTTTGGTGAATTTTTAAGGGAGGGTCAAAATGTTTTTACATTTTGGGGATCGGCCAGTGATTTTGCACGTACCTATTTGTTACATAAGGACCCGGGTTAACTTTGACCCCGTCTTGGAGTTAAGGTCAAAGTGGGGGTTAGGGTTAGCAATAGAGTTAGGGTAAATGTTAGGGCCAACGTTAGCGCGAGTCCTAATGTAACAAAGTACCCAAAAAACAAAAAATAAATTATTTTATTTCCGAAAGAAAATAACATTTTTACTATTTTCAAACAATCAAAAAAATCAAACAACAAAAAAATTGCATTATATTTTCCGAAAAGAAAACCATCAAACTACCTATGTGAATACTTATTTTTGTAAAATTTGTTTAGCTGTGGTTTGTTCGTTTTTTATTTGTATATAGGTATTTTAGTTTGATTTTCTTCGTCGTAATTTATCGGCTGCCAGTCTTCAATTTAGCGTTTGGCAGTTTTCGCCTCGTCAACTCTCGTGCGCTTCCGTAACCTGCCCGAACGTTGATGACGCGAAGTCACGGAAACATGGTGCGTCAGCTATAAGAGTACCCAAAATAATATATTTAGAGAGGTCTTGCACTCCAAAAGTAATAAAATATGTTAAGGATTTTTTTTTAAAATTTTCGAAAAGAATACTGAGAAAACTGTAAACGATAATATTGTACGCTGAGAGTGATCTCCCTTTGAATGTAATTTAAGAAAAAGTTATCAGGACGTCACGATTGTAGATCACATGATCAAAATCACTAGTATTGATTTACTCCTCTCCAGGAGTTAGGCACAAGGCCAGTTTTTATCTTACTCCCACAAGTAAGATGCGACCCAAGGTCGGGTCAGGAAAGTGGGGTTTGAAAAGCCAGCACCCGAGAGGTGAGCACTCTGGCTATTAAAAATTGCCTGGGCAGCCCCGTCGGCATTCCCCGGTAGGGGCGCCTCAGGCAGTAAGCAATAAACTTACTCCTCCCCAAAGAGGGGAGGCGAAGCCTGGGAGGGTGGACCTCCTAGAACTGCACAGGACAGACCCATAGACCGGCGTAAATCAAGCCCTGAAGGCCAATATAATACCAGTCTATAGGGTGCAGTATTTGGATGGGCCTCTGGGTGAATTTATAAAAAAAGCAATCATACTAGCCTTAGTATGATTGCTTGTTTGATAAATTCACTCAACGTTCCCAACCCCGGCAAGTTGAACACTCTCTGACTGCTGGCTGTTCATGTCTGCCGATTGACATTTATAGACTTTAAATTCCCTTCTTTCCATGTTGATTAATGGTGGCCTGGAGGTAAGGACGCAGCCTGTGGACTCGAAGGTGACTGTGATTGTGTTAGAATCTTTAGACCAGCAGTAATTAACATTTTTACACTGATGATTGCATAAAAAGCATGAAACATTAGTGTCTGTAGATAAAAATAATTAATATAAGAATATTGAAAAATATTTTATATATATATATATATATATATATATATATATATATATATATATATATATATAAACAATAATAAATAATTTCCATTTAAATGCATATGATGTGTCGGATAATAATATGCCTCTGAATATCTGGACTACCATGAAACTGCAGTAAAGTGCTAAGTTAAGCTACTTTTACTTTATTTATTATTGTGTCGCATACCCTTTAATTACTCGTACCTTTTCTTTGTCGCGTGGAAGGGTATCGTCTAGTGGTTGAGTTCTTTCTTCGTTTCTGTACTGCTGTGAACATCGCCGTCCGCTGTGCCTGCAACAAAAACCTTCCTAACACGATTCAGGAGGCAAACAATCTTTTAAATTTTGATTAGTTTTATTCGGGCGTCAGTTTACTGTCGCTCTTGGAGATGTTTCACTAACGTTGAGGGAGAGATCAAATTACTATTTTATCGTAGTTAATTCCTAGCTTAAGTCCTTAGCCATTCGAGAAGGGGGGAAGAAGGAATCTTATGCCTGTATTCTCTTAGGGAAATAAATTCCCCTTTTCATTTTGGACTACATAGAGAAATAGTCTGTTCGGCTTGCTTCCAAAAACCAGACTGGCAAAACTCAGTTTCCCACAAAAAAGCCCGTGACGTCACAGAGCCCCTATACGCAAGTGCACCTTGACCCTTGACCTGAGGTCTCGTCAACGTGGTGGCCCTGTCAACGCTTGTGAGCTCCGACTATGTGAACAGCCCTATTTTGCACTCGGTTGAATGGGTTCACCCGCACTAAATCGTGCAAGCCAAACCAAACGATTCCCCACACATACGTCCACTTCAACATGCGTCCGGTCTCACAGGGTCATTATCCAACAATTCTTATAGAGAGAGATTTTTAGAAAAATTAACCAGAATGCTCAATTACTTAAGCAAGAGCTTAATATTTAACGTTGATACAAAAAGAAGTATGTAACCCGGGTTTCATAGCAAAAAGACCCCAGTTTTGATGAACATGACTTAACCAGTCCGCTTCCTCCTCCGATCCGGTTAAGCTGACTGATAGCGACTGGTTAACTCGGGTTTATTAAAGCTGAGGTCGTTTTGCTATGAAACCCGGGGTACATAAATAGGGTTACTCCTTTTTGCATTAAAATTATATGTATATATACACGTGCAAACTGTCGTTGACAAATGTTTATGACCACCCTACTATGTTTAAAATAAACTAAAAATTAAAGACAGTTTTGTAAATAAGTCCTATTAATATATGCGTGGTAACACTCCAATCTATGATACAAATTAAAATGCATGGTCTAGATTTTTGAAAACTTTAATAACCAAAATAAATAGATGAGTATTGAAAATGGCGATGATGCAATTGAGAAAGTTTAAGATTAGGATCACTAAGAGTGTAATGTCAAACATTGGCTTAGAAATCATCTTGCTCTATTGAGTTTCTCATTCATTTACTTATTAGAAGTTCTCAAACGAGTTATTACCAGCGATCGCTCACTGGCAACAACAAATGGTGTTCCCTGGAGTGAGAATGATAACAAGTGTCCCCAGATTTGCAGCACGCTCTGCTTCTTTCGGTAAATCATTTTGTGTTCATACAGCAGTCGTTTACCATTGATTTCTCGTTGATACCAACCGTTGGTTTACTCAGGAACCTGAGTGGCAATAAACCTGCATTTTTTGTTACACACTGGACTGCCAGACTCCGAACTTCCTGTGAGTAAAAATAGCGTTGCCTTTTTTTGATTAGTCGAAAAAAAAACTTTTCTGACCATGTATTTTTTATAGTTCATCTCCAAAGTGTATATGTGGAACCGGCCGAAATAAAGGTGCCTTCTTTTCATATAAACGGTGGTTATCGAGATGAGAACTTCCATTTCGATGTAAAATAAAGAGTTTCAATGGGTAATTAGATGAGAACTCAAAATAGTGGAGGAAATAAGAAAACTGAGGATCACTCAACTATAAATACTTTGTATTTTATTTGTATACTAGCTGCATCTACCCGGTGTTGATCGGGATGCAGTGAAGTCATTTTAGTTTTTAATTTTTATTTCTTTTCGCATTTTTTAAACTTATACAAAAAAAGAAATAAAATTTTAGTTGTGAAGGAGAAAACTTAAAAAATATTTTTCAATTAAAAGTTAGTTATTCCCCTAGCTGATTTTCATTTTTGGTCATAATTGAAAAATGTTTCCATATTGTCAGTTGTCCAGGCGGGTCTACATAATTTTAAAAATAAACTGTAGCAAAGTATGTGATTAGAATGTCAATAACATGTCATAAAAATAAAAAAAAATGAAAATTGGTTAGTCAGAATCAAAGTTTTATTTGTCAGTTTAAATGCTATTTAGATCCAGCTTTTAAGATTTCACAAGATAATTTTATATGTTAGATAATGAAATGTTATTTTTTTGTTTCTTCAACAATTCAATCAACTTGTACAGATGGTCTTTTCTTTTCTGGCTGATCCAAGTAAGGTAAATCGAATGATTTTTCTTTTATTTAAAGAAGACTCTACTTCAGACTTGTACTTTTGGAAGATTTGTTTAGTCAGGCGGCTGATGGTCGCATTGATGTGTGTGTAACTCCATTACCAACAAAGACGGAGACCTGTTTTTTCTTTTCATTTCCAGATTTTTATTTACATGCAAGACTGGACAAGTATTAAATAAGAATACATACACTCACAGAGCCAAAGAATAAGATTGAATTAAAATAAACATGGCAGGCAAACATGCATTTACCACTTCTGCCTGCCTGTGGTCTAAGGTGTGATTGGGTGACAAAAGAGAGAGAAGTGATAAGGATGCATTTGAGAGAAACAGGAATAAATAAAAACATGGCCAAAGATAAGTTTGTTTGGAAGTCAATTTCTAAAAGCCATCCAACACATGCCAGCATGTAAAATAGACATTAAACTGAATATGATGATGATATGTTCGAACGACATTTTCACAAAAAGATTCTTAACTGGCAAAGAATATGACATTGGCTAGGACTACGATGTCTGCAATGACCATACTGACTTGTTGGCACCTTCTATCACCCTGCGAAAACACTAAATTAGCTATACCATTGGCTCACTTTCAGAATTCGGTGGTCATCAGGACATCAACCTTAGATTAACTTCAATCATCGAGCAAGTCTGCTTATATTCTCAGTCAGTGCAAGGGGGAGTTGGAAAGTTAAATTTGGTTATAAAACTTTTCTCTTTGTCTCAATAACACATGATTGACACTTTTGAGTTCAATCCCTGCTAAGTCTTTTACAATTCTCAATTTATAAATAATTAAATTTTTTTATATATTTAAAAAGTAATTGCCTGTGTTTGTATAACGTAATTATTAATTTATCTTATTTTAAAGTGACATAACTCTAATGGCAGAATAATCCACCAAATTTTGTAATATAAAACGATAACTTAATGTGTAATAAAAAACACGTGTTACTTTGAAGCCAATCTTTATTCAACTAAAAAAGGAATACAAAAAGGTGGCAGATATGGCCAGTTTTAATACGCGTCACCTGACGACTTCCGGCTCCGGGAGCACGTATGGAAGCCCATACGAATGTAATATAACATTTTTCCTTGCAAGAAAGAAAAAAGATAGTCTCTTCAATAATTTAAGTTTTACCTTTTACCTTTTTTTTAGTTGAATAAATTGTAATAAAAACACGTGGTACTTGGAAGCCAATATTTATTCAACTAAAAAAGGAATACAAAAAGGTGGCAGAAATGCATTGGAATCACGGCGATCTATAATACAGGGCTACTAAGCAGGCGATTGAGGTCCACGACTGGGGACGAATATGTGAAGAGCAAAATTACTACTAAATATTAATCACCGAGAAAAGTTTTAGTAAAAATTCCCCAGTAATGGTTAGTAATTAGTAACTATAAATATTATTAGGAAGCTCTTACAATTATTGATTTTTTTTCATCAAATCAAATGTAAAAAGAACAAAAATATAAAAAAACTAAATTCACAAAAAATCACTTTATTCACCATGAATTATCAAAAATGTGTCTGAGTCAATTTGTTCATATTGACTGCTGGATTACAGAAAATATAATGATATAATTACAATCAGAAATCAAATACTTTATGAACAAAATAATGTTTGGAGAAACAAATTTGATAATTTTTACAGAATTTGCTGTTTGTTACATGTACAATTTGTTTTTACAGAAGATGAAAAAAATGCTTATTTCTCTATTATACGATAATACATATCCTACATAGTATTTATAATTAAATCAACTCACATTAAAAAGAATGAGACAAACAGAGATTGAACAACTTCGAGAGATGAAATAACTTGAAGACCATTAAAAAAATGATGGAATCACAGAATTGCAACTATTATTGTAGAGTCACCAAAAATATTGAGCTTCAACCTTTTGAAATGGGATAGAAACGAATTTAAAAAAAAAATAGCTAGACTTAGCTCCAAATATCCTTCATATTAAAACGAAGACAAAAAATTTAAAACACTTTAAAACACTTTCAGATGTTTACAACTATACTGGTCGGTAGAAAAGTAAGTTTGTTTGCATTTGGTAATAGTTATTTTTTGTATATTATGTTGTATTTTTCTTTTCCTGATTCTTGCTCTGTTAACTAAACTACATGATTAGTGTTTTTGAATTTAAATAATGTATTTCAATGCCTCAAAAAATAATATTTTTATTGGAAAATAATAATAAAAAAGTTTATAAAATATTTAAGTAAATTGTTTTATTTTCGTAAAACATGTGTCTTATGTAAATTAAATGGAACTTTTGAGGCATTCATGCAGTATAGTTAACAGCAGAAATCGAAAAAAATATACAGCAAATAACTGTTACCAAACGCAAGAAAATCTAGTACACTTACGAAATACTAATGCGTGAGAAGATGAAGTGAATTTTAGACTAACGAAATGTATTTCAATTAGAAGCGGTACATTCTTTGAATTTTCTACTCTACCAATGTCACTGATCTTTGACTTTTCTATACTGTACGTGTTCCAATAGTTGGAGTGAATGTTAAAAACCATTTACATAGCAAACAGAACTCACCTCGTAAGTAAGCAAATAGATTGTTGTAATCATTTTATCTTTTAATTTACTGCTAAATGTCTAAGTTAATTTGCTAGTTTAAATTATTTACAGTACAATGGGTTTATGGCTACCCCCAAATAACTTTTGTTATTTACTTAACATTATTTTTTAATATTAATGAAACACTTTAATAAGGTAGTTATAGCAAGCTGAATCGTCCACGCAAACCGGTGAATAAAATGTTTGTTTTTTGTTTAATAAAAAAAATGTAATGTCACACATCGCATTTATTTAAATAAAAGCGGGTGCGATGGAGGTAATCGCCTATTAGGAATTTAGAGTTAATTCCCTCTTTATTTTGTTATACATTATTGTCGGTCGTATATTTTTTTTACTTCCCATAATATTGACAGGGTGGGTGGAAAAAATAATGCGGATTTGTTTTTATTCCTATGGTATTGTTTTAAATAAAACTACCGTTTGTTTAACATTGCAAAGCCTCCGTTTTTACGAAACCAAAAACTGGAAATATGCAAAGGGGAGTAATTCTGATTTTGTAATAAAGAGTGATCTCCCTTTAGTTAATAAAAATATGACATGCATTGGAATCACGGCCATCCATGATACAGGACTGCTAAGCATGCCACTGAGGTCCACGACTGGGGGCTGATATGTGAAGAGCAAAATTACTACTAAATATTAATCATTGAGAAAAGTTTTATTAAGAAATTCATTAGTAATGTCGAGTAATTAGTAACTATACATATTAGTGGAAAGCAATTTACATTTATTGATTTATTTCAATCAAATCAAATGTAAAAAGAACAAAAATATAAACGAACTAAAGTCACAAAAAATCACTTTATTCACCATGAATTATTAATTTATCTTATTTTAAAGTGACATAACTCTAATGGCAGAATAATCCACCAAATTTTGTAATGTAAAACACTAACTTAATGTGTAATAAAAAAAAACACGTGTTACTTGGAAGCCAATCTTTATTCAACTTAAAAAGGAATACAAAAAGATGGCAGATATGGCCAGTTACAATACGCGTCACCTGACAACGTCCGGCTCCGGGAGCACGTATGGAAGCCCATACGAATGTAATATAACATTCTTCCTTGCAAGAAAGAAAAAAGATAGTGTCTTCAATAATTTAAGTTTTACCATTTCTCTTTTTATTTTTTTAGTTGAATAAATTATGATAAAAAACACGTGTTACTTGGAAGCCAATCTTTATTCAACTAAAAAAATGTATACAAAAAGGTGGCAGAAATGCATTGGAACTACGTCGATCTATAATACACGGCTGCTAAGCAGGCGATTGAGGTCCACGACTGGGGGCGAATATGTGAAGAGCAAAATTACTACTAAATATTAATCACCGAGAAAAGTTTTAGTAAAAATTCCCCAGTAATGTTTAGTAATTAATAACTATATATATTATTAGGAAGCAGCTTACAATTATGAATTTATTTCCATCAAATCAAATGTAAAAAGAACAAAAATAAATAAAATAAAAATTCACAAAAAATCACTTTATTCACCATGAATTAGACACATTTTTTATATTTCAAAAATGATGAGTCAATTTGTTCATATTGACTGCTTGATTACAGAAAATATAATGACATAATTACAATCAGAAATCAAATACTTTATTAACAAAATAATGTTTAGAGAAACAAATTTGATAATTTTTACAGAATTTGCTGTTTGTTACATGTACAATTTGTTTTTGCAGAAGATGAAATAAATGCTTATTTCTCTATTATACGATAATACATATCATACATAGTATTAATAATTAAATCAACTCACATTAAAAAGCCTGAGGCAAACTGGACAACTTCGAGAGATGAAATAATTTAAAGACCATTAAAAAAATGATGAAATCACAGAATTGCAGCTATTATTGTAGAGTCATTAAAAATATTGAGCTTCAACCTTTTGAAATGGGATAGAAACGAATCTTTTGAAAATAGCTAGACTTAGCTCCAAAGATCATTCTCTATTAAAATGAAAAAAAAAACTTTAAAAAACTTTCAGATGTTTAAAACTATACTGGTCGGTAGAAAAGTAAGTTTGTTTGCATTTGGTAATAGTTATTTTTTGTATATTATGTTGTATTTTTCTTTTCCTGATTCTTGCTCTGTTAGCTAAACTACATGATAAGTGTTTTTGAATTTAAATAATGTTTTTGAATGTCTCAAAAAATTATATTTTTATAGGAAAATGATAATAAAAAAGTTTATAAAATATTTAAGTAAATTGTTTTATTTTCGTAAAACATGTGTCTGATGTAAATTAAATGGAACTTTTGAGGCATTCATGCAGTATAGTTAACAGCAGAAATCGAAAAAACATTATACAGCAAACAACTGTTACAAAACGCAAGAAAATTTAGTACACTTACGAAATACTAATGCGTGAGAAGATGACGTGAATTTTAGACTAACGAAATGTATTTCAATTAGAAGCGGTACATTCTTTGAATTTTCTACTCTACCAATGTCACTGATCTTTGACTTTCCTATACTGTACGTGCTCCGATAGTCGGGGTGACTGTTAAAAACCATTTACATACCGAACAGAACTCACCTCGTAAATAAGCAAATACATTGTTGTAATCATTTTATCTTTTAATTTACTGCTAAATGTCTACGTTAATTTGCTAGTTTAAAGTTTAAATTATTTACAGTTCAATGGGTTTACGGCTACCCCCAAATAACTTTTGTTATTTACTTAACATCATGTTGTAATATTAATCAAACACTTAAATAAGGTAGTTATAGCAAGCTGAATCGTACACACAAAAGGGTGAATAAAATGTTGTTTTTTTGTTTAATAAAAAAAATGAAATGTCCGATCTCGCATTTATTTAAATAAAAGTGGATGCGATGGAGATCATCGCATATTAGGAATTTAGAGTTAATTCCCTCTTTATTTTGTTATACATTATTGTCGGTCGTATATTTTTTTACTTCCCATAATATTGACAGGATGGGTGGAAAAATAATGCGGATTTTTTTTTTGTATACATATTGTATTGTTTTAAAAAAAAACTACCGCTGTTTAACATTGAAAAGCTTCCGTTTTTACGAAACCAAAAACTGGAAATATGCAAAGGCGAGTAATTCTTATTTAATAATGTAGAGTGATCTCCCTTTAGTTAATAAAAATATGACATGCATTGGAATCACGGCCATCCATGATACAGGACTGCTAAGCATGCCACTGAGGTTCACGACTGGGGGCTGATATGTGAAGAGCAAAATTACTACTAAATATTAATCATTGAGAAAAGTTTTAGTAAAAATTCATTAGTTATAGCAAGCTGAATCGTACACGCAAATGGGTGAATAAAATGTATTCTTTTTTCTTTAATAATTAAAATGAAATGTCCGACCTCGCATTTATTTAAATAAAATTGGATGCGATGGAGGTCATCGCATATTAGGAATTTATAGTTAATTCCCTCTTTATTTGGTTATACATTATTGTCGGTCGTATATTTTTATACTTCCCATACTATTGACAGGGTTGGTGGAAAAATAATGCGGATTTTTTTTTGTATACCTATTGTATTGTTTTTAAAAAAAACTACCGCTGGTTAACATTGAAAACCCTCCGTTTTTACGAAACCAAAAACTGGAAACGTCCAAAGGGGAGTAATTCTTATTTAGTAATGTAGAGTGGTCTCCCTTTAGTTAATAAAAATATGACATGCATTGGAATCACGGCCATCCAGGTTACAGGGCTGTTAAGCATACCACTAAGATCCACGACTGGGCGCTGATATGTGAAGAGAAAAATTACTACTAAATATTAATCATTGAGAAAAGTTTTATTAAGAAATTCATTAGTAATGTCGAGTAATTAGTAACTCTAAATATTAGTGTAAAGTAATTTACATTTATTGATTTATTTCAATCAAATCAAATGTAAAAAGAACAAAAATATAAACGAACTAATTTCACAAAAGATCACTTTATTCACCATTAATTATTAATATATCTCATTTTAAAGTGACATAACTCTAATGGCAGAATAATCCACCAAATTCTGTAATATAAGACACTAACTTAATGTGTAATAAAAAAAATCATGTGTTACTTGGAACTCAATCTTTATTCAACTAAAAAAGGAATACAAAAAGGTGGCAGATATGGCCAGTTTTAATACGCGTCACCTGACAACTTCCGGACCCAGGAGCACGTATGGAAGCCCATACGAATGTAATAAACCATTCTTCCTTGCAAGAAAGAAAAACGATAGTGTCTTCAATAATTTAAGTTTTACCTTTTCCCTTGTTATTTTTTTAGTTGAATAAGTTATGATAAAAATACACGTGTTATTTGGAAGCCAATCTTTATTCAACTAAAAATGGAATACAAAAAGGTGGCAGATATGGCCAGTTTTAATACGCGTCACCTGACAACTTCCGGCTCCGGGAGCACGTATAGAAGCCCATGCGAATGTAATATAACATTGTTCCTTGCAAGAAAGAAATAAGATAGTGTCTTCTATAATTAAAGTTACACCTTTTTCCCTTTTTTTTAGTTGAATAAATTGTAATAAAAAACACGTGTTACTTGGAAGCCAATCTTTATTCAACTAAAAACGGAATACAAAAAGGTGGCAGAAATGCATTGGAACCACGGCGATCTATAATACACGGCTGCTAAGCAGGCGATTGAGGTCAACGACTCGAGGCAGATATGTGAAGAGCAAAATTACTACTAAATATTTATCACCGAGAAAAGTTTTAGTAAAAATTCCCCAGTAATGGTTAGTAATTAGTAACTATAAATATTATTAGGAAGCAGCTTACAATTATTGATTTATTTCCATCAAATCAAATGTAAATGAACAAAAATATAAAAAAAACTAAATTCACAAAAAATCACTTTATTCGCCATGAATTAGACACATTTTTTATTTTTCAAAAATGATGAGTCAATTTGTTCATATTGACTGCTTGATTACAGAAAATATAATGACATAATTACAATCAGAAATCAAATACTTTATGAACAAAATAATGTTTGGAGAAACAAATTTGATAATTTTTACAGAATTTGCTGTTTGTTACATGTACAATTTGTTTTTACAGAAGATAAAAAAATGCTTATTTCTCTATTATACGATAATACATATCATACACAGTATTAATAATTAAATCAACTCACATTAAAAAGACGGAGACAAACAGAGATTGAACAACTACGAGAGATGAAATAATTTGAAGACCATTAAAAAATGATGGAATCACAGAATTGCAACTATTATTGTAGAGTCATCAAAAATATGTAGCTTCAACCTTTTGAAATGGGATAGAAACGAATCTTTTGAAAATAGCTAGACTTAGCTCCAGATATCATTCATATTAAAATGAAAAAAAACTTTTAAACACTTTCAGATGTTTAAAACTATACTGGTCGGTAGAAAAGTAAGTTAATTTGCAATGGGTAATAGTTATTTTTTGTATATTTTGTTGTATGTTTCTTTTCCTGATTCTTGCTCTGTTAACTAAACTACATGATTAGTGTTTTTAAATTTAAATAATGTTTTTGAATGCCTCAAACAATAATATTTTTATTGGAAAAAAATAATAAAAAGTTTATAAAATATTTAAGTAAATTGTTTTATTTTCGTAAAACATGTGTCTTATGTAAATTAAATGGAACTTTTGAGGCATTCATGCAGTATAGTTAACAGCAGAAATCGAAAAACAATTATACAGCAAATAACTGTTACCAAACGCAAGAAAATTTAGTACACTTACGAAATACTAATACGTGAGAAGATGAAGTGAATTTTAGACTAACGAAATGTATTTGAATTTGAAGCGGTACATTCTTTGAATTTTCTACTCTACCAATGTCACTGATCTTTGACTTTTCTATACTGTACGTGTTCCGATAGTCGGGGTGAATGTTACAAACCATTTACATAGCAGACAGAACTCACCTCGTAAGTAAGCAAATAGATTGTTGTAATCATTTCATCTTTTAATTTACTGCTAAATATCTACGTTAATTTGCTAGTTTAAAGTTTCAATTATTTACAGTGCAATGGGTTTATGGCTACCCCCAAATAACTTTTGTTATTTACTTAACATCATGTTTTAATATTAATAAAACACTTTACTAAAGTAGTTATAGCAAGCTGAATCGTCCACGCAAACCGGTGAATAAAATGTTTGTTTTTTTGTTTAATAAAAAAAATGAGATGTCCGACCTCGCATTTATTTAAATAAAAGCGGATGCAATGGAGGTCATCGCATATTAGGAATTTAGAGTTAATTCCCTCTTTATTCTGTTTTACATTATTGTCGGTCGTATATTTTTTTACTTCCCATAATATTGACAGGGTAGGTGGAAAAATAATGCGGATTTTTTTTTGTATTCCTATGGTATTGTTTTAAATAAAACCACCGTTTGTTTAACATTGCAAAGCCTCCGTTTATACGAAACCAAAAACTGGAAATATGCAAAGGGGAGTAATTCTGATTTAGAAATTTAGAGTGATCTCCCTTTAATTAATAAAAATATGACATGCATTGGAATCACGGCCATCCATGATACAGGACTGCTAAGCATGCCACTGATGTCTACGACTGGGGGCTGATATGTGAAGAGCAAAATTACTACTTAATATTAATCATTGAGAAAAGTTTTATCAAGAAATTCATTAGTAATGTCGAGTAATTAGTAACTATACATATTAGTGGAAAGCAATTTACATTTATTGATTTATTTCAATCAAATCAAATGTAAAAAGAACAAAAATATAAAAAAAACTAAATTCACAAAAAATCACTTTATGCACCATGAATTAGACACATTTTTGATATTTCAAAAATGATGAGTCAATTTGTTCATATTGACTGCTTGATTAGAGAAAATATAATGACATAATTACATTCAGAAATCAAATACTTTATGAACAAAATAATGTTTGGAGAAACAAATTTGATAATTTTTACAGAATTTGCTGTTTGTTACATGTACAATTTGTTTTTACAGTAGATGAAAAAAATGCTTATTTCTCTATTATACGATAATACATATCATACACAGTATTAATAATTAAATCAACTCACATTAAAAAGACGGAGGCAAACAGAGATTGAACAATTTCGAGAGATGAAATAATTTGAAGACCATTAAAAAATGATGGAATCACAGAATTGCAACTATTATTGTAGAGTCACCAAAAATATGTAGCTTCAACCTTTTGAAATGGGATAGAAACGAATCTTTTGAAAATAGCTAGACTTAGCTCCAGATATCATTCATATTAAAATGAAAAAAAACTTTAAAACACTTTCAGATGTTTAAAACTATACTGGTCGGTAGAAAAGTAAGTTAATTTGCAATGGGTAATAGTTATTTTTTGTATATTTTGTTGTATTTTTCTTTTCCTGATTCTTGCTCTGTTAACTAAACTACATGATTAGTGTTTTTAAATTTAAATAATGTTTTTGAATGCCTCAAACAATAATATTTTTATTGGAAAAAAATAATAAAAAGTTTATAAAATATTTAAGTAAATTGTTTTATTTTCGTAAAACATGTGTCTTATGTAAATTAAATGGAACTTTTGAGGCATTCATGCAGTATAGTTAACAGCAGAAATCGAAAAACAATTATACAGCAAATAACTGTTACCAAACGCAAGAAAATTTAGTACACTTACGAAATACTAATACGTGAGAAGATAAAGTGAATTTTAGACTAACGAAATGTATTTGAATTTGAAGCGGTACATTCTTTGAATTTTCTACTCTACCAATGTCACTGATCTTTGACTTTTCTATACTGTACGTGTTCCGATAGTCGGGGTGAATGTTAAAAACCATTTACATAGCAGACAGAACTCACCTCGTAAGTAAGCAAATAGATTGTTGTAATCATTTCATCTTTTAATTTACTGCTAAATATCTACGTTAATTTGCTAGTTTAAAGTTTAAATTATTTACAGTGCAATGGGTTTATGGCTACCCCCAAATAACTTTTGTTATTTACTTAATATCATGTTTTAATATTAATAAAACACTTTAATAAGGTAGTTATAGCAAGCTGAATCGTCCACGCAAACAGGTGAATAAAATGTTTGTTTTTTTGTTTAATAAAAAAAATGAGATGTCCGACCTCGCATTTATTTAAATAAAAGCGGATGCAATGGAGGTCATCGCATATTAGGAATTTAGAGTTAATTCCCTCTTTATTCTGTTTTACATTATTGTCGGTCGTATATATTTTTTACTTCCCATAATATTGACAGGGTGGGTGGAAAAATAATGCGGATTTTTTTTGTATTCCTATGGTATTGTTTTAAATAAAACTACCGTTTGTTTAACATTGCAAAGCCTCCGTTTTTACGAAACCAAAAACTGGAAATATGCAAAGGGGAGTAATTCTGATTTTGTAATTAAGAGTGATCTCCCTTTAGTTAATAAAAATATGACATGCATTGGAATCACGGCCATCCATGATACAGGACTGCTAAGCATGCCACTGAGGTCCACGACTGGGGGCTTATATGTGAAGAGCAAAATTACTACTAAATATTAATCATTGAGAAAAGTTTTATTAAGAAATTCATTAGTAATGTCGAGTAATTAGTAACTATAAATATTAGTGGAAAGCAATTTACATTTATTGATTTATTTCAATCAAATCAAATGTAAAAAGAATAAACATACAACCGAACTAAATTCACAAAAAATCATTTTATTCACCATGAATTATTAATTTATCTCATTTTCAAGTGACATAACTTTAATGGCAGAATAATCCACCAAATTTTGTAATATAAGACACTAACTTAATGTGTAATAAAAAACACGTGTTACTTGGAAGCCAATCTTTATTCAACTAAAAAAGGAATACAAAAAGGTGGCAGATATGGCCAGTTTTAATACGCGTCACCTGACAACGTCCGGCTCCGGGAGCAAGTATGGAAGCCCATACGAATGTAATATAACATTCTTCCTTGCAAGAAAGAAAAAAGATAGTGTCTTCAATAATTTAAGTTTTAACTTTTTACCTTTTTTTTTAGTTGAATAAATTGTAATAAACACACTTGGTACATGGAAGCCAATCTTTATTCAACTAAAAACAGGTGGCAGAAATGCATTGCAACCACGGCGATCCATAATACACGGCTGCTAAGCAGGCGATTGAGGTCCACGACTGGGGGCGAATATGTAAAGAGCAAAATTACTACTAAATATTAATCACCGAGAAAAGTTTTAGTAAAAATTCCCCAGTAATGGTTAGTAATTAGTAACTATAAATATTATTAGGAAGCAGCTTACAATTATTGATTTATTTCCATCAAATCAAATGTAAAAAGAACAAAAATATAAAAAAAACTAAATTCACAAAAAATCACTTTATTCACCATGAATAAGACACATTTTTCTATTTCAAAAATGATGAGTCAATTTGTTCATATTGACTGCTTGATTAGAGAAAATATAATGACATAATTACATTCAGAAATCAAATACTTTATGAACAAAATAATGTTTGGAGAAACAAATTTGATAATTTTTACAGAATTTGCTGTTTGTTACATGCACAATTTGTTTTTACAGTAGATGAAAAAAATGCTTATTTCTCTATTATACGATAATACATATCATACACAGTATTAATAATTAAATCAACTCACATTAAAAAGACGGAGACAAACAGAGATTGAACAATTTCGAGAGATGAAACAACTTGAAGACCATTAAAAAATGATGGAATCACAGAATTGCAACTATTATTGTAGAGTCACCAAAAATATGTAGCTTCAACCTTTTGAAATGGGATAGAAACGAATCTTTTGAAAATAGCTAGACTTAGCTCCAGATATCATTCATATTAAAATGAAAAAAAACTTTAAAACACTTTCAGATGTTTAAAACTATACTGGTCGGTAGAAAAGTACGTTTGTTTGCAATGGGTAATAGTTATTTTTTGTATATTTTGTTGTATTTTTCTTTTCCTGATTCTTGCTCTGTTAACTAAACTACATGATTAGTGTTTTTGAATTTAAATAATGTTTTTGAATGCCTCAAAAAATTATATTTTTATTGGAAAAAAATAATAAAAAGTTTATAAAATATTTAAGTAAATTGTTTTATTTTCGTAAAACATGTGTCTTATGTAAATTAAATGGAACTTTTGAGGCATTCATGCAGTATAGTTAACAGCAGAAATCGAAAAAAAATTATACAGCAAATAACTGTTACCAAACGCAAGAAAATTTAGTACACTTACGAAATACTAATGCGTGAGAAGATGAAGTGAATTTTAGACTAACGAAATGTATTTGAATTTGAAGCGGTACATTCTTTGAATTTTCTACTCTACCAATGTCACTGATCTTTGACTTTTCTATACTGTACGTGTTCCGATAGTCGGGGTGAATGTTAAAAACCATTTACATAGCAGACAGAACTCACCTCGTAAGTAAGCAAATAGATTGTTGTAATCATTTCATCTTTTAATTTACTGCTAAATGTCTACGTTAATTTGCTAGTTTAAAGTTTAAATTATTTACAGTGCAATGGGTTTATGGCTACCCCCAAATAACTGTTGTTATTTACTTAATATCATGTTTTAATATTAATAAAACACTTTAATAAGGTAGTTATAGCAAGCTGAATCGTCCACGCAAACCGGTGAATAAAATGTTTGTTTTTTTGTTTAATAAAAAAAATGAGATGTCCGACCTCGCATTTATTTAAATAAAAGCGGATGCAATGGAGGTCATCGCATATTAGGAATTTAGAGTTAATTCCCTCTTTATTTTGTTTTACATTATTGTCGGTCGTATATTTTTTTACTTCCCATAATATTGACAGGGTAGGTGGAAAAATAATGCGGATTTTTTTTTGTATTCCTATGGTATTGTTTTAAATAAAACCACCGTTTGTTTAACATTGCAAAGCCTCCGTTTTTACGAAACCAAAAACTGGAAATATGCAAAGGGGAGTAATTCTGATTTAGAAATTTAGAGTGATCTCCCTTTAATTAATAAAAATATGACATGCATTGGAATCACGGCCATCCATGATACAGGACTGCTAAGCATGCCACTGAGGTCCACGACTGGGGGCTGATATGTGAAGAGCAAAATTACTACTTAATATTAATCATTGAGAAAAGTTTTATCAAGAAATTCATTAGTAATGTCGAGTAATTAGTAACTATACATATTAGTGGAAAGCAATTTACATTTATTGATTTATTTCAATCAAATCAAATGTAAAAAGAACAAAAATATAAAAAAAACTAAATTCACAAAAAATCACTTTATGCACCATGAATTAGACACATTTTTGATATTTCAAAAATGATGAGTCAATTTGTTCATATTGACTGCTTGATTAGAGAAAATATAATGACATAATTACATTCAGAAATCAAATACTTTATGAACAAAATAATGTTTGGAGAAACAAATTTGATAATTTTTACAGAATTTGCTGTTTGTTACATGTACAATTTGTTTTTACAGTAGATGAAAAAAATGCTTATTTCTCTATTATACGATAATACATATCATACACAGTATTAATAATTAAATCAACTCACATTAAAAAGACGGAGACAAACAGAGATTGAACAATTTCGAGAGATGAAATAATTTGAAGACCATTAAAAAATGATGGAATCACAGAATTGCAACTATTATTGTAGAGTCATCAAAAATATGTAGCTTCAACCTTTTGAAATGGGATAGAAACGAATCTTTTGAAAATAGCTAGACTTAGCTCCAGATATCATTCATATTAAAATGAAAAAAAACTTTTAAACACTTTCAGATGTTTAAAACTATACTGGTCGGTAGAAAAGTAAGTTAATTTGCAATGGGTAATAGTTATTTTTTGTATATTTTCTTGTATGTTTCTTTTCCTGATTCTTGCTCTGTTAACTAAACTACATGATTAGTGTTTTTAAATTTAAATAATGTTTTTGAATGCCTCAAACAATAATATTTTTATTGGAAAAAAATAATAAAAAGTTTATAAAATATTTAAGTAAATTGTTTTATTTTCGTAAAACATGTGTCTTATGTAAATTAAATGGAACTTTTGAGGCATTCATGCAGTATAGTTAACAGCAGAAATCGAAAAACAATTATACAGCAAATAACTGTTACCAAACGCAAGAAAATTTAGTACACTTACGAAATACTAATACGTGAGAAGATGAAGTGAATTTTAGACTAACGAAATGTATTTGAATTTGAAGCGGTACATTCTTTGAATTTTCTACTCTACCAATGTCACTGATCTTTGACTTTTCTATACTGTACGTGTTCCGATAGTCGGGGTGAATGTTACAAACCATTTACATAGCAGACAGAACTCACCTCGTAAGTAAGCAAATAGATTGTTGTAATCATTTCATCTTTTAATTTACTGCTAAATATCTACGTTAATTTGCTAGTTTAAAGTTTCAATTATTTACAGTGCAATGGGTTTATGGCTACCCCCAAATAACTTTTGTTATTTACTTAACATCATGTTTTAATATTAATAAAACACTTTACTAAAGTAGTTATAGCAAGCTGAATCGTCCACGCAAACCGGTGAATAAAATGTTTGTTTTTTTGTTTAATAAAAAAAATGAGATGTCCGACCTCGCATTTATTTAAATAAAAGCGGATGCAATGGAGGTCATCGCATATTAGGAATTTAGAGTTAATTCCCTCTTTATTCTGTTTTACATTATTGTCGGTCGTATATTTTTTTACTTCCCATAATATTGACAGGGTAGGTGGAAAAATAATGCGGATTTTTTTTTGTATTCCTATGGTATTGTTTTAAATAAAACCACCGTTTGTTTAACATTGCAAAGCCTCCGTTTATACGAAACCAAAAACTGGAAATATGCAAAGGGGAGTAATTCTGATTTAGAAATTTAGAGTGATCTCCCTTTAATTAATAAAAATATGACATGCATTGGAATCACGGCCATCCATGATACAGGACTGCTAAGCATGCCACTGATGTCTACGACTGGGGGCTGATATGTGAAGAGCAAAATTACTACTTAATATTAATCATTGAGAAAAGTTTTATCAAGAAATTCATTAGTAATGTCGAGTAATTAGTAACTATACATATTAGTGGAAAGCAATTTACATTTATTGATTTATTTCAATCAAATCAAATGTAAAAAGAACAAAAATATAAAAAAAACTAAATTCACAAAAAATCACTTTATGCACCATGAATTAGACACATTTTTGATATTTCAAAAATGATGAGTCAATTTGTTCATATTGACTGCTTGATTAGAGAAAATATAATGACATAATTACATTCAGAAATCAAATACTTTATGAACAAAATAATGTTTGGAGAAACAAATTTGATAATTTTTACAGAATTTGCTGTTTGTTACATGTACAATTTGTTTTTACAGTAGATGAAAAAAATGCTTATTTCTCTATTATACGATAATACATATCATACACAGTATTAATAATTAAATCAACTCACATTAAAAAGACGGAGGCAAACAGAGATTGAACAATTTCGAGAGATGAAATAATTTGAAGACCATTAAAAAATGATGGAATCACAGAATTGCAACTATTATTGTAGAGTCACCAAAAATATGTAGCTTCAACCTTTTGAAATGGGATAGAAACGAATCTTTTGAAAATAGCTAGACTTAGCTCCAGATATCATTCATATTAAAATGAAAAAAAACTTTAAAACACTTTCAGATGTTTAAAACTATACTGGTCGGTAGAAAAGTAAGTTAATTTGCAATGGGTAATAGTTATTTTTTGTATATTTTGTTGTATTTTTCTTTTCCTGATTCTTGCTCTGTTAACTAAACTACATGATTAGTGTTTTTAAATTTAAATAATGTTTTTGAATGCCTCAAACAATAATATTTTTATTGGAAAAAAATAATAAAAAGTTTATAAAATATTTAAGTAAATTGTTTTATTTTCGTAAAACATGTGTCTTATGTAAATTAAATGGAACTTTTGAGGCATTCATGCAGTATAGTTAACAGCAGAAATCGAAAAACAATTATACAGCAAATAACTGTTACCAAACGCAAGAAAATTTAGTACACTTACGAAATACTAATACGTGAGAAGATAAAGTGAATTTTAGACTAACGAAATGTATTTGAATTTGAAGCGGTACATTCTTTGAATTTTCTACTCTACCAATGTCACTGATCTTTGACTTTTCTATACTGTACGTGTTCCGATAGTCGGGGTGAATGTTAAAAACCATTTACATAGCAGACAGAACTCACCTCGTAAGTAAGCAAATAGATTGTTGTAATCATTTCATCTTTTAATTTACTGCTAAATATCTACGTTAATTTGCTAGTTTAAAGTTTAAATTATTTACAGTGCAATGGGTTTATGGCTACCCCCAAATAACTTTTGTTATTTACTTAATATCATGTTTTAATATTAATAAAACACTTTAATAAGGTAGTTATAGCAAGCTGAATCGTCCACGCAAACAGGTGAATAAAATGTTTGTTTTTTTGTTTAATAAAAAAAATGAGATGTCCGACCTCGCATTTATTTAAATAAAAGCGGATGCAATGGAGGTCATCGCATATTAGGAATTTAGAGTTAATTCCCTCTTTATTCTGTTTTACATTATTGTCGGTCGTATATTTTTTTACTTCCCATAATATTGACAGGGTAGGTGGAAAAATAATGCGGATTTTTTTTTGTATTCCTATGGTATTGTTTTAAAGAAAACCACCGTTTGTTTAACATTGCAAAGCCTCCGTTTATACGAAACCAAAAACTGGACATATGCAAAGGGGAGTAATTCTGATTTAGAAATTTAGAGTGATCTCCCTTTAATTAATAAAAATATGACATGCATTGGAATCACGGCCATCCATGATACAGGACTGCTAAGCATGCCACTGAGGTCCACGACTGGGGGCTGATATGTGAAGAGCAAAATTACTACTTAATATTAATCATTGAGAAAAGTTTTATTAAGAAATTCATTAGTAATGTCGAGTAATTAGTAACTATACATATTAGTGGAAAGCAATTTACATTTATTGATTTATTTCAATCAAATCAAATGTAAAAAGAACAAAAATATAAACGAACTAACTTCACAAAAAATCATTTTATTCACCATGAATTATTAATTTATCTCATTTTAAAGTGACATAACTATAATGGCAGAATAATCAACCAAATTTTGTAATATAAAACAGTAACTATGTGTGTAATTAAAAAAACACGTGTTACTTGGAAGTCAATCTTTATTCAACTACAAAAGGAATACAAAAAGGTGGCAGATATGGCCAGTTTTAATAAGCGTCACCTGACAACGTCAGGCTCCGGGAGCACGTATGGAAGCCCATACGAATGTAATATAACATTTTCCTTGCAAGAAAGAAAAAAGATAGTGTCTTCAATAATTTAAGTTAAAACTTTTTACCTTTTTTTTAGTTGAATAAATTGTAATAAAAAACACGTGTTAACTGGAAGCCAATCTTTATTCAACTAAAAAAGGAATACAAAAAGGTGGCTGAAATGCATTGGAATCACGGCGATCTATAATACACGGCTGCTAAGCAGGCGATTGAGGTCCACGACTGGGGGCGAATATGTGAAGAGCAAAATTACTACTAAATATTAATCACCGAGAAAAGTTTTAGTAAAAATTCCCCAGTAATGTGTAGTAATTAGTAACTATAAATATTATTAGGAAGCAGCTTACAATTATTGATTTATTTCCATCAAATCAAATGTAAAAAGAACAAAAATATAAAAAAAACTAAATTCACAAAAAATAACTTTATTAACCATGAATTAGACACATTTTTGATATTTCAAAAATGATGAGTCAATTTGTTCATATTGACTGCTTGATTACAGAAAATATAATGACATAATTACAATCAGAAATCAAATACTTTATGAACAAAATAATGTATGGAGAAACAAATTTGATAATTTTTACAGAATTTGCTGTTTGTTACATGTACAATTTGTTTTTACAGAAGATGAAAAAAATGCTTATTTCTCTATTATACGATAATACATATCATACATAGTATTAATAATTTAATCAACTCACATTTAAAAGACTGAGACAAACTGAACAACTTCGAGAGATGAAATTACTTGAAGACCATTAAAAAAATGATGGAATCACAGAATTGCAACAATTATTGTAGAGTCACCAAAAATATTGAGCTTCAACCTTTTGAAATGGGATAGAAACGAATCTTTTGATAATAGCTAGACTTAGCTCCAAAGATCATTCATATTAAAACGAAAAAAAAACTTTAAAACACTTTAAAACACTTTCAGATGTTTAAAACTATACTGGTCGGTAGAAAAGTAAGTTTGTTGGCATTTGGTAATAGTTATTTTTTGTATATTATGTTGTATTTTTATTTTCCTGATTCTTGCTCTGTTAACTAATCTACATGCTTAGTGTTTTTGAATTTGAATAATGTTTTTGAATGCCTCAAAAAATGATATTTTTATAGGAAAATGATAATAAAAAGTTTATAAAATATTTAAGTAAATTGTTTTATTATCGTAAAACATGTGTCTTATGTAAATTAAATGGAACTTTTGAGGCATTCATGCAGTATAGTTAACAGCAGAAATCGTTAAAACATTATACAGCAAATAACTGTTACTAAACGCAAGAAAATTTAGTACACTTACGAAATACTAATGCGTGAGAAGATGAAGTGAATTTTAGACTAACGAAATGTATTTCAATTAGAAGCGGTACATTATTTGAATTTTCTACTCTACCAATGTCACTGATCTTTGACTTTTCTATACTGTACGTGTTCCGATAGTCGGGGTGAAGTTTAAAAACCATTTACATAGCAAACAGAACTCACCCTGTAAGTAAGCAAATACATTGTTGTAATCATTTCATCTTTTAATTTACTGCTAAATGTCTACGTTAATTTGCTAGTTTAAAGTTTAAATTATTGACAGTGCAATGGGTGTATGGCTACCCCCAAATAACTTTTGTTATTTACTAAACATCATGTTTTAATATTAATAAAACACTTTAATAAGGTAGTTATAGCAAGCTGAATCGTCCACGCAAACCGGTTAGTAAAATGTTTGTTTTTTTGCTTAATAAAAAAAATGTAATGTCACACATCGCATTTATTTAAATAAAAGCGGATGCGATTGAGGTAATCGCATATTAGGAATTTAGAGTTCATTCCCTCTTTAATTTGTTATACATTATTGTCGGTCGTATAATTTTTTACTTCCCATACTATTGACAGGGTGGGTGGAAAAATAATGCGGATTTTTTTTTGTATTCCTATGGTATTGTTTTAAATAAAACTACCGTTTGTTTAACATTGCAAAGCCTCTGTTTTTACCAAACCAAAAACTGGAAATATGCAAAGGGGAGTAATTCTGATTTTGTAATTCAGAGTGATCTCCCTTTAGTTAATAAAAATATGACATGCATTGGAATCACGGCCATCCATGAGACAGGACTGCTAAGCATACGACTGAGGTCTACGACTGGGCGCTGATATGTGAAGAGAAAAATAACTACTAAATATTAATCACTGAGAAAAGTTTTATTAAGAAATTCATTAGTAATGTCGAGTAATAAGTAACTATACATATTAGTGGAAAGCAATTTACATTTATTGATTTATTTCAATCAAATCAAATGTAAAAAAGAACAAAAATATAAACGAACTAAATTCACAAAAAATCATTTCATTCACCATGAATTATTAATTTATCTTATTTTAAAGTGACATTACTCTAATGGCAGAATAATCCACCAAATTTTGTAATATAAGACACTAACTTAATGTTTAATAAAAAAAACACGTGTTACTTGGAAGCCAATCTTTATTCAACTTAAAAAGGAATACAAAAAGGTGGCAGATATGGCCAGTTTTAATACGCGTCACCTGAAAACTTCCGGCTCCGGGAGCACGTATGGAAACCCATACGAATGTAATATAACATTCTTCCTTGCAAGAAAGAAAAAAGATAGTGTCTTCAATAATTAAAGTTTCACCTTTTTACCTATTTTTTAGTTGAATAAATTGTAATAAAAACACGTGGTACTTGGAAGCCAATCTTTATTCAACTAAAAAAAGGAATACAAAAAGGTGGCAGAAATGCATTGGAATCACGGCGATCCATAATACAGGGCTGCTAAGCAGGCGATTGAGGTCCACGACTGGGGGCGGATATGCGAAGAATAAAATTATTGATTTATTTCCATCAAATCAAATGTAAAAAGAACAAAAATAAAAATAAAATAAATTCACAAAAAATCAACTCATTAACCATGAATTAGACACATTTTTGATATTTCAAAAATGATGAGTCAATTTGTTCATATTGACTGCTTGATTACAGAAAATATAATGACATAATTACAATCAGAAATCAAATACTTTATGAACAAAATAAAGTTTGGAGAAATAAATTTGATAATTTTTACAGAATTTGCTGTTTTTTTACATGTACAATTTGTTTTTGCAGAAGATGAAATAAATGCTTATTTCTCTAACATACGATAATACATATCATTCATAGTATTAATAATTAAATCAACTCACATTAAAAAGACTGAGACAAACAGAGATTGAACAACTTCGAGAGATGAAATAACTTGAAGACCATTAAAAAAATGATGGAATCACAGAATTGCAACTATTATTGTAGAGTCACCAAAAATATTGAGCTTCAACCTTTTGAAATGGGATAGAAACGAATCTTTTGAAAATAGCCAGACTTAGCTCCAAATATCATTCATATTAAAATGAAAAAAAACAACTTTAAAACACTTTCAGTTGTTTAAAACTATACTGGTCGGTAGAAAAGTAAGTTTGTTTGCATTTGGTAATAGTTATTTTTTGTATATTATGTTGTATTTTTCTTTTCCTGATTCTTGCTCTGTTAACTAAACTACATGCTTAGTGTTTTTGAATTTAAATAATGTTTTTCGAATGCCTCAAAAAATGATATTTTTATAGGAAAATAATAATAAAAAGTTTATAAAATATTTAAGTAAATTGTTTTATTTTCGTAAAAAATGTGTCTTATGTAAATTAAATGGAACTTTTGAGGCATTCATGCAGTATAGTTAACAGCAGAAATCGAAAAAAAATTATACAGCTAATAACTGTTACAAAACGCAAGAAAATTTAGTACACTTACGAAATACTAATGCGTGAAAAGATGAAGTGAATTTTAGACTAACGAAATGTATTTCAATTAGAAGCGGTACATTCTTTGAATTTTCTACTCTACCAATGTCACTGATCTTTGACTTTTCTATACTGTACGTGTTCCGATAGTCGGGGGGAATGTTAAACACCATTTACATAGCGAACAGAACTCACCTCGTAAGTAAGCAAATACATTGTTGTAATCATTTCATCTTTTAATTTACTGCTAAATGTCTACGTTAATTTGCTAGTTTAAAGTTTAAATTATTTACAGTGCAATAGGTTTATGGCTACCCCCAAATAACTTTTGTTATTTACTTAACATCATGTTTTAATATTAATAAACCACTTTAATAAGGTAGTTATAGCAAGCTGAATCGTCCACGCAAACCGGTGAATAAAATGTTTTGTTTTTTTTTTAATAAAAAAAATGTAATGTCACACATCGCATTTATTTAAATAAAAGTGGATGCGATGGAGGTCATCGCCTATTAGGAATTTAGAGTTAATTCCCTCTTTATTTTGTTATACATTATTGTCGGTCGTATATTTTTTTAATTCTCCATAATATTGACAGGGTGGGTGGAAAAATAATGCGGATTTTTTTTTGTATTCCTATGGTATTGTTTTAAATAAAACTACCGTTTGTTTAACATTGCAAAGCCTCCGTTTTACGAAACCAAAAACTGGAAATATGCAAAGGGGAGTAATTCTAGTTTTGTAATTAAGAGTGATCTCCCTTTAGTTAATAGAATATGACATGCATTGGAATCACGGCCATTCATAATACAGGACTGCTAAGCATACCACTGAGGTCCACGACTGGGGGCTGATATGTGAAGAGCAAAATTACTACTAAATATTAATCATTGAGAAAAGTTTTATTAAGAAATTCATTAGTAATGTCGAGTAATTAGTAACTATACATATTAGTGGAAAGCAATTTACATTTATTGATTTATTTCAATCAAATCAAATGTAAAAAGAACAAAAATATAAACGAACTAAATTCACAAAAAATCATTTTATTCACCATGACTTATTAATTCATCTCATTTTAAAGTGACATAACTTTAATGGCAGAATAATCCACCAAATTTTGTAATATAAGACACTAATTTAATGTGTAATAAAAAAAACACGTGTTACTTGGAAGCCAATCTTTATTCAACTAAAAAAGGAATACAAAAGGGTGGCGGATATGGCCAGTTTTAATACGCGTCACCTGACAACGTCCGGCTCCGGGAGCACGTATGGAAGCCCATACGAATGTAATATAACATTCTTCCTTGCAAGAAAGAAAAACGATAGTGTATTCAATAATTTAAGTTTTACCTTTTACCTTTTTTTTAGTTGAATAAATTGTAATTAAAAAACACGTGTTATTTGGAAGCCAATCTTTATTCAACTAAAAAAGGAATACAAAAAAGTGGCAGAAATGCATTGCAACTACGGCGATCCATAATACACGGCTGCTAAGCAGGCGATTGAGGTCCACGACTGGGGGCGAATATGTGAAGAGCAAAATTACTACTAAATATTAATCACCGAGAAAAGTTTTAGTAAAAATTCCCCAGTAATGGTTAGTAATTAGTAACTATAAATATTATTAGGAAACAGCTATGTTTGTTACATGTACAATTTGTTTTTACAGAAGATAAAAAAAATGCTTATTTCTCTATATACGATTATACATATCATACATAGTATTAATAATTAAATCAACTCACATTAAAAAGACTGAGACAAACTGAACAACTTCGAGAGATGAAATAATTTGCAGACCATTAAAAAAAATGATGGAATCACAGAATTGCAACTATTATTTTTTGTATATTATGTTTTTTGTTTTTTCTTTTCCTGATTCTTGCTCTGTTAACTAAACTACATGATTAGTGTTTTTGAATTTAAATAATGTTTTTGAATGCCTCAAAAAATAATATTTTTATTGGAAAAAAATAATAAAAAAGTTTATAAAATATTTAAGTAAATTGTTTTATTTTCGTAAAACATGTGTCTTATGTAAATTAAATGGAACTTTTGAGGCATTCATGCAGTATAGTTAACAGCAGAAATCGAAAAAAAATTATACAGCAAATAACTGTTACCAAACGCAAGAAAATTTAGTACACTTACGAAATACTAATGCGTGAGAAGATGAAGTGAATTTTAGACTAACGAAATGTATTTGAATTTGAAGCGGTACATTCTTTAAATTTTCTACTCTACCAATGTCACTGATCTTTGACTTTTCTATACTGTACGTGTTCCGATAGTCGGGGGAATGTTAAAAACCATTTACATAGCAAACAGAACTCACCCTGTAAGTAAGCAAATACATTGTTGTAATCATTTCATCTTTTAATTTACTGCTAAATGTCTACGTTAATTTGCTAGTTTAAAGTTTAAATTATTTACAGTGCAATGGGTTTATGGCTACCCCCAAATAAATTTTGTTATTTACTTAACATCATGTTTTAATATTAATAAAACACTTTAATAAGGTAGTTATAGCAAGCTGAATCGTCCACGCAAACCGGTGAATAAAATGTTTGTTTTTTTGTTTAATAAAAAAATGTAATGTCGCACCTCGGATTTATTAAAATAAAAGTAGATGCGATGGAGGTCATCGCATATTAGGAATTTAGAGTTAACTCCCTCTTATTTTGTTATACATTATTGTCGGTCGTATATTTTTTTACTTCCCATAATATTGTCAGGGTGGGTGGAAAAATAATGCGGATTTTTTTTGTAATCCTATGGTATTGTTTTAAATAAAACTACAGTTTGTTTAACATTGGAAAGCCTCGGTTTTTATGAAACCGAAAACTGGAAATATGCAAAGGGGCGTAATTCTTATTTAGTAATTTAGAGTGATCTCCATTTAATTAATAAAAATATGACATGCATTGGAATCACGGCCATCCATGATACAGGACTGCTAAGCATGCCACTGAGGTCCACGACTGGGGGCTGATATGTGAAGAGCAAAATTACTACTAAATATTAATCATTGAGAAAAGTTTTATTAAGAAATTCATTAGTAATGTCGAGTAATTAGTAACTATACATATTAGTGGAAAGCAATTTACATTTATTGATTTATTTCAATCAAATCAAATGTAAAAAGAACAAAAATATAAACGAACTAAATTTACAAAAAATCAATTTATTCACCATGAATTATTAATTTATCTCATTTTAAAGTGACATAACTCCAATGGCAGAATAATCCACCAAATTTTGTAATATAAGACACTAACTTAATGTGTAATAAAAACACGTGTTACTTGGAAGCCAATCTTTATTCAACTAAAAAAGGAATACAAAAGGTGGCAGATATGGCCAGTTTTAATACGCGTCACCTGACAACTTCCGGCTCCGGGAGCACGTATGGAAGCCCATACGAATGTAATATAACATTCTTCCTTGCAAGAAAGAAAAAAGATAGTGTCTTCAATAATTAAAGTTTAACCTTTTTACCTTTTTTTTAGTTGAAAAAATTATAATAAAAAAACGCGTGTTACTTGGAAGCCAATCTTTATTCAACTAAAAATGGAATACAAAAAGGTGGCAGAAATGCATTGGAATCACGGCGATCTATAATACAGGGCTGCTAAGC
Source organism: Sepiola atlantica (assembly GCA_963556195.1). Lineage (NCBI taxonomy): Eukaryota > Metazoa > Mollusca > Cephalopoda > Sepiida > Sepiolidae > Sepiola > Sepiola atlantica. The sequence continues at coordinate 141,755,462 of OY744525.1, forward strand.
AGGCGATTGAGGTTCGCGACTGGGGGCGAATATGTGAAGAGCAAAATTACTACTAAATATTAATCACCGAGAAAAGTTTTAGTAAAAATTCACCAGTAATGTGTAGTAATTAGTAACTTTACATATTATTAGGAAGCAGCTTACAATTATTGATTTATTTCCATCAAATCAAATGTAAAAAGAACAAAAATAAAAAAATAAAAATTCACAAAAAATCACTTTATTCACCATGAATTAGACACATTTTTGATATTTCAAAAATGATGAGTCAATTTGTTTATATTGACTGCTTGATTACAGAAAATACAATGACATAATTACAATCAGAAATCAAATACTTTATGGAGAAAATAATGTTTGGAGAAATGAATTTGATAATTTTTACAGAATTTGCTGTTTGTTACATGTACAATTTGTTTTTACAGAAGATGAAAAAAATTCTTATTTCTCTATTATACGATAATATATATCCTACATAGTATTTATAATTAAATCAACTCACATTAAAAAGACTGAGACAAACAGAGATTGAACAACTTCGAGAGATGAAATAATTTGAAGACCATTAAAAAAAATGATGGAATCACAGAATTGCAACTATTATTGTAGATTCACCAAAAATATTGAGCTTCAACCTTTTTAAATGGGATAGAAACGAATCTTTTGAAAATAGCCTGACTTAGCTCCAAAGATCATTGATATTAAAACGAAAAAAAAACTTTAAAATACTTTAAAACACTTTCAGGTGTTTAAAACTATACTGGTCGGTAGAAAAGTAAGTTTGTTTGCATTTGGTAATAGTTATTTTTTGTATATTATGTTGTATTTATCTTTTCCTGATTCTTGCTCTGTTAACTAAACTACATGATTAGTGTTTTTGAATTTAAATAATGTTTTTGAATGCCTCAAAAAATTATATTTTTATTGGAAAATAATAATAAAAAAGTTTATAAAATATTTAAGTAAATTGTTTTATTTTCGTAAAATATGTGTCTTATGTAAATTAAATGGAACTATTGGGGCATTCATGCAGTACAGTAAACAGCAGAAGTCAAAAAAAAATACAGCAAATAACTGTTAGCAAACGCAAGAAAATTTAGTACACTTACGAAATATTAATGGGTGAGAAGATGAAGTGAATTTTAGACTAACGAAATGTATTTCAATTTGAAGCGGTACATTCTTTGAATTTTCTACTCTACCAATGTCACTGATCTTTGACTTTTCTATACTGTACGTGTTCCGATAGTCGGGGGGAATGTTAAAAACCATTTACATAGCAAACAGAACTCACCTCGTAAGTAAGCAAATACATTGTTGTAATAATTTTATCTTTTAATTTACTGCTAAATGTCTAAGTTAATTTGCTAGTTTAAAGTTTAAATTATTTACAGTGCAATGGGTTTATGGCTACCCCCAAATAACTTTTGTTATTTACTTAACATCATGTTTTAATATTAATAAAACACTTTAATAAGGTAGTTATAGCAAGCTGAATCGTCCACGCAAACCGGTAGATTAAAATGTTTGTTTTTTTGTTTAATAAAAAAAATGTAATGTCACAGCTCGGATTTATTTAAATAAAAGTAGATGCGATGGAGGTTATCGCATATTAGGAATTTAGAGTTAATTCCCTCTTTATTTTGTCATACATTATTGTCGGTCGTATATTTGTTTAATTCTCCATAATATTGACAGGGTGGGTGGAAAAATAATGCGGATTTTTTTTTGTATTCCTATGGTATTGTTTTAAATAAAACTACCGTTTGTTTAACATTGCAAAGCCTCCGTTTTACGAAACCAAAAACTGGAAATATGCAAAGGGGAGTAATTCTAGTTTTGTAATTAAGAGTGATCTCCCTTTAGTTAATAGAATATGACATGCATTGGAATCACGGCCATTCATAATACAGGACTGCTAAGCATACCACTGAGGTCCACGACTGGGGGCTGATATGTGAAGAGCAAAATTACTACTAAATATTAATCATTGAGAAAAGTTTTATTAAGAAATTCATTAGTAATGTCGAGTAATTAGTAACTATACATATTAGTGGAAAGCAATTTACATTTATTGATTTATTTCAATCAAATCAAATGTAAAAAGAACAAAAATATAAACGAACTAAATTCACAAAAAATCATTTTATTCACCATGACTTATTAATTCATCTCATTTTAAAGTGACATAACTTTAATGGCAGAATAATCCACCAAATTTTGTAATATAAGACACTAATTTAATGTGTAATAAAAAAAACACGTGTTACTTGGAAGCCAATCTTTATTCAACTAAAAAAGGAATACAAAAGGGTGGCGGATATGGCCAGTTTTAATACGCGTCACCTGACAACGTCCGGCTCCGGGAGCACGTATGGAAGCCCATACGAATGTAATATAACATTCTTCCTTGCAAGAAAGAAAAACGATAGTGTATTCAATAATTTAAGTTTTACCTTTTACCTTTTTTTTAGTTGAATAAATTGTAATTAAAAAACACGTGTTATTTGGAAGCAAATCTTTATTCAACTAAAAAAGGAATACAAAAAAGTGGCAGAAATGCATTGCAACTACGGCGATCCATAATACACGGCTGCTAAGCAGGCGATTGAGGTCCACGACTGGGGGCGAATATGTGAAGAGCAAAATTACTACTAAATATTAATCACCGAGAAAAGTTTTAGTAAAAATTCCCCAGTAATGGTTAGTAATTAGTAACTATAAATATTATTAGGAAACAGCTATGTTTGTTACATGTACAATTTGTTTTTACAGAAGATAAAAAAAATGCTTATTTCTCTATATACGATTATACATATCATACATAGTATTAATAATTAAATCAACTCACATTAAAAAGACTGAGACAAACTGAACAACTTCGAGAGATGAAATAATTTGCAGACCATTAAAAAAAATGATGGAATCACAGAATTGCAACTATTATTTTTTGTATATTATGTTTTTTGTTTTTTCTTTTCCTGATTCTTGCTCTGTTAACTAAACTACATGATTAGTGTTTTTGAATTTAAATAATGTTTTTGAATGCCTCAAAAAATAATATTTTTATTGGAAAAAAATAATAAAAAAGTTTATAAAATATTTAAGTAAATTGTTTTATTTTCGTAAAACATGTGTCTTATGTAAATTAAATGGAACTTTTGAGGCATTCATGCAGTATAGTTAACAGCAGAAATCGAAAAAAAATTATACAGCAAATAACTGTTACCAAACGCAAGAAAATTTAGTACACTTACGAAATACTAATGCGTGAGAAGATGAAGTGAATTTTAGACTAACGAAATGTATTTGAATTTGAAGCGGTACATTCTTTAAATTTTCTACTCTACCAATGTCACTGATCTTTGACTTTTCTATACTGTACGTGTTCCGATAGTCGGGGGAATGTTAAAAACCATTTACATAGCAAACAGAACTCACCCTGTAAGTAAGCAAATACATTGTTGTAATCATTTCATCTTTTAATTTACTGCTAAATGTCTACGTTAATTTGCTAGTTTAAAGTTTAAATTATTTACAATGCAATGGGTTTATGGCTGCCCCCAAATAACTTTTGTTATTTACTTAACATCATGTTTTAATATTAATAAAACACTTTAATAAGGTAGTTATAGCAAGCTGAATCGTCCACGCAAACCGGTGAATAAAATGTTTGTTTTTTTGTTTAATAAAAAAATGTAATGTCGCACCTCGGATTTATTAAAATAAAAGTAGATGCGATGGAGGTCATCGCATATTAGGAATTTAGAGTTAACTCCCTCTTATTTTGTTATACATTATTGTCGGTCGTATATTTTTTTACTTCCCATAATATTGTCAGGGTGGGTGGAAAAATAATGCGGATTTTTTTTGTAATCCTATGGTATTGTTTTAAATAAAACTACAGTTTGTTTAACATTGGAAAGCCTCGGTTTTTATGAAACCGAAAACTGGAAATATGCAAAGGGGCGTAATTCTTATTTAGTAATTTAGAGTGATCTCCATTTAATTAATAAAAATATGACATGCATTGGAATCACGGCCATCCATGATACAGGACTGCTAAGCATGCCACTGAGGTCCACGACTGGGGGCTGATATGTGAAGAGCAAAATTACTACTAAATATTAATCATTGAGAAAAGTTTTATTAAGAAATTCATTAGTAATGTCGAGTAATTAGTAACTATACATATTAGTGGAAAGCAATTTACATTTATTGATTTATTTCAATCAAATCAAATGTAAAAAGAACAAAAATATAAACGAACTAAATTTACAAAAAATCAATTTATTCACCATGAATTATTAATTTATCTCATTTTAAAGTGACATAACTCCAATGGCAGAATAATCCACCAAATTTTGTAATATAAGACACTAACTTAATGTGTAATAAAAACACGTGTTACTTGGAAGCCAATCTTTATTCAACTAAAAAAGGAATACAAAAGGTGGCAGATATGGCCAGTTTTAATACGCGTCACCTGACAACTTCCGGCTCCGGGAGCACGTATGGAAGCCCATACGAATGTAATATAACATTCTTCCTTGCAAGAAAGAAAAAAGATAGTGTCTTCAATAATTAAAGTTTAACCTTTTTACCTTTTTTTTAGTTGAAAAAATTATAATAAAAAAACGCGTGTTACTTGGAAGCCAATCTTTATTCAACTAAAAATGGAATACAAAAAGGTGGCAGAAATGCATTGGAATCACGGCGATCTATAATACAGGGCTGCTAAGCAGGCGATTGAGGTTCGCGACTGGGGGCGAATATGTGAAGAGCAAAATTACTACTAAATATTAATCACCGAGAAAAGTTTTAGTAAAAATTCACCAGTAATGTGTAGTAATTAGTAACTTTACATATTATTAGGAAGCAGCTTACAATTATTGATTTATTTCCATCAAATCAAATGTAAAAAGAACAAAAATAAAAAAATAAAAATTCACAAAAAATCACTTTATTCACCATGAATTAGACACATTTTTGATATTTCAAAAATGATGAGTCAATTTGTTTATATTGACTGCTTGATTACAGAAAATACAATGACATAATTACAATCAGAAATCAAATACTTTATGGAGTAAATAATGTTTGGAGAAATGAATTTGATAATTTTTACAGAATTTGCTGTTTGTTACATGTACAATTTGTTTTTACAGAAGATGAAAAAAATTCTTATTTCTCTATTATACGATAATATATATCCTACATAGTATTTATAATTAAATCAACTCACATTAAAAAGACTGAGACAAACAGAGATTGAACAACTTCGAGAGATGAAATAATTTGAAGACCATTAAAATAAATGATGGAATCACAGAATTGCAACTATTATTGTAGATTCACCAAAAATATTGAGCTTCAACCTTTTTAAATGGGATAGAAACGAATCTTTTGAAAATAGCCTGACTTAGCTCCAAAGATCATTGATATTAAAACGAAAAAAAAACTTTAAAACACTTTAAAACACTTTCAGGTGTTTAAAACTATACTGGTCGGTAGAAAAGTAAGTTTGTTTGCATTTGGTAATAGTTATTTTTTGTATATTATGTTGTATTTATCTTTTCCTGATTCTTGCTCTGTTAACTAAACTACATGATTAGTGTTTTTGAATTTAAATAATGTTTTTGAATGCCTCAAAAAATTATATTTTTATTGGAAAATAATAATAAAAAAGTTTATAAAATATTTAAGTAAATTGTCTTATTTTCGTAAAATATGTGTCTTATGTAAATTAAATGGAACTATTGGGGCATTCATGCAGTACAGTAAACAGCAGAAGTCAAAAAAAAATACAGCAAATAACTGTTAGCAAACGCAAGAAAATTTAGTACACTTACGAAATATTAATGGGTGAGAAGATGAAGTGAATTTTAGACTAACGAAATGTATTTCAATTTGAAGCGGTACATTCTTTGAATTTTCTACTCTACCAATGTCACTGATCTTTGACTTTTCTATACTGTACGTGTTCCGATAGTCGGGGGGAATGTTAAAAACCATTTACATAGCAAACAGAACTCACCTCGTAAGTAAGCAAATACATTGTTGTAATAATTTTATCTTTTAATTTACTGCTAAATGTCTAAGTTAATTTGCTAGTTTAAAGTTTAAATTATTTACAGTGCAATGGGTTTATGGCAACCCCCAAATAACTTTTGTTATTTACTTAACATCATGTTTTAATATTAATAAAACACTTTAATAAGGTAGTTATAGCAAGCTGAATCGTCCACGCAAACCGGTAGATTAAAATGTTTGTTTTTTTGTTTAATAAAAAAAATGTAATGTCACAGCTCGGATTTATTTAAATAAAAGTAGATGCGATGGAGGTTATCGCATATTAGGAATTTAGAGTTAATTCCCTCTTTATTTTGTCATACATTATTGTCGGTCGTATATTTTTTTACTTCCCATAATATTGTCAGGGTGGGTGGAAAAATAATGCAAAGCCTCCGTTTTTATGAAACCCAAAACTGGAAATATGCAAAGGGGAGTAATTCTGATTTTGTAATTAAGAGTGATCTCCCTTTAGTTAATAAAAATATGACATGCATTGGAATCACGGCCATCTATGATACAGGACTGCTAAGCATGCCACTGAGATCCACGACTGGGGGCTGATATGTGAAGAGCAAAATTACTACTAAATATTAATCATTGAGAAAAGTTTTATTAAGAAATTCATTAGTAATGTCGAGTAATTAGTAACTATACATATTAGTGGAAAGCAATTTATATTTATTGATTTATTTCAATCAAATCAAATGTAAAAAGAACAAAAATATATACGAACTAAATTCACAAAAAACACTTTATTCACCATGAATTATTAATTTATCTTATTTTAAAGTGACATAACTCTAATGGCAGAATAATCCACCAAATTTTGTAAAATAAAACACTAACTTAATGTGTTAACAATGTGTAATAAAAATCACGTGTTACTTGGAAGCCAATCTTTATTCAACTAAAAAAGGAATACACAAAGGTGGCCGATATGGCCAGTTTTAATACGCGTCACCTGACAACTTCCGGCTCCGGGAGCACGTATGGAAGCCCATACGAATGTAATATAACATTCTTCCTGGAAAGAAAGAAAAAAGATAGTGTCTTCAATAATTTAAGTTTTAACTATTTACCTTTTTTTTATTTGAATAAATTATGATAAAAAAACACGTGTTACTTGGAAGCCAATCTTTATTCAACTAAAAAAAAGAATTAGAAAATGTGGCAGAAATGCATTGGAACCAGGGCGATCCATAATACACGGCTGCTAAGCAGGCGATTGAGGTCCACGACTGGGGGCGAATATGTGAAGAGCAAAATTACTCCTAAATATTAATCACCGAGAAAAGTTTTAGTAAAAATTCCCCAGTAATGATTAGTAATTAGTAACTTTACATATTATTAGGAAGCAGCTTACAATTATTGATTTATTTCCATCAAATCAAATGTAAAAAGAAAAACAAAAAAAACCAAATTCACAAAAAATCACTTTATTCACCATGAATTAGACACATTTTTGATATTTCAAAAATGATGAGTCAATTTGTTCATATTGACTGCTTGATTACAGAAAATATAATGATATAATTAGAATCAGAAATCAAATACTTTATGAACAAAATAATGTTTGGAGAAACAAATTTGATAATTTTTACAGTATATGCTGTTTGTTACATGTACAATTTGTTTTTGCAGAAGATGAAGAAAATGCTTATTTCTCTATTATACGATAATACATATCATACATAGTATTAATAATTAAATCAACTCACATTAAAAAGACTGAGACAAACAGAGATTGAAAAACTTTTAGAGATGAAATAACTTGAAGACATTTAAAAAAATGATGGAATCACAGAATTGCAACTATTATTGTAGAGTCACACAAAAATATTGAGCTTCAACCTTTTGAAATGGGATAGAAACGAATCTTTTGAAAATAGCCAGACTTAGTTTCAAAGATCATTCATATTAAAACGAAAACAAAACTTTAAAACACTTTAAACAACTTTCAGATGTTTAAAACTATACTGGTCGGTAGAAAAGTAAGTCTGTTTGCATTTGGTAATAGTTATTTTTTGTATATTATGTTTTTTTTTTTTTCCTGATTCTTGCTCTACATGATTAGTGTTTTTGAATTTAAATAATGTTTTTGAATGTCTCGAAAAATTATATTTTTATAGGAAAATGATAATAAAAAAGTTTATAAAATATTTAAGTAAATTGTTTTATTTTCGTAAAACATGTGTCTTATGTAAATTAAATGGAACTTTTAAGGCATTCATGCAGTATAGTAAACAGCAGAAATCGAAAGAAAATTAAACAGCAAATAACTGTTACCAAACGCAAGAAAATTTAGTACACTTACGAAATACTAATGCGTGAGAAGATGAAGTGAATTTTAGACTAACGAAATGTATTTCAATTAGAAGCGCTACATTCTTTGAATTTTCTACTCTACCAATGTCACTGATCTTTGACTTTTCTATACTGTACGTGTTCCGATAGTCGGGGTGAATGTTAAAAACCATTTACATAGCGAACAGAACTCACCTCTTCAGAAAGCAAATACATTGTTGTAATCATTTTATCTTTTAATTTACTGCTAAATGTCTACGTTAATTTGCTAGTTTAAAGTTTTTCTTTTCACCATTAATTATTAATTTATCTCATTTTAAAGTGACATAACTCTAATGGCAGAATAATCCACCAAATTTTTTAATATAAGACACTAACTTAATGTGTAATAAAAAACACGTTTTACTTGGAAGCCAATCTTTATTCAACTAAAAAAGGAATACCAAAAGGTGGCAGATATGGCCAGTTTTAATACGCGTCACCTGACAACGTCCGGTTCCGGGAGCACGTATGGAATCCCATACGAATGTAATATAACATTCTTCCCTGCAAGAAAGAAAAAAGATAGTGTCTTCAATAATTTAAGTTTCACTTTTTTACCTTTTTTTTTAGTTGAATAAATTGTAATAAAAACACGTGGTACTTGGTAGCTAATCTTTATTCAACTAAAAAAGAAATACAAAAAGGTGGCAGAAATGCATTGGAATCACGGCGATCTATAATACACGGCTGCTAAGCAGGCGATTGAGGTCCACGACTGGGGGCGAATATGTGAAGAGCAAAATTACTACTAAATATTAATCACCGAGAAAAGTTTTAGTAAAAATTCCCCAGTAATGGTTAGTAATTAGTAACTATAAATATTATTAGGAAGCAGCTTACAATTATTGATTTATTTCCATCAAATAAAATGACATTTGAACAAAAAAAAAAACTAAATTCACAAAAAATCACTTCATTCACCATTAATTAGACACATTTTTGATATTTCAAAAATGATGAGTCAATTTTTTCATATTGACTGCTTGATTACAGAAAATATAATGACATAATTACATTCAGAAATCAAATACTTTATGAACAAAATAATGTTTGGAGAAACAAATTTGATAATTTTTACAGAATTTGCTGTTTGTTACATGTACAATTTCTTTTTGCAGAAGATGAAATAAATGCTTATTTCTCTATTATACGATAATACATATCATACATAGTATTAATAATTAAATCAACTCACATTAAAAAGACTGAGACAAACTGAACAACTTCGAGAGATGAAATAATTTGAAGACCATTAAAAAAATGATGGAATCACAGAATTGCAACTATTATTGTAGAGTCACCAAAAATATTGAGCTTCAACCTTTTGAAATGGGATAGAAACGAATCTTTTGAAAATAGCTAGACTTAGCTCCAAAGATCATTCTCTATTAAAATGAAGAAACAAAACTTTAAAAAACTTTCAGATGTTTAAAACTATACTGGTCGGTAGAAAAGTAAGTTTGTTTGCATTTGGTAATAGTTATTTTTTGTATATTATGTTGTATTTTTCTTTTCCTGATTCTTGCTCTGTTAACTAAACTACATGATTAGTGTTTTTGAATTTAAATAATGTTTTTGAATGTCTCGACAAATTATATTTTTATAGGAAAATAATAATAAAAAAGTTTATAAAATATTTAAGTAAATTGTTTTATTTTCGTAAAACATGTGTCTTATGTAAATTAAATGGAACTTTTGAGGCATTAATGCAGTATAGTTAACAGCAGAAATCGAAACAATATATATACAGCAAATAACTGTTACCAAACGCAAGAAAATTTAGTACACTTACGAAATACTAATGCGTGAGAAGATGAAGTGAATTTTAGACTAACGAAATGTATTTCAATTAGAAGCGGTACATTCTTTGAATTTTCTACTCTACCAATGTCACTGAACTTTGACTTTTCTATACTGTACGTGTTCCGATAGTCGGGAGAATGTTAAAAACTATTTACATAGCAAACAGAACTCACCTCGTAAGTAAGCAAATACATTGTTGTAATCATTTTATCTTTTAATTTACTGCTAAATGTCTACGTTAATTTGCTAGTTTAAAGTTTAAATTATTTACAGTGCAATGGGTTTATGGCTACCCCCAAATAACTTTTGTTATTTACTTAACATCATGTTTTAATATTAATAAAACACTTTAATAAGGTAGTTATAGCAAGCTGAATCGTCCACGCAAACCGGTGAATAAAATGTTTGTTTTTTTGCTTAATAAAAAAAATGTAATGTCACACATCGCATTTATTTAAATAAAAGCGGATGCAATGGCGGTCATCGCATATTAGGAATTTAGAGTTAATTCCCTCTTTATTTTGTTATACATTATTGTCGGTCGTATATATTTTTTTACTTCCCATAATATTGACAGGATGGGTGGAAAATAATGCGGATTTTTTTTTGTTTACCTATGGTATTGTTTTAAATAAAACTACCGTTTGTTTAACATTGCAAAGCCTCCGTTTTTACGAAACCAAAAACTGGAAAAATGCAAAGGGGAGTAATTCTTATTTTGTAATTTAGAGTGATCTCCCTTTAGTTAATAAAAATATGACATGCATTGGAATCACGGCCATCCATGATACAGGGCTGCTAAGCATGCCACTGAGGTCCACGACTGGGGGCTGATATGTGAAGAGCAAAATTACAACTAAATATTAATCATTGAGAAAAGTTTTATTAAGAAATTCATTAGTAATGTCGAGTAATTAGTAACTATAAATATTAGTGGAAAGCAATTTACATTTATTGATTTATTTCAATCAAATCAAATGTAAAAAGAACAAAAATATAAACGAACTAAATTCACAAAAAATCCCTTTATTTACCATGAATTATTAATTTATCTCATTTTAAAGTGACATAACTCTAATGGCAGAATAATCCACCAAATTTTGTAATATAAGGCACTAACTTAATGTGTAATAAAAAAAACACGTGTTACTTGGAAGCCAATCTTTATTCAACTAAAAAATAAAATACAAAAAGGTGGCAGATATGGCCAGTTTTAATACGCGTCACCTGACAACGTCCGGCTCCGGGAGCAAGTATGGAAGCCCATACGAATGTAATATAACATTCTTCCTTGCAAGAAAGAAAAAAGATAGTGTCTTCAATAATTTAACTTTTAACTTTTTACCTTTTTTTTAGTTGAATAAATTGTAATAAAAAAACACGTGTTATTTGGAAGCCAATCTTTATTCAACTAAAAAAGAAATACAAAAAGGTGGCAGATATGGCCAGTTTTAATACGCGTCACCTGACGACTTCCGGCTCCGGGAGCACGTATGGAAGCCCATACGAATATAACATTCTTCCTTGCAAGAAAGAAAAAAGATAGTCTCTTCAATAATTTAAGTTTTACCATTTCCCTTTTTATTTTTTTAGTTGAATAAATTATAATAAAAAAACACGTGTTACTTGGAAGCCAAGCTTTATTCAACTAAAAAAGGAATACAAAAGGTGGCAGAAATGCATTGGAACCACGTCGATCTATAATACACGGCTACTAAGAAGGCGATTGAGGTCCACGACTGGGGGCGAATATGTGAAGAGCAAAATTACTACTAAATATTAATCACCGAGAAAAGTTTTAGTAAAAATTCCCCAGTAATGGTTAGTAATTAGTAACTATAAATATTATCAGGAAGCAGCTGACAATTATTGATTTATTTCCATCAAATCAAATGTAAAAAGAACAAAAATTAAAAAAAAACTAAATTCACAAAAATCACTTCATTAACCATAAATTAGACACATTTTTTATATTTCAAAAATGATGAGTCAATTTGTTCATATTGATTGCTTGATTACAGAAAATATAATGACATAATTACAATCAGAAATCAAATACTTTATGAACAAAATAATGTTTGGAGAAACAAATTTGATAATTTTCACAGAATTTGCTGTTTGTTACATGTATAATTTGTTTTTACAGAAGATGAAAAAATGCTTATTTCTCTATTATACTATAATACATATCATACATATTATTAATAATTAAATCAACTCACATTTAAAAGACTGAGACAAACAGAGATTGAACAACTTCGAGAGATCAAATAACTGGAAGACCATTAAAAAAATGATGGAATCACAGAATTGCAACTATTATTGTAGAGTCACCAAAAATATTGAGCTTCAACCTTTTGAAATGGGATAGAAACGAATCTTTTGAAAATAGCTAGACTTAGCTCCAAAGATCATTCATATTAAAACGAAAAAAAACTTTAAAACACTTTCAGATGTTTAAAACTATACTGGTCGGTAGAAAAGTAAGTTTGTTTGCATTTGGTAATAGTTATTTTTTGTATATTATGTTGTATTTTTCTAATATACTAATGCGTGAGAAGATGAAGTGAATTTTAGACTAACGAAATGTATTTCAATTAGAAGCGGTACATTCTTTGAATTTTCTACTCAATCAATGTCACTGATCTTTGACTTTTCTATACTGTACGTGTTCCGATAGTCGGGGTGAATGTTAAAAACCATTTACAAAGCAAACAGAACTCACCTCGTAAGTAAGCAAATAGATTGTTGTAATCATTTCATCTTTTAATTTACTGCTAAATGTCTAAGTGTATTTGCTAGTTTAAATTATTTACAGTGCAATAGGTTTGTGGCTACCCCCAAATAACTTTTGTTATTTACTTAATATCATGTTTTAATATTAATAAAACACTTTAATAAGGTAGTTATAGCAAGCTGAATCGTACACGCAAATGGGTGAATAAAATGTTGTTTTTTTTCTTCAATAAAAAAAATGAAATGTCCGACCTCGCATTTATTTAAATTAAATTGGATGCGATGGAGGTCATCGCATATTAGGAATTTAGAGTTAATTCCCTCTTTATTTTGTTATACATTATTGTCGGTCGTATATTTTTTTACTTCCCATAATATTGACAGGGTGGATGGAAAAATAATGCGGATTTTTTTTTGTATTCTTATGGTATTGTTTTAAATAAAACTACCGTTTGTTTAACATTGCAAAGCCTCCGTTTTTACGAAACCAAAAACTAGAAATATGCAAAGGGGAGTAATTCTGTTTTTGTAATTAAGAGTGATCTCCCTTTAGTTAATAAAAATATGACATGCATTGGAATCACGGCCATCCATGATACAGGACTGCTAAGCATACCACTGAGGTCCACGACTGGGGGCTGATATGTGAAGAGCAAAATTACTACTAAATATTAATCATTGAGAAAAGTTTTATTAAGAAATTCATTAGTAATGTCGAGTAATTAGTAACTATAAATATTAGTGGAAAGCAATTTACATTTATTGATTTATTTCAATCAAATCAAATGTAAAAAGAACAAAAATATAAACGAACTAAATTCACAAAAAATCATTTTATTCACCATGAATTATTAATTTATCTCATTTCAAAGTGACATAACTCTAATGGCAGAATAATCCACCAGATTTTGTAATATAAGACACTAACTTAATGTGTTTACAATGTGTAATAAAAAACACGTGTTACTTGGAAGCCAATCTTTATTCAACTAAAAAAGGAATAAAAAAAGTGGCAGATATGGTCAGTTTTAATACGCGTCACCTGACAACTTCCGGCTCCGGGAGCACGTATGGAAGCCCAAACGAATGTAATATAACATTCTTCCTTGCAAGAAAGAAAAAAGATAGTGTCTTCAATAATTTTAGTTTTAACTTTTTACCTTTTTTTTAGTTGAATAAATTGTAATAAAAAAACACGTGTTATTTGGAAGCTAATCTTTATTCAACTAAAAAAGGAATACAAAAAAGTTGGCAGATATGGCCCGTTTTAATATGCGTCACCTGACGACTTCCGGCTCCGTAAGCACGTATTGAAGCCCATACGAATGTAATATAACATTCTTCCTTGCAAGAAAGAAAAAAGATAGTGTCTTCAATAATTTAAGTTTTACCTTTTCCCTTTTTATTTTTTTAGTTGAATAAATTATAATAAAAAAACACGTGTTACTTGGAAGCCAAGCTTTATTCAACTAAAAAAAGAATACAAACAGGTGGCAGAAATGCATTGGAATCACGTCGATCTATAATACACGGCTGCTAAGCAGGCGATTGAGGTCCACGACTGGGGGCGAATATGTGAAGAGCAAAATTACTACTAAATATTAATCACCGAGAAAAGTTTTAGTAAAAATTCCCCAGTAATGGTTAGTAATTAGTAACTATAAATATTATCAGGAAGCAGCTGACAATTATTGATTTATTTCCATCAAATCAAATGTAAAAAGAACAAAAATTAAAAAAAAACTAAATTCACAAAAATCACTTCATTAACCATAAATTAGACACATTTTTTATATTTCAAAAATGATGAGTCAATTTGTTCATATTGATTGCTTGATTACAGAAAATATAATGACATAATTACAATCAGAAATCAAATACTTTATGAACAAAATAATGTTTGGAGAAACAAATTTGATAATTTTCACAGAATTTGCTGTTTGTTACATGTATAATTTGTTTTTACAGAAGATGAAAAAATGCTTATTTCTCTATTATACTATAATACATATCATACATATTATTAATAATTAAATCAACTCACATTTAAAAGACTGAGACAAACAGAGATTGAACAACTTCGAGAGATCAAATAACTGGAAGACCATTAAAAAAATGATGGAATCACAGAATTGCAACTATTATTGTAGAGTCACCAAAAATATTGAGCTTCAACCTTTTGAAATGGGATAGAAACGAATCTTTTGAAAATAGCTAGACTTAGCTCCAAAGATCATTCATATTAAAACGAAAAAAAACTTTAAAACACTTTCAGATGTTTAAAACTATACTGGTCGGTAGAAAAGTAAGTTTGTTTGCATTTGGTAATAGTTATTTTTTGTATATTATGTTGTATTTTTCTAATATACTAATGCGTGAGAAGATGAAGTGAATTTTAGACTAACGAAATGTATTTCAATTAGAAGCGGTACATTCTTTGAATTTTCTACTCAATCAATGTCACTGATCTTTGACTTTTCTATACTGTACGTGTTCCGATAGTCGGGGTGAATGTTAAAAACCATTTACAAAGCAAACAGAACTCACCTCGTAAGTAAGCAAATAGATTGTTGTAATCATTTCATCTTTTAATTTACTGCTAAATGTCTAAGTGTATTTGCTAGTTTAAATTATTTACAGTGCAATAGGTTTGTGGCTACCCCCAAATAACTTTTGTTATTTACTTAATATCATGTTTTAATATTAATAAAACACTTTAATAAGGTAGTTATAGCAAGCTGAATCGTACACGCAAATGGGTGAATAAAATGTTGTTTTTTTTCTTCAATAAAAAAAATGAAATGTCCGACCTCGCATTTATTTAAATTAAATTGGATGCGATGGAGGTCATCGCATATTAGGAATTTAGAGTTAATTCCCTCTTTATTTTGTTATACATTATTGTCGGTCGTATATTTTTTTACTTCCCATAATATTGACAGGGTGGATGGAAAAATAATGCGGATTTTTTTTTGTATTCTTATGGTATTGTTTTAAATAAAACTACCGTTTGTTTAACATTGCAAAGCCTCCGTTTTTACGAAACCAAAAACTAGAAATATGCAAAGGGGAGTAATTCTGTTTTTGTAATTAAGAGTGATCTCCCTTTAGTTAATAAAAATATGACATGCATTGGAATCACGGCCATCCATGATACAGGACTGCTAAGCATACCACTGAGGTCCACGACTGGGGGCTGATATGTGAAGAGCAAAATTACTACTAAATATTAATCATTGAGAAAAGTTTTATTAAGAAATTCATTAGTAATGTCGAGTAATTAGTAACTATAAATATTAGTGGAAAGCAATTTACATTTATTGATTTATTTCAATCAAATCAAATGTAAAAAGAACAAAAATATAAACGAACTAAATTCACAAAAAATCATTTTATTAACCATGAATTATTAATTTATCTCATTTCAAAGTGACATAACTCTAATGGCAGAATAATCCACCAGATTTTGTAATATAAGACACTAACTTAATGTGTTTACAATGTGTAATAAAAAACACGTGTTACTTGGAAGCCAATCTTTATTCAACTAAAAAAGGAATAAAAAAAGTGGCAGATATGGTCAGTTTTAATACGCGTCACCTGACAACTTCCGGCTCCGGGAGCACGTATGGAAGCCCAAACGAATGTAATATAACATTCTTCCTTGCAAGAAAGAAAAAAGATAGTGTCTTCAATAATTTTAGTTTTAACTTTTTACCTTTTTTTTAGTTGAATAAATTGTAATAAAAAAACACGTGTTATTTGGAAGCTAATCTTTATTCAACTAAAAAAGGAATACAAAAAAGTTGGCAGATATGGCCCGTTTTAATATGCGTCACCTGACGACTTCCGGCTCCGTAAGCACGTATTGAAGCCCATA
This sequence comes from Sepiola atlantica, assembly GCA_963556195.1. Taxonomy (NCBI): domain Eukaryota; kingdom Metazoa; phylum Mollusca; class Cephalopoda; order Sepiida; family Sepiolidae; genus Sepiola; species Sepiola atlantica. The sequence goes on from OY744525.1 coordinate 141,772,302, forward strand.
CGAATGTAATATAACATTCTTCCTTGCAAGAAAGAAAAAAGATAGTGTCTTCAATAATTTAAGTTTTACCTTTTCCCTTTTTATTTTTTTAGTTGAATAAATTATAATAAAAAAACACGTGTTACTTGGAAGCCAAGCTTTATTCAACTAAAAAAAGAATACAAACAGGTGGCAGAAATGCATTGGAATCACGTCGATCTATAATACACGGCTGCTAAGCAGGCGATTGAGGTCCACGACTGGGGGCGAATATGTGAAGAGCAAAATTACTACTAAATATTAATCACCGAGAAAAGTTTTAGTAAAAATTCCCCAGTAATGGTTAGTAATTAGTAACTATAAATATTATCAGGAAGCAGCTGACAATTATTGATTTATTTCCATCAAATCAAATGTAAAAAGAACAAAAATTAAAAAAAAACTAAATTCACAAAAATCACTTCATTAACCATAAATTAGACACATTTTTTATATTTCAAAAATGATGAGTCAATTTGTTCATATTGATTGCTTGATTACAGAAAATATAATGACATAATTACAATCAGAAATCAAATACTTTATGAACAAAATAATGTTTGGAGAAACAAATTTGATAATTTTCACAGAATTTGCTGTTTGTTACATGTATAATTTGTTTTTACAGAAGATGAAAAAATGCTTATTTCTCTATTATACTATAATACATATCATACATATTATTAATAATTAAATCAACTCACATTTAAAAGACTGAGACAAACAGAGATTGAACAACTTCGAGAGATCAAATAACTGGAAGACCATTAAAAAAATGATGGAATCACAGAATTGCAACTATTATTGTAGAGTCACCAAAAATATTGAGCTTCAACCTTTTGAAATGGGATAGAAACGAATCTTTTGAAAATAGCTAGACTTAGCTCCAAAGATCATTCATATTAAAACGAAAAAAAACTTTAAAACACTTTCAGATGTTTAAAACTATACTGGTCGGTAGAAAAGTAAGTTTGTTTGCATTTGGTAATAGTTATTTTTTGTATATTATGTTGTATTTTTCTAATATACTAATGCGTGAGAAGATGAAGTGAATTTTAGACTAACGAAATGTATTTCAATTAGAAGCGGTACATTCTTTGAATTTTCTACTCAATCAATGTCACTGATCTTTGACTTTTCTATACTGTACGTGTTCCGATAGTCGGGGTGAATGTTAAAAACCATTTACAAAGCAAACAGAACTCACCTCGTAAGTAAGCAAATAGATTGTTGTAATCATTTCATCTTTTAATTTACTGCTAAATGTCTAAGTGTATTTGCTAGTTTAAATTATTTACAGTGCAATAGGTTTGTGGCTACCCCCAAATAACTTTTGTTATTTACTTAATATCATGTTTTAATATTAATAAAACACTTTAATAAGGTAGTTATAGCAAGCTGAATCGTACACGCAAATGGGTGAATAAAATGTTGTTTTTTTTCTTCAATAAAAAAAATGAAATGTCCGACCTCGCATTTATTTAAATTAAATTGGATGCGATGGAGGTCATCGCATATTAGGAATTTAGAGTTAATTCCCTCTTTATTTTGTTATACATTATTGTCGGTCGTATATTTTTTTACTTCCCATAATATTGACAGGGTGGATGGAAAAATAATGCGGATTTTTTTTTGTATTCTTATGGTATTGTTTTAAATAAAACTACCGTTTGTTTAACATTGCAAAGCCTCCGTTTTTACGAAACCAAAAACTAGAAATATGCAAAGGGGAGTAATTCTGTTTTTGTAATTAAGAGTGATCTCCCTTTAGTTAATAAAAATATGACATGCATTGGAATCACGGCCATCCATGATACAGGACTGCTAAGCATACCACTGAGGTCCACGACTGGGGGCTGATATGTGAAGAGCAAAATTACTACTAAATATTAATCATTGAGAAAAGTTTTATTAAGAAATTCATTAGTAATGTCGAGTAATTAGTAACTATTAATATTAGTGGAAAGCAATTTACATTTATTGATTTATTTCAATCAAATCAAATGTAAAAAGAACAAAAATATAAACGAACTAAATTCACAAAAAATCATTTTATTCACCATGAATTATTAATTTATCTCATTTCAAAGTGACATAACTCTAATGGCAGAATAATCCACCAGATTTTGTAATATAAGACACTAACTTAATGTGTTAACAATGTGTAATAAAAAACACGTGTTACTTGGAAGCCAATCTTTATTCAACTAAAAAAGGAATAAAAAAAGTGGCAGATATGGTCAGTTTTAATACGCGTCACCTGACAACTTCCGGCTCCGGGAGCACGTATGGAAGCCCAAACGAATGTAATATAACATTCTTCCTTGCAAGAAAGAAAAAAGATAGTGTCTTCAATAATTTTAGTTTTAACTTTTTACCTTTTTTTTAGTTGAATAAATTGTAATAAAAAAACACGTGTTATTTGGAAGCTAATCTTTATTCAACTAAAAAAGGAATACAAAAAAGTTGGCAGATATGGCCCGTTTTAATATGCGTCACCTGACGACTTCCGGCTCCGTAAGCACGTATTGAAGCCCATACGAATGTAATATAACATTCTTCCTTGCAAGAAAGAAAAAAGATAGTGTCTTCAATAATTTAAGTTTTACCTTTTCCCTTTTTATTTTTTTAGTTGAATAAATTATAATAAAAAAACACGTGTTACTTGGAAGCCAAGCTTTATTCAACTAAAAAAAGAATACAAACAGGTGGCAGAAATGCATTGGAATCACGTCGATCTATAATACACGGCTGCTAAGCAGGCGATTGAGGTCCACGACTGGGGGCGAATATGTGAAGAGCAAAATTACTACTAAATATTAATCACCGAGAAAAGTTTTAGTAAAAATTCCCCAGTAATGGTTAGTAATTAGTAACTATAAATATTATCAGGAAGCAGCTGACAATTATTGATTTATTTCCATCAAATCAAATGTAAAAAGAACAAAAATTAAAAAAAAACTAAATTCACAAAAATCACTTCATTAACCATAAATTAGACACATTTTTTATATTTCAAAAATGATGAGTCAATTTGTTCATATTGATTGCTTGATTACAGAAAATATAATGACATAATTACAATCAGAAATCAAATACTTTATGAACAAAATAATGTTTGGAGAAACAAATTTGATAATTTTCACAGAATTTGCTGTTTGTTACATGTATAATTTGTTTTTACAGAAGATGAAAAAATGCTTATTTCTCTATTATACTATAATACATATCATACATATTATTAATAATTAAATCAACTCACATTTAAAAGACTGAGACAAACAGAGATTGAACAACTTCGAGAGATCAAATAACTGGAAGACCATTAAAAAAATGATGGAATCACAGAATTGCAACTATTATTGTAGAGTCACCAAAAATATTGAGCTTCAACCTTTTGAAATGGGATAGAAACGAATCTTTTGAAAATAGCTAGACTTAGCTCCAAAGATCATTCATATTAAAACGAAAAAAAACTTTAAAACACTTTCAGATGTTTAAAACTATACTGGTCGGTAGAAAAGTAAGTTTGTTTGCATTTGGTAATAGTTATTTTTTGTATATTATGTTGTATTTTTCTAATATACTAATGCGTGAGAAGATGAAGTGAATTTTAGACTAACGAAATGTATTTCAATTAGAAGCGGTACATTCTTTGAATTTTCTACTCAATCAATGTCACTGATCTTTGACTTTTCTATACTGTACGTGTTCCGATAGTCGGGGTGAATGTTAAAAACCATTTACAAAGCAAACAGAACTCACCTCGTAAGTAAGCAAATAGATTGTTGTAATCATTTCATCTTTTAATTTACTGCTAAATGTCTAAGTGTATTTGCTAGTTTAAATTATTTACAGTGCAATAGGTTTGTGGCTACCCCCAAATAACTTTTGTTATTTACTTAATATCATGTTTTAATATTAATAAAACACTTTAATAAGGTAGTTATAGCAAGCTGAATCGTACACGCAAATGGGTGAATAAAATGTTGTTTTTTTTCTTCAATAAAAAAAATGAAATGTCCGACCTCGCATTTATTTAAATTAAATTGGATGCGATGGAGGTCATCGCATATTAGGAATTTAGAGTTAATTCCCTCTTTATTTTGTTATACATTATTGTCGGTCGTATATTTTTTTACTTCCCATAATATTGACAGGGTGGATGGAAAAATAATGCGGATTTTTTTTTGTATTCTTATGGTATTGTTTTAAATAAAACTACCGTTTGTTTAACATTGCAAAGCCTCCGTTTTTACGAAACCAAAAACTAGAAATATGCAAAGGGGAGTAATTCTGTTTTTGTAATTAAGAGTGATCTCCCTTTAGTTAATAAAAATATGACATGCATTGGAATCACGGCCATCCATGATACAGGACTGCTAAGCATACCACTGAGGTCCACGACTGGGGGCTGATATGTGAAGAGCAAAATTACTACTAAATATTAATCATTGAGAAAAGTTTTATTAAGAAATTCATTAGTAATGTCGAGTAATTAGTAACTATAAATATTAGTGGAAAGCAATTTACATTTATTGATTTATTTCAATCAAATCAAATGTAAAAAGAACAAAAATATAAACGAACTAAATTCACAAAAAATCATTTTATTCACCATGAATTATTAATTTATCTCATTTCAAAGTGACATAACTCTAATGGCAGAATAATCCACCAGATTTTGTAATATAAGACACTAACTTAATGTGTTTACAATGTGTAATAAAAAACACGTGTTACTTGGAAGCCAATCTTTATTCAACTAAAAAAGGAATAAAAAAAGTGGCAGATATGGTCAGTTTTAATACGCGTCACCTGACAACTTCCGGCTCCGGGAGCACGTATGGAAGCCCAAACGAATGTAATATAACATTCTTCCTTGCAAGAAAGAAAAAAGATAGTGTCTTCAATAATTTTAGTTTTAACTTTTTACCTTTTTTTTAGTTGAATAAATTGTAATAAAAAAACACGTGTTATTTGGAAGCTAATCTTTATTCAACTAAAAAAGGAATACAAAAAAGTTGGCAGATATGGCCCGTTTTAATATGCGTCACCTGACGACTTCCGGCTCCGTAAGCACGTATTGAAGCCCATACGAATGTAATATAACATTCTTCCTTGCAAGAAAGAAAAAAGATAGTGTCTTCAATAATTTAAGTTTTACCTTTTCCCTTTTTATTTTTTTAGTTGAATAAATTATAATAAAAAAACACGTGTTACTTGGAAGCCAAGCTTTATTCAACTAAAAAAAGAATACAAACAGGTGGCAGAAATGCATTGGAATCACGTCGATCTATAATACACGGCTGCTAAGCAGGCGATTGAGGTCCACGACTGGGGGCGAATATGTGAAGAGCAAAATTACTACTAAATATTAATCACCGAGAAAAGTTTTAGTAAAAATTCCCCAGTAATGGTTAGTAATTAGTAACTATAAATATTATCAGGAAGCAGCTGACAATTATTGATTTATTTCCATCAAATCAAATGTAAAAAGAACAAAAATTAAAAAAAAACTAAATTCACAAAAATCACTTCATTAACCATAAATTAGACACATTTTTTATATTTCAAAAATGATGAGTCAATTTGTTCATATTGATTGCTTGATTACAGAAAATATAATGACATAATTACAATCAGAAATCAAATACTTTATGAACAAAATAATGTTTGGAGAAACAAATTTGATAATTTTCACAGAATTTGCTGTTTGTTACATGTATAATTTGTTTTTACAGAAGATGAAAAAATGCTTATTTCTCTATTATACTATAATACATATCATACATATTATTAATAATTAAATCAACTCACATTTAAAAGACTGAGACAAACAGAGATTGAACAACTTCGAGAGATCAAATAACTGGAAGACCATTAAAAAAATGATGGAATCACAGAATTGCAACTATTATTGTAGAGTCACCAAAAATATTGAGCTTCAACCTTTTGAAATGGGATAGAAACGAATCTTTTGAAAATAGCTAGACTTAGCTCCAAAGATCATTCATATTAAAACGAAAAAAAACTTTAAAACACTTTCAGATGTTTAAAACTATACTGGTCGGTAGAAAAGTAAGTTTGTTTGCATTTGGTAATAGTTATTTTTTGTATATTATGTTGTATTTTTCTAATATACTAATGCGTGAGAAGATGAAGTGAATTTTAGACTAACGAAATGTATTTCAATTAGAAGCGGTACATTCTTTGAATTTTCTACTCAATCAATGTCACTGATCTTTGACTTTTCTATACTGTACGTGTTCCGATAGTCGGGGTGAATGTTAAAAACCATTTACAAAGCAAACAGAACTCACCTCGTAAGTAAGCAAATAGATTGTTGTAATCATTTCATCTTTTAATTTACTGCTAAATGTCTAAGTGTATTTGCTAGTTTAAATTATTTACAGTGCAATAGGTTTGTGGCTACCCCCAAATAACTTTTGTTATTTACTTAATATCATGTTTTAATATTAATAAAACACTTTAATAAGGTAGTTATAGCAAGCTGAATCGTACACGCAAATGGGTGAATAAAATGTTGTTTTTTTTCTTCAATAAAAAAAATGAAATGTCCGACCTCGCATTTATTTAAATTAAATTGGATGCGATGGAGGTCATCGCATATTAGGAATTTAGAGTTAATTCCCTCTTTATTTTGTTATACATTATTGTCGGTCGTATATTTTTTTACTTCCCATAATATTGACAGGGTGGATGGAAAAATAATGCGGATTTTTTTTTGTATTCTTATGGTATTGTTTTAAATAAAACTACCGTTTGTTTAACATTGCAAAGCCTCCGTTTTTACGAAACCAAAAACTAGAAATATGCAAAGGGGAGTAATTCTGTTTTTGTAATTAAGAGTGATCTCCCTTTAGTTAATAAAAATATGACATGCATTGGAATCACGGCCATCCATGATACAGGACTGCTAAGCATACCACTGAGGTCCACGACTGGGGGCTGATATGTGAAGAGCAAAATTACTACTAAATATTAATCATTGAGAAAAGTTTTATTAAGAAATTCATTAGTAATGTCGAGTAATTAGTAACTATTAATATTAGTGGAAAGCAATTTACATTTATTGATTTATTTCAATCAAATCAAATGTAAAAAGAACAAAAATATAAACGAACTAAATTCACAAAAAATCATTTTATTCACCATGAATTATTAATTTATCTCATTTCAAAGTGACATAACTCTAATGGCAGAATAATCCACCAGATTTTGTAATATAAGACACTAACTTAATGTGTTAACAATGTGTAATAAAAAACACGTGTTACTTGGAAGCCAATCTTTATTCAACTAAAAAAGGAATAAAAAAAGTGGCAGATATGGTCAGTTTTAATACGCGTCACCTGACAACTTCCGGCTCCGGGAGCACGTATGGAAGCCCAAACGAATGTAATATAACATTCTTCCTTGCAAGAAAGAAAAAAGATAGTGTCTTCAATAATTTTAGTTTTAACTTTTTACCTTTTTTTTAGTTGAATAAATTGTAATAAAAAAACACGTGTTATTTGGAAGCTAATCTTTATTCAACTAAAAAAGGAATACAAAAAAGTTGGCAGATATGGCCCGTTTTAATATGCGTCACCTGACGACTTCCGGCTCCGTAAGCACGTATTGAAGCCCATACGAATGTAATATAACATTCTTCCTTGCAAGAAAGAAAAAAGATAGTGTCTTCAATAATTTAAGTTTTACCTTTTCCCTTTTTATTTTTTTAGTTGAATAAATTATAATAAAAAAACACGTGTTACTTGGAAGCCAAGCTTTATTCAACTAAAAAAAGAATACAAACAGGTGGCAGAAATGCATTGGAATCACGTCGATCTATAATACACGGCTGCTAAGCAGGCGATTGAGGTCCACGACTGGGGGCGAATATGTGAAGAGCAAAATTACTACTAAATATTAATCACCGAGAAAAGTTTTAGTAAAAATTCCCCAGTAATGGTTAGTAATTAGTAACTATAAATATTATCAGGAAGCAGCTGACAATTATTGATTTATTTCCATCAAATCAAATGTAAAAAGAACAAAAATTAAAAAAAAACTAAATTCACAAAAATCACTTCATTAACCATAAATTAGACACATTTTTTATATTTCAAAAATGATGAGTCAATTTGTTCATATTGATTGCTTGATTACAGAAAATATAATGACATAATTACAATCAGAAATCAAATACTTTATGAACAAAATAATGTTTGGAGAAACAAATTTGATAATTTTCACAGAATTTGCTGTTTGTTACATGTATAATTTGTTTTTACAGAAGATGAAAAAATGCTTATTTCTCTATTATACTATAATACATATCATACATATTATTAATAATTAAATCAACTCACATTTAAAAGACTGAGACAAACAGAGATTGAACAACTTCGAGAGATCAAATAACTGGAAGACCATTAAAAAAATGATGGAATCACAGAATTGCAACTATTATTGTAGAGTCACCAAAAATATTGAGCTTCAACCTTTTGAAATGGGATAGAAACGAATCTTTTGAAAATAGCTAGACTTAGCTCCAAAGATCATTCATATTAAAACGAAAAAAAACTTTAAAACACTTTCAGATGTTTAAAACTATACTGGTCGGTAGAAAAGTAAGTTTGTTTGCATTTGGTAATAGTTATTTTTTGTATATTATGTTGTATTTTTCTAATATACTAATGCGTGAGAAGATGAAGTGAATTTTAGACTAACGAAATGTATTTCAATTAGAAGCGGTACATTCTTTGAATTTTCTACTCAATCAATGTCACTGATCTTTGACTTTTCTATACTGTACGTGTTCCGATAGTCGGGGTGAATGTTAAAAACCATTTACAAAGCAAACAGAACTCACCTCGTAAGTAAGCAAATAGATTGTTGTAATCATTTCATCTTTTAATTTACTGCTAAATGTCTAAGTGTATTTGCTAGTTTAAATTATTTACAGTGCAATAGGTTTGTGGCTACCCCCAAATAACTTTTGTTATTTACTTAATATCATGTTTTAATATTAATAAAACACTTTAATAAGGTAGTTATAGCAAGCTGAATCGTACACGCAAATGGGTGAATAAAATGTTGTTTTTTTTCTTCAATAAAAAAAATGAAATGTCCGACCTCGCATTTATTTAAATTAAATTGGATGCGATGGAGGTCATCGCATATTAGGAATTTAGAGTTAATTCCCTCTTTATTTTGTTATACATTATTGTCGGTCGTATATTTTTTTACTTCCCATAATATTGACAGGGTGGATGGAAAAATAATGCGGATTTTTTTTTGTATTCTTATGGTATTGTTTTAAATAAAACTACCGTTTGTTTAACATTGCAAAGCCTCCGTTTTTACGAAACCAAAAACTAGAAATATGCAAAGGGGAGTAATTCTGTTTTTGTAATTAAGAGTGATCTCCCTTTAGTTAATAAAAATATGACATGCATTGGAATCACGGCCATCCATGATACAGGACTGCTAAGCATACCACTGAGGTCCACGACTGGGGGCTGATATGTGAAGAGCAAAATTACTACTAAATATTAATCATTGAGAAAAGTTTTATTAAGAAATTCATTAGTAATGTCGAGTAATTAGTAACTATAAATATTAGTGGAAAGCAATTTACATTTATTGATTTATTTCAATCAAATCAAATGTAAAAAGAACAAAAATATAAACGAACTAAATTCACAAAAAATCATTTTATTCACCATGAATTATTAATTTATCTCATTTCAAAGTGACATAACTCTAATGGCAGAATAATCCACCAGATTTTGTAATATAAGACACTAACTTAATGTGTTTACAATGTGTAATAAAAAACACGTGTTACTTGGAAGCCAATCTTTATTCAACTAAAAAAGGAATAAAAAAAGTGGCAGATATGGTCAGTTTTAATACGCGTCACCTGACAACTTCCGGCTCCGGGAGCACGTATGGAAGCCCAAACGAATGTAATATAACATTCTTCCTTGCAAGAAAGAAAAAAGATAGTGTCTTCAATAATTTTAGTTTTAACTTTTTACCTTTTTTTTAGTTGAATAAATTGTAATAAAAAAACACGTGTTATTTGGAAGCTAATCTTTATTCAACTAAAAAAGGAATACAAAAAAGTTGGCAGATATGGCCCGTTTTAATATGCGTCACCTGACGACTTCCGGCTCCGTAAGCACGTATTGAAGCCCATACGAATGTAATATAACATTCTTCCTTGCAAGAAAGAAAAAAGATAGTGTCTTCAATAATTTAAGTTTTACCTTTTCCCTTTTTATTTTTTTAGTTGAATAAATTATAATAAAAAAACACGTGTTACTTGGAAGCCAAGCTTTATTCAACTAAAAAAAGAATACAAACAGGTGGCAGAAATGCATTGGAATCACGTCGATCTATAATACACGGCTGCTAAGCAGGCGATTGAGGTCCACGACTGGGGGCGAATATGTGAAGAGCAAAATTACTACTAAATATTAATCACCGAGAAAAGTTTTAGTAAAAATTCCCCAGTAATGGTTAGTAATTAGTAACTATAAATATTATCAGGAAGCAGCTGACAATTATTGATTTATTTCCATCAAATCAAATGTAAAAAGAACAAAAATTAAAAAAAAACTAAATTCACAAAAATCACTTCATTAACCATAAATTAGACACATTTTTTATATTTCAAAAATGATGAGTCAATTTGTTCATATTGATTGCTTGATTACAGAAAATATAATGACATAATTACAATCAGAAATCAAATACTTTATGAACAAAATAATGTTTGGAGAAACAAATTTGATAATTTTCACAGAATTTGCTGTTTGTTACATGTATAATTTGTTTTTACAGAAGATGAAAAAATGCTTATTTCTCTATTATACTATAATACATATCATACATATTATTAATAATTAAATCAACTCACATTTAAAAGACTGAGACAAACAGAGATTGAACAACTTCGAGAGATCAAATAACTGGAAGACCATTAAAAAAATGATGGAATCACAGAATTGCAACTATTATTGTACAGTCACCAAAAATATTGAGCTTCAACCTTTTGAAATGGGATAGAAACGAATCTTTTGAAAATAGCTAGACTTAGCTCCAAAGATCATTCATATTAAAACGAAAAAAAACTTTAAAACACTTTCAGATGTTTAAAACTATACTGGTCGGTAGAAAAGTAAGTTTGTTTGCATTTGGTAATAGTTATTTTTTGTATATTATGTTGTATTTTTCTAATATACTAATGCGTGAGAAGATGAAGTGAATTTTAGACTAACGAAATGTATTTCAATTAGAAGCGGTACATTCTTTGAATTTTCTACTCAATCAATGTCACTGATCTTTGACTTTTCTATACTGTACGTGTTCCGATAGTCGGGGTGAATGTTAAAAACCATTTACAAAGCAAACAGAACTCACCTCGTAAGTAAGCAAATAGATTGTTGTAATCATTTCATCTTTTAATTTACTGCTAAATGTCTAAGTGTATTTGCTAGTTTAAATTATTTACAGTGCAATAGGTTTGTGGCTACCCCCAAATAACTTTTGTTATTTACTTAATATCATGTTTTAATATTAATAAAACACTTTAATAAGGTAGTTATAGCAAGCTGAATCGTACACGCAAATGGGTGAATAAAATGTTGTTTTTTTTCTTCAATAAAAAAAATGAAATGTCCGACCTCGCATTTATTTAAATTAAATTGGATGCGATGGAGGTCATCGCATATTAGGAATTTAGAGTTAATTCCCTCTTTATTTTGTTATACATTATTGTCGGTCGTATATTTTTTTACTTCCCATAATATTGACAGGGTGGATGGAAAAATAATGCGGATTTTTTTTTGTATTCTTATGGTATTGTTTTAAATAAAACTACCGTTTGTTTAACATTGCAAAGCCTCCGTTTTTACGAAACCAAAAACTAGAAATATGCAAAGGGGAGTAATTCTGTTTTTGTAATTAAGAGTGATCTCCCTTTAGTTAATAAAAATATGACATGCATTGGAATCACGGCCATCCATGATACAGGACTGCTAAGCATACCACTGAGGTCCACGACTGGGGGCTGATATGTGAAGAGCAAAATTACTACTAAATATTAATCATTGAGAAAAGTTTTATTAAGAAATTCATTAGTAATGTCGAGTAATTAGTAACTATAAATATTAGTGGAAAGCAATTTACATTTATTGATTTATTTCAATCAAATCAAATGTAAAAAGAACAAAAATATAAACGAACTAAATTCACAAAAAATCATTTTATTCACCATGAATTATTAATTTATCTCATTTCAAAGTGACATAACTCTAATGGCAGAATAATCCACCAGATTTTGTAATATAAGACACTAACTTAATGTGTTAACAATGTGTAATAAAAAACACGTGTTACTTGGAAGCCAATCTTTATTCAACTAAAAAAGGAATAAAAAAAAGTGGCAGATATGGTCAGTTTTAATACGCGTCACCTGACAACTTCCGGCTCCGGGAGCACGTATGGAAGCCCAAACGAATGTAATATAACATTCTTCCTTGCAAGAAAGAAAAAAGATAGTGTCTTCAATAATTTTAGTTTTAACTTTTTACCTTTTTTTTAGTTGAATAAATTGTAATAAAAAAACACGTGTTATTTGGAAGCTAATCTTTATTCAACTAAAAAAGGAATACAAAAAAGTTGGCAGATATGGCCCGTTTTAATATGCGTCACCTGACGACTTCCGGCTCCGTAAGCACGTATTGAAGCCCATACGAATGTAATATAACATTCTTCCTTGCAAGAAAGAAAAAAGATAGTGTCTTCAATAATTTAAGTTTTACCTTTTCCCTTTTTATTTTTTTAGTTGAATAAATTATAATAAAAAAACACGTGTTACTTGGAAGCCAAGCTTTATTCAACTAAAAAAAGAATACAAACAGGTGGCAGAAATGCATTGGAATCACGTCGATCTATAATACACGGCTGCTAAGCAGGCGATTGAGGTCCACGACTAGGGGCGAATATGTGAAGAGCAAAATTACTACTAAATATTAATCACCGAGAAAAGTTTTAGTAAAAATTCCCCAGTAATGGTTAGTAATTAGTAACTATAAATATTATTAGGAAGCAGCTTACAATTATTGATTTATTTCAATCAAATCAAATGTGAAAAGAACAAAAATATAAAAAAAACTAAATTCACAAAAAATTACTTTATTCACCATGAATTAGACACATTTTTGATATTTCAAAAATGATGAGTCAATTTGTTCATATTGACTGCTTGATTACAGAAAATATAATGACATAATTACATTCAGAAATCAAATACTTTATGAACAAAATAATTTTTGGACCAACAATTTTGATAATTTGTACAGAATTGGCTATGTTTGTTACATGTACAATTTGTTTTTACAGAAGATGAAATAAATGCTTATTTCTCTATTATACGATAATACATATCATACACAGTATTAATAATTTAATCAACTCACATTAAAAAGACTGAGACAAACAGAGATTGAACAACTTCGAGAGATGAAATAACTTGAAGACCATTAAAAAATTATGGAATCACAGAATTGCAACTATTATTGTAGAGTCACCAAAAATATTGAGCTTAAAGCTTTTGAAATGGGATAGAAACGAATCTTTTGAAAATAGCTAGACTTAGCTCCAAAGATCATTCATATTAAAACGAAAAAAAACTTTAAAACACTTTCAGATGTTTAAAACTATACTGGTCGGTAGAAAAGTAAGTTTGTTTGCATTTGGTAATAGTTATTTTATGTATATTATGTTTTTGTTTTTTTCCTGATTCTTGCTCTGTTAACTAAACTACATGATTAGTGTTTTTGAATTTAAATAATGTTTTTGAATGTCTCGAAAAATTATATTTTTATAGGAAAATAATAATAAAAAAGTTTATAAAATATTTAAGTAAATTGTTTTATTTTCGTAAAACATGTGTCTTATGTAAATTAAATTGAACTTTTGAGGCATTCATGCAGCATAGTTAACAGCAGAAATCAAAAAAAAATTATACAGCAAATAACTGTTACCAAACGCAAGAAAATTTAGTACACTTACGAAATACTAATGCGTGAGAAGAGGAAGTGAATTTTAGACTAACGAAATGTATTTCAATTTGAAGCGGTACATTCTTTGAATTTTCTACTCTACCAATGTCACTGATCTTTGACTTTTCTATACTGTACGTGTTCCGATAGTCGGGGTGAATGTTAAAAACCATTTACATAGCGAACAGAACTCACCTCGTAAGTAAGCAAATACATTGTTGTAATCATTTTATCTTTTAATTTACTGCTAAATGTGTACGTTAATTTGCTAGTTTAAAGTTTAAATTATTTACAGTGCAATTGGTTTATGGCTACCCCCAAATAACTTTTGTTATTTACTTAACATCATGTTTTAATATTAATAAAACACTTTAATAAGGTAGTTATAGCAAGCTGAATCGTCCACGCAAACCGGTGAATAAAATGTTTGTTTTATTGTTTAATAAAAAAAATGTAATGTCACACATCGCATTTATTTAAATAAAAGCGGATGCAATGGAGGACATCGCATATTAGGAATTTAGAGTTAATTCCCTCTTTATTTTGTTATACAATATTGTCGGTCGTATATTTTTTTTACTTCCCATAATATTGACAGGGTGGGTGGAAAAATAATGCGGATTTTGTTTGTATTCCTATTGTATTGTTTTAAATAAAACTACCGTTTGTTTAACATTGCAAAGCCTCCGTTTTTACGAAACCAAACACTGGAAATATGCAAAGAGGGGTAATTCTGTTTTTAGTAATTCAGAGTGATCTCCCCTTAGTTAATAAAAATATGACATGCATTAGAATCACGGCCATCCATGATACAGGACTGCTAAGCATACCACTGAGGTCCACGACTGGGGGCTGATATGTGAAGAGAAAAATTACTACTAAATATTAATCATTGAGAAAAGTTTTATTAAGAAATTCATTAGTAATGTCGAGTAATCAGTAACTATACATATTAGTGGAAAGCAATTTACATTTATTGATTTATTTCAATCAAATCAAATGTAAAAAGAACAAAAATATAAACGAACTAAATTCACAAAAAATCCCTTTATTCACCATGAATTATTAATTTATCTTGTTTTAAAGTGACATAACTCTAATGGCAGAATAATCCACCAAATTGTGTAATATAAGACACTAACTTAATGTGTAATAAAAAAA
Organism: Sepiola atlantica; assembly: GCA_963556195.1. Taxonomy (NCBI): domain Eukaryota; kingdom Metazoa; phylum Mollusca; class Cephalopoda; order Sepiida; family Sepiolidae; genus Sepiola; species Sepiola atlantica. The sequence goes on from OY744525.1 coordinate 141,787,565, forward strand.
AAAACACGTGTTACTTGGAAGCCAATCTTTATTCAACTAAAATGGAATACAAAAAAGTGGCAGATATGGCCAGTTTTAATACGCGTCACCTGACAACGTCCGGCTCCGGGAGCACGTATGGAAGCCCATACGAATGTAATATAACATTCTTCCTTGCAAGAAAGAAAAAAACATAGTGTCTTCAATAATTAAAGTTTCAACTTTTTACCTTTTTTTCAGTTGAATAAATTGTAATAAAAACACGTGTTACTTGGAAGCCAATATTTATTCAACTAAAAAAGGAATACAAAAAAGTGGCAGAAATGCATTGCAACTACGGCGATCTATAATACACGGCTGCTAAGCAGGCGATTGAGGTCTACGACTGGGGGCGAATATGTGAAGAGCAAAATTACTACTAAATATTAATCACCGAGAAAAGTTTTAGTAAAAATTCACCAGTAATGGTTAGTAATTAGTAATTATAAATATTATTAGGAAGCAGCTTACAATTATTGATTTATTTCCATCAAATCAAATGTAAAAAGAACAAAAATATTTTTTTTAAATAAATTCACAATAAATCACTTTATTCACCATGAAATAGACACATTTTTGATATTTCAAAGATGATGAGTCAATTTGTTCATATTGACTGCTTGATTACAGAAAATATAATGACATAATTACAATCAGAAATCAAATACTTTATGAACAAAATAATGTTTGGAGAAACAAATTTGATAATTTTTACAGAATTTGCTGTTTGTTACATGTACAATTTGTTTTTGCAGAAGTTGAAATAAATGCTTATTTCTCTATTATACGATAATACATATCATACATAGTATTAATAATTAAATCAACTCACATTTAAAAGACTGAGACAAACAGAGATTGAACAACTTCGAGAGATGAAATAACTTGAAGACCATTAAAAAAATGATGGGATCACAGAATTGCAACTATTATTGTAGAGTCACCAAAAATATTGAGCTTCAACCTTTTGTAATGGGATAGAAACGAATCTTTTGAAAATAGCTAGACTTAGCTCCAAAGATCATTCTTTATTAAAATAAAAAAAACTTTAAAACACTTTAAAACCTTTTCAGATGTTTAAAACTATACTGGTCGGTAGAAAAGTAAGTTTTTTTGCATTTTGTTCTAGTTATTTTTTGTATATTATGTTGTTTTTTTTCTTTTCCTGATTTTTGCTCTGTTAACTAAACTACATGATTAGTGTTTTTGAATTTAAATAATGGTTTTGAATGCCTCAAATAGTGATATTTTTATAGGAAAATAATAATAAAATAGTTTATAAAATATTTAAGTAAATTGTTTTATTTTCGTAAAACATGTGTCTTATGTAAATTAAATGGAACTATTGAGGCATTCATGCAGTATAGTTAACAGCTGACATCGAAAAAGTTATACAGCAAATAACTGTTACCAAACGCAAGAAAATTTAGTACACTTACGAAATACTAATGCGTGAAAAGATGAAGTGAATTTTAGACTAACGAAATGTATTTCAATTATAAACGGTACATACTTTGAATTTTCTACTCTACCAATGTCACTGATCTTTGACTTTTCTATACTGTACGTGTTCCGATAGTCGGGGTGAATGTTAAAAACTATTTACATAGCGAACAGAACTCACCTCGTAAGTAAGCAAATACATTGTTGTAATCATTTTATCTTTTAATTTACTGCTAAATGTCTACGTTAATTTGCTAGTTTAAAGTTTAAATTATTTACAGTGAAATGGGTTTATGGCTACCCTCAAATAACTTTTGTTATTTACTTAACATCATGTTTTAATATTAATAAAACACTTTAATAAGGTAGTTATAGCAAGCTGAATCGTCCACGAAAACCGGTGAATAAAATGTTTGTTTTTTTGTTTAATAAAAAAAATGTAATGTCACACATCGCATTTATTTAAATAAAAGCGGATGCGATGGAGGTCATCGCATATTAGGAATTTAGAGTTAATTCCCTCTTTATTTTGTTATACATTATTGTCGGGCGTATATTGTTTTTACTTCCCATACTATTGACAGGGTGGGTGGAAAAATAATGCGGATATTTTTTTTTTATTCCTATGGTATTGTTTTAAATAAAACTACCGTTTGTTTAACATTGCAAAGCCTCCGTTTTTACGAAACCCAAAACTGGAAATATGTAAAGGGGAGTAATTCTGATTTTGTAATTAAGAGTGATCTCCCTTTAGTTAATAAAAATATGACATGCATTAGAATCACGGCCATCCATGATACAGGACTGCTAAGCATACCACTGAGGTCCACGACTGGGGGCGGATATGTGAAGAGCAAAATTACTACTAAATATTAATCACCGAGAAAAGTTTTAGTAAAAATTCCCCAGTAATGGTTAGTAATTAGTAACTATAAATATTATTAGGAAGCAGCTTACAATTATTGATTTATTTCCATCAAATCAAATGTAAATGAACAAAAATATTTAAAAAACTAAATTCACAAAAAATCACTTCATTCACCATGAATTAGACTCATTTTTAATATTTCAAAAATGATGAGTCAATTTGTTCATATTGACTGCTTGATTACAGAAAATATAATGACATAATTACATTCAGAAATCAAATACTTTATGAACAAAATAATGTTTGGAGAAATGAATTTGATAATTTTTACAGAATTTGCTGTTTGTTACATGTACAATTTGTTTTTACAGAAGATGAAAAAAAAGCTTATTTCTCTATTATACGATAATAGATATCATACATAGTATTAATAATTAAATCAACTCACATTAAAAAGACTGAGACAAACAGAGATTGAACAACTTCGAGAGATGAAATAACTTGAAGACTATTAAAAAATGATGGAATCACAGAATTGCAACTATTATTGTAGAGTCACCAAAAATATTGAGCTTAAACCTTTTGAAATGGGATAGAAACGAATCTTTTGAAAATAGCCAGACTTAGCTCCAAAGATCGTTCATATTAAAACAAAAAAAAACTTTAAAACACTTTAAAACACTTTCAGATGTTTAAAACAATACTGGTCGGTAGAAAAGTAAGTTTATTTGCATTGGGTAATAGTTATTTTTTGTATATTATGTTTTTTGTTTGTTTTTTTTCCTGATTCTTGCTCTGTTAACTAAACTACATGATTAGTGTTTTTAAATTTAAATAATGTTTTTGAATGTCTCGAAAAATTATATTTTTATAGGAAAATAATAATAAAAAAGTTTATAAAATATTTAAGTGAATTGATTTATTTTCGTAAAACATGTGTCTTATGTAAATTAAATGGAACTTTTGAGGCATTCAGTCAGTATAGTAAACAGAAAAAAGATTATACAACAAATAACTGTTACCAAACGCAAGAAAATTTAGTACACTTACGAAATACTAATGCGTGAGAAGATGAAGTAAATTTTAGACTAACGAAATGTATTTCAATTAGAAGCGGTATATTCTTTGAATTTTCTACTCTACCAATGTCACTGATCTTTGACTTTTCTATACTGTACGTGTTCCGATAGTCGGGGGAATGTTAAAAACCATTTACATAGCAAACAGAACTCACCTAGTAAGTAAGCAAATACATTGTTGTAATCATTTTATCTTTTAATTTACTGCTAAATGTCTACGTTAATTTGCTAGTTTAAATTATTTACAGTGCAATTGGTTTATGGCTACCCCCAAATAACTTTTGTTATTTACTTAACATCATGTTTTAATATTAATAAAACACTTTAATAAGGTAGTTATAGCAAGCTGAATCGTACACGCAAATGAGTGAATGAAATGATTTTTTTTTCTTGATTAATTAAAATGAAATGTCCGACCTCGCATTTATTTAAATAAAATTGGATGCGATGGAGGTCATCGCATATTAGGAATTTAGAGTTAATTCCCTCTTTATTTGGTTATACATTATTGTCGGTCGTATATTTTTATAATTCCCATAATATTGACAGGATGGGTGGAAAAATAATTTTTTTTTGTATACCTATGGTATTGTTTTTAAAAAAAACTACCGCTGATTTACATTGAAAACCCTCCGTTTTTACGAAACCAAAAACTGGAAACAGGCAAAGGGGAGTAATTCTTATTTAGTAATGTAGAGTGATCTCCCTTTAGTTAATATAAATATGACATGCATTGGAATCACGGCCATCCATGATACAGGACTGCTAAGCATGCCACTGAGGTCCACGACTGGGGGCTGATATGTGAAGAGCAAAATTACGACTAAATATTAATCATTGAGAAAAGTTTTATTAAGAAATTCATTAGTAATGTCGAGTAATCAGTAACTATACATATTAGTGGAAAGCAATTTACATTTATTTATTTATTTCAATCAAATCAAATGTAAAAAGAACAAAAATATAAACGAACTAAATTCACAAAAAATCACTTCATTCACCATGAATTATTAATTTATCTCATTTTATAGTGACATAACTCTAATGGCAGAATAATCCACCAAATTTTATAATATAAGACACTAATTTAATGTGTAATAAAAAAAACACATGTTACTTGGAGGCCAATCTTTATTCAACTAAAAACGGAATACAAAAAGGTGGCAGATATGGCCAGTTTTTATACTCGTCACCTGACGACCTCCGGCTCCGGGAGCACGTATGAAAGCCCATACGAATGTAATATAACATTCTTCCTTGCAAGAAAGAAAAACGATAGTGTCTTCAATAATTTAAGTTTTACCTTTTACCTTTTTTTTAGTTGAATAAATTGTAATAAAAAAACACGTGTTATTTGGAAGCCAATCTTTATTCAACTAAAAAAGGAATACCAAAAGGTGGCAGATATGGCCAGTTTTAATACGCGTCACCTGACAACTTCCGGCTCCGGGAGCACGTATGGGAGCCCATACGAATATAACATTCTTCCTTGCAAGAAAGAAAAAAGATAGTGTCTTCAATAATTTAAGTTTTACCATTTCCCTTTTTATTTTTTTAGTTGAATAAATTATGATAAAAAACACGTGCTACTTGGAAGCCAAGCTTTATCCAACTACAAAAGGAACACAAAAAGGTGGCAGAAATGCATTGGAATCACGGCGATCTATAATACACGGCTGCTAAGCAGGCGATTGAGGTCCACGACTGGGGGCGAATATGTGAAGAGCAAAATTACTACTAAATATTAATCACCGAGAAAAGTTTTAGTAAAAATTCACCAGTAATGGTTAGTAATTAGTAACTATAAATATTATTAGGAAGCAGCTTACAATTATTGATTTATTTCCATCAAATCAAATGTAAAAAGAACATAAATAAAAAAAAATTAAATTCACAAAAATTACTTCATTAACCATAAATTAGACACATTTTTTATATTTCAAAAATGATGAGTCAATTTGTTCATATTGATTGCTTGATTACAGAAAATATAATGACATAATTACAATCAGAAATCAAATACTTTATGAACAAAATAATGTTTGGAGAAACAAATTTGATAATTTTTACAGAATTTGCTGTTTGTTACATGTACAATTTGTTTTTACAGTAGATGAAAAAAATGCTTATTTCTCTATTATACGATAATAGATATCATACATAGTATTAATAATTAAATCAACTCACATTAAAAAGACTGAGACAAACTGAACAACTTCGAGAGATGAAATAACTTGAAGACCATTAAAAAAATGATGGAATCACAGAATTGCAACTATTATTGTAGAGTCACCAAAAATATTGAGCTTCAACCTTTTGAAATGGGATAGAAACGAATCTTTTGAAAATAGCTAGACTTAGCTCCAAAGATCATTCATATAAAAAGGAAAAAAAACTTTTAAAAACTTTCAGATGTTTAAAACAATACTGGTCGGTAGAAAAGTAAGTTTGTTTGCATTTGGTAATAGTTATTTTTTGTATATTATGTTGTATTTTTCTTTTCTTGATTCTTGCTCTGTTAACTAAAAGACATGATTAGTGTTTTTAAATTTAAATAATGTTTTTGAATGCCTCAAAATATTATATTTTTATAGGAAAATAATAATAATAAAGTTTATAAAATATTTAAGTAAATTGTTTTATTTTCGTAAAACATGTGTCTTATGTAAATTAAATGGAACTTTTGAGGCATTCATGCAGTATAGTTAACAGCAGAAATCGAAAAAACATCATACAGCAAATAACTGGTACAAAACGCAAGACAATTTAGTACACTTACGAAATACTAATGCGTGAAAAGATGAAGTGAATTTTAGACTAACGAAATGTATTTCAATTAGAAGCGGTACATTCTTTGAATTTTCTACTCTACCAATGTCACTGATCTTTGACTTTTCTATACTGTACGTGTTCCGATAGTCGGGGGAATGTTAAAAACCATTTACATAGCAAACAGAACTCACCTCGTAAGTAAGCAAATACATTGTTGTAATCATTTTATCTTTTAATTTACTGCTAAATGTCTACGTTAATTTGCTAGTTTAAATTATTTACAGTGCAATGGGTTTATGGCTACCCCCAAATAACTTTTGTTATTTACTTAACATCATGTTTTAATATTAATAAAACACTTTAATAAGGTAGTTATAGCAAGCTGAATCGTCCACGCAAACCGGTGAATAAAATGTTTGTTTTATTGTTTAATAAAAAAAATGTAATGTCACACATCGCATTTATTTAAATAAAAGCGGATGCGATGGAGGTAATCGCATATTAGGAATTTAGAGTTAATTCCCTCTTTATTTTGTTATACATTATTGTCATCGTATAATTTTTTACTCCCCATACTATTGACAGGGTGGGTGGAAAAATAATGCAATTTTTTTTTGTATTCCTATGGTATTGTTTTAAATAAAACTACCGTTTGTTTAACATTGCAAAGCCTCCTATTTTACGAAACCAAACACTGGAAATATGCAAAGAGGGGTAATTCTGATTTTGTAATTAAGAGTGATCTGCCTTTAGTTAATAAATATATGACATGCATTAGAATCACGGCCATCCATGATACAGGACTGCTAAGCATGCCACTGAGGTCCACGACTGGGGGCTGATATGTGAAGAGCAAAATTACTACTAAATATTAATCATTGAGAAAAGTTTTATTAAGAAATTCATTAGTAATATCGAGTAATTAGTAACTATAAATATTAGTGGAAAGCAATTTACATTTATTGATTTATTTAAATCAAATCAAATGTAAAAAGAAAAAAATATAAACGAACTAAATTCACAAAAAATCATCTTATTCTCCATGAATTATTAATTTATCTCATTTTAAAGTGACATAACTCTAATGGCAGAATAATCCACCAAATTTTGTAATATAAGACACTAACTTAATGTGTAATTAAAAAAAACACATGTTACTTGGAAGCCTATCTTTATTCAACTAAAAAAGGAATACAAAAAGGTGGCAGATATGGCCAGTTTTAATACACGTCACCTGACGACTTCCGGCTCCGGGAGCACGTATGGAAGCCCATACGAATGTCATATAACATTCTTCCTTGCAAGAAAGAAAAAAGATAGTGTCTTCAATAATTTAAGTTTTAACTTTTTACCTTTTTTTTAGTTGAATAAATTGTAATAAAAACACGTGGTACTTGGAAGCCAATCTTTATTCAACTAAAAAAAGGTATACAAAAAGGTGGCAGAAATGCATTGGAATCACGGCGATCTATAATACACGGCTGCTAAGAAGGCGATTGAGGTCCACGACTGGGGACGAAAATGTGAAGAGCAAAATTACTACTAAATATTAATCACCGAGAAAAGTTTTAGTAAAAATTCACCAGTAATGGTTAGTAATTAGTAACTTTAAATATTATTAGAAGCAGCTTACAATTATTGATTTATTTTCATCAAAACAAAAACAAAAAAAAACAAAAAATAAATGCACAAAAATCACTTCATTCACCATAAATTAGACACATTTTTTTCTATTTCAAAAATGATGAGTCAATTTGTTCATATTGACTGCTTGATTACAGAAAATATAATGACATAATTACATTCAGAAATCAAATACTGTATGAACAAAATAATGTTTGGAGAAACACATTTGATAATTTTTACAGAATTTGCTGTTTGTTACATGTACAATTTGTTTTTGCAGTAGATGAAAAAATGCTTATTTCTCTATTATACGATAATACATATCATACATAGTATTAATAATTAAATCAACTCACATTAAAAAGACTGAGACAAACAGAGATTGAACAACTTCGAGAGATGAAATAACTTGAAGACCATTAAAAAAATGATGGAATCACAGAATTGCAACTATTATTGTAGAGTCACCAAACATATTGAGCTTCAACCTTTTGAAATGGGATAGAAACGAATCTTTTGAAAATTGCTAGACTTAGCTCCAAAGATCATTCTCTATTAAAATGAAGAAAAAAAACTTTAAAAAACTTTAAAACACTTTCAGAAGTTTTTAAACATACAGGTCGGTAGAAAAGTACGTTTGTTTGCATTTGGTAATAGTTATTTTTTGTATATTATGTTGTATTTTTCTTTTCCTGATTCTTGCTCTGTTAACTAAACTACATGATTAGTGTTTTTGAATTTAAATAATGTATTTCAATGCCTCAAAAATAATATTTTTATAGGAAAATAATAATAAAAAAGTTTATAAAATATTTAAGTAAATTGATTTATTTTCGTAAAACATGTGTCTTATGTAAATTAAATGGAACTTTTGAGGCATTCATGCAGTATAGTAAACAGCAGAAATCGAAAAACAAATTATACAACAAATAACTGTTACCAAACGCAAGAAAATTTAGTACACTTACGAAATACTAATGCGTGAGAAGATGAAGTGAATTTTAGACTAACAGAATGTATTTCAATTAGAAGCGGTACATTCTTTGAATTTTCTACTCTACCAATGTCATTGATCTTTGACTTTTCTATACTGTACGTGTTCCGATAGTCGCGGTGAATGTTAAAAACCATTTACATAGCGAACAGAACTCACCTCGTAAGTAAGCAAATACATTGTTGTAATCATTTCATCTTTTAATTTACTGCTAAATGTCTACGTTAATTTGCTAGTTTAAAGTTTAAATTATTTACAGTGAAATGGGTTTATGGCTACCCCCAAATAACTTTTGTTATTTACTTAACATCATGTTTTAATATTAATAAAACACTTTAATAAGGTAGTTATAGCAAGCTGAATCGTCCACGCAAACCGGTGAATAAAATGTTTGTTTTTTTGTTTAATAAAAAAAAATGTAATGTCACACATCGCATTTATTTAAATAAAAGCGGATGCAATGGAGGTCATCGCATATTAGGAATTTAGAGTTAATTCCCTCTTTATTTTGTTATACATTATTGTCGGTCGTATATTTTTTTACTTCCTATAATATTGTCAGGGTAGGTGGAAAAATAATGCGGATTTTTTTTTTGTAATCCTATGGTATTGTTTTAAATAAAACTACCGTTTGTTTAACATTGAAAAGCCTCCGTTTTTATGAAACCAAAAACTGGAAATATGCAAAGGGGAGTAATTCTGATTTTGTAATTAAGAGTGATCTCCCTTCAGTTAATAAAAATGTGACATGCATTGGAATCACGGCCATCCATGATACAGGACTGCTAAGCATGCCACTGAGGTCCACGACTGGGGGCTGATATGTGAAGAGCAAAATTACTACTAAATATTAATCATTGAGAAAAGTTTTATTAAGAAATTCATTAGTAATGTCGAGTAATTAGTAACTATAAATATTAGTGGAAAGCAATTTACATTTATTGATTTATTTCAATCAAATCAAATGTAAAAAGAACAAAAATATAAACGAACTAAATTCACAAAATATCACTTTATTCACCATGAATTATTAATTTATCTCATTTTTAAGTGACATAACTCTAATGGCAGAATAATCCACCAAATTTTGTAATATAAAACACTAACTTAATGTGTAATAAAAAAACACGTGTTACTTGGAAGCCAATCTTTATTCAACTAAAAAAGGAATACAAAAAGGTGGCAGATATGGCCAGTTTTAATACGCGTCACCTGACAACGTCCGGCTCCGGGAGCACGTATGGAAGCCCATACGAATGTAATATAACTTTCTTCCTTGCAAGAAAGAAAAAAGATAGTGTCTTCAATAATTTAAGTTTTACATTTTCCCTTTTTATTTTTTTAGTTGAATTAATTATGATAAAAAAACACGTGTTACTTGGAAGCCAATCTTTAATCAAGTAAAAAAAAAGAATACAAAAAATTGGCAGAAATGCATTGCAACCACGGCGATCCATAATACACGGCTGCTAAGCAGGCGATTGAGGTCCACGACTGGGGGCGAATATGTAAAGAGCAAAATTACTACTAAATATTAATCACCGAGAAAAGTTTTAGTAAAAATTCCCCAGTAATGTGTAGTAATTAGTAACTATAAATATTATTAGGAAGCAGCTTACAATTATTGATTTATTTCCATCAAATCAAATGTAAATGAACAAAAATAAAAAATAAAACTAAATTCACAAAAAATAACTTTATTCACCATGAATTAGACACATTTTTGATATTTCAAAAATCATGAGTCAGTTTGTTCATATTGACTGCTTGATTACAGAAAATATAATGACATAATTACAATCAGAAACCAAAGACTTTATGAACAAAATAATGTTTGGAGAAACAAATTTGATAATTTTTAGAGAATTGGCTGTTTGTTACATGTACAATTTGTTTTTACAGATGATGAAAAAATGCTTATTTCTCTATTATACGATAATGCATATCACACATAGTATTAATAATTAAATCAACTCACATTAAAAAGACTGAGACAAACTGAACAACTTCGAGAGATGAAATAATTTAAAGACTATTAAAAAAATGATGGAATCACAGAATTGCAACTATTATTGTAGTCACTAAAAATATTGAGCTTCAATCTTTAGAAATGGGAAAGAAACAAATCTTTTGCAAATAGCTAGACTTAGCTCCAAAGATCATTCATATTAAAACGAAAAAAAAACTTTAAAACACTTTAAAACACTTTCAGATGTTTTAAACTATACTGGTAGGTAGAAAAGTAATTTTTTTGGCATTTGGTAATAGTTATTTTTTTGTATATTATGTTTTTTTTTATTTTCCTGATTCTTGCTCTGTTAACTAAACTACATGATTAGTGTTTTTGAATTTAAATAATGTTTTTGAATGCCTCAAAAAATTATATTTGTATTGGAAAATAATAATAAAAATGTTTATAAAATATTTAAGTAAATTGTTTTATTTTCGTAAAACATGTGTCTTATGTAAATTAAATGGAACTTTTGAGGCATTCATGCAGTATAGTAAACAGCAGAAATCGGAAAAAATATATACAGCAAATAACTGTTACCAAACGCAAGAAAATTTAGTACACTTACGAAATACTAATGCGTGAAAAGATGAAGTGAATTTTAGACTAACGAAATGTATTTCAATTAGAAGCGGTAGATTCTTTGAATTTTCTACTCTACCAATGTCACTGATCTTTGACTTTTCTATACTTTAGGTGTTCCGATAGTCGGGGTGAATGTTAAAAACCATTTACATAGCGAACAGAACTCACCTGGTAAGTAAGCAAATAGATTGTTGTAATCATTTCATCTTTTAATTTACTGCTAAATGTCTAAGTTAATTTGCTAGTTTAAAGTTTAAATTATTTACAGTGCAATGGGTTTATGGCTACCCCCCAAATACCATCATGTTTTAGTATTAATAAATTAAAAAAAAATAAGGTAGTTATAGCAAGCTGAATTGTACACGCAAACGGGTGAATAAGATGTATTTCTTTTTGTTTTTAATAAAAATGAAAACAAAGCATTTATTTATTTTAATAAAAGTGAATGCGATCGAGGTCATCGCAAAGCATGAATTTAGAGTTAATTCCCTCTTTATTTTGTTATACATTATTGTCGGTTGTATATGTTTTTTACTACTTTATAATATTGACAGGGTGTTGGGAAAATAATGCGGATTTTTTTTTGTATACCTATGGTATTGTTTTAAATAAAACTACCGTTTGTTTAACATTGCAAAGCCTCCGTTTTTATGAAACCAAAAACTGGAAACATAAGTGGAGTAATTCATATTTAGTATTTTAGAGCGATCTCAATTTAATTAATAAAAAATATGACATGCATTGGAATCACGGCCATCCATAATACAGGACTGCTAATTATGCCACTGAGGTCCACGACTGGGGGCTGATATGTGAAGAGCAAAATTACTACTAAATATTAATCATTGAGAAAAGTTTTATTAAGAAATTCATTAGTAATGTCGAGTAATTAGTAACTATACATATTAGTAGAAAGCAATTTACAACGATTGATTTATTTTCACCAAATCAAAGGTAAAAAGAACAAAAATATAAAATAACTAAATTTACAAGAAATAACTTATTCACCATGAATTAGACACATGGTTGATATTTAATAAATGATGAGTCAATTTGTTTATATTGACTGCTTGATTACAGAAAATGTAATGACATAATTACAATCAGAAATCATATACTTTATGAACAAAATAATGTTTGGAGAAATAATTTTGATAATTTTTACAGAATTGGCTGTTTGTTACATGTACAATTTGTTTTTACAAAAGTTGAAGTAAATGTTTATTTCTCTATTATACACAGTGTTAATTATGAAATCAACTCACATTAAAAAGACTGCGACAAACAGAGATTGAAAAACTTAGAAGAAAGTTCACAGAACACAACGTTTGATAACGATAACTGGAATTGAATCAGGATAAGAAGCCTTAGACTGGTCAAGATCAGAACGAACCCGAGCAACAATCGTTGTAGTCATAAACAGAATCAACGGACTGATCAGGAAGAACAGCACCAGAGTCATCAAGGAAAAAATTGTCAGCAAAAAGGCGAGCAAAGATATCAGCCTTATCCCTAGAAGATGAAATAACCTGAAAACCATTAAAAAGAGGATAGAATGGCAGACTTGCAACTATTATTGTAGATTCACCAACAATCTTGAGATTCAACCTTTTGAGTGTGGATAGTCACGAATCTCTAGACTTAGCTTCACAGATTATTCGCTGTTGAAATGAAAAACGTAAAACACTTTCGGAAATTATATTTCTTAATTTCTGAGATGAGGATTGATAATTTGCATAATTTTGGGGTTTCGGACTACATTTCTAATCTTTAGTGTTATCATCACAACGTTTCGGCCGCTGTAACCTCCAGACAAATTTAAGTGTATCTCTTCGAACTCGGGAATATTTCTGTCGAACTCGGGAATTTGGACAGAATTTCAACGGAACCCTTTATGTAATCCAATGAGTAGCATGCTCTCGTTCTGTCAGTCACTAATTCGAAATTCGTAAAACACTTTCGGAAATTATATTTCTACAGCCCGCACCGAAGGTTGAACCTTTAACCTTCAGATGACTATCACTTGAAACTGAATTTAACATAGTACTATATACACTGCGCCAGTATTCAGTTAAATTCAGTTCACAGTGATAGTAAGTTATCTGAAGGTTGCAGGTTCAATTCTCGGTACGGGCGAAAAAACTGGAAACATGCAAGTGGAGTAATACTAATTTAGTAATTTAGAGTGATCTCCCTTTAGTTAATACAAATATATTGTACAATATCAACTGCGCCAGTATTCAGTTAAATTCAGTTCACAGTGATAGTCATCTGAAGGTTGAAGGTTCAATTCTCGGTGCAGGCAAAAAACTGGAAACATGCAAGTAGAGTAATACTTATTTCAATTCTCGGTGCGGGCGAAAAACTGGAAACATGCAAGTGGAGTAATACTTATTTAGTAATTTAGAGTGATCTCCCTTAAGTTAATACAAATATATTGTACAATATCAACTGCGCCAGTATTAAGTTAAATTCAGTTCACAGTGATAGTCACTTGAAGGTTGAAGGTTCAATTCTCGGTGCGGGCAACAAACTGAAAACATGCAAGTAGAGTTATACTTATTTAGTAATTTAGAGTGATCTCCCTTTAGTTAATAAAAATATATTGTACAATATCAACTGCGCCAGTATTAAGTTAAATTCAGTTCACAGTGATAGTCACTTGAAGGTTGAAGGTTCAATTCTCGGTGCGGGCAACAAACTGAAAACATGCAAGTGGAGTAATACTTATTTAGTAATTTAGAGTGATCTCCCTTTAGTTAATAAAAATATATTGTACAATATCAACTGCGCCAGTATTCAGTTAAATTCAGTTCACAGTGATAGTCACTTGAAGGTTGAAGGTTCAATTCTAGGTGCGGGCAACAAACTGAAAACATGCAAGTAGAGTTATACTTATTTAGTAATTTAGAGTGATCTCCCTTTAGTTAATAAAAATATATTGTACAATATCAACTGCGCCAGTATTAAGTTAAATTCAGTTCACAGTGATAGTCATCTGAAGGTTGGAGGTTATATTCTCGGTGCGGGCAACAAACTGGAAACATGCAAGTGGAGTTATTCTTATTTAGTAATTTAGAGTGATCTCCCTTTAGTTAATAAAAATACATTGTACAATATCAACTGCGCCAGTATTAAGTTAAATTCAGTTCACAGTGATAGTCATCTGAAGGTTGGAGGTTCAATTCTCGGTGCGTGCAACAAACTGGAAACATGCAAGTGGAGTTATTCTTATTTAGTAATTTAGAGTGATCTCCCTTTAGTTAATAAAAATACATTGTACAATATCAACTGCGCCAGTATTAAGTTAAATTCAGTTCACAGTGATAGTCATCTGAAGGTTGCAGGTTCAATTCTCGGTGCAGGCAACAAACAGGAAACATGCAAGGGGAGTTATTCTTATTTAGTAATTTAGAGTGATCTCCCTTTAGTTAATAAAACACATTGTACAATATCAACTGCGCCAGTATTAAGTTAAATTCAGTTCACAGTGATAGTCATCTGAAGGTTGGAGGTTCAATTTTCGGTGCGGGCAACAAACTGAAAACATGCAAGTAAAGTTATTCTTATTTAGTAATTTAGAGTGATCTCCCTTTAGTTAATAAAAATATATTGTACAATATCAACTGCGCCAGTATTAAGTTAAATTCAGTTCACAGTGATAGTCATCTGAAGGTTGAAGGTTCAATTCTCTGTGCGGGCGAAAAACTGGAAACATGCAAAGCAAGTAAAACTTATTTAGTAATTTAGAGTGATCTCCCTTTAGTTAATACAAATATACTGTAAAATATAAACTGCGCAAGTATTGAGTTAAATTCAGTTTACAGTGAAAATCCTCTGAGGGTTGAAGGTTCAATTATCGGTGCGGGCGAAAAACTGCAAACATGCAAGTGGAGTAATACTTATTTAGTAATTTAGAGTGATCTCCATTTAGTTAATAAAAATACATTGTACAATGTCAACTGCGCCAGTATTCAGTTACATTTAGTTCACAGTGATAGTCATCTTTAGGTTGAAGGTTCAATTCTCGGTGCGGGCGAAAAACTGGAAACATGCAAGTGGAGTAATACTAATTTAATAATTTAGAGTGATCTCCCTTTAGTTAAGATAAATACATTGTACAATATCAACTGCGCCAGTATTCAGTTAAATTCAGTTCACACTGATAGTCATCTGAAGGTTGAAGGTTCAATTCTCGGTGCAGGCGAAAAACTGGAAACATGCAAGTGGAGTAATACTTATTTATAACTTTAGAGTGATCTCCCTTTAGTTAATAAAAATACATTGTACAATATCAACTAAGCCAGTATTCAGATAAATTCAGTTCACAGTTATAGTCATCTGAAGGTTGAAGGTTCAATTCTCGGTGCGGGCGAAAAACTGGAAACATGCAAGTGGAGTAATACTTATTTATAACTTTAGAGTGATCTCCCTTTAGTTAATAAAAATACATTGTACAATATCAACTAAGCCAGTATTCAGATAAATTCAGTTCACAGTTATAGTCATCTGAAGGTTGAAGGTTCAATTCTCGGTGCGGGCGAAAAACTGGAAACATGCAAGTGGAGTAATACTTATTTAGTAATTTAGAGTGATCTCTCTTTAGTTAATAAAAATACATTGTACAATATAAACTAAGCCAGTATTCAGTTAAATTCAGTTCACAGTGATAGTCATCTGAAGGTTTCAGGTTCAATTCTCGGTGCAGGCGATAAACTGGAAACATGCAAGTGGAGTAATACTTATTTAGTAATTTAGAGTGATCTCCCTTTAGTTAATAAAAATATATTGTACAATATCAACTGCGCCAGTATTCAGTTAAATTCAGTTCACAGTGATAGTCATCTGAAGGTTGAAGGTTCAATTCTCGGTGCGGTCGAAAAACTGGAAACATGCAAGTGGAGTAATATTATTTAGTAATTTAGAGTGAACTTCCTTTTAGTTAATAAAAATACATTGTACTATATAAACTAAGCCAGAATTCAGTTAAATTCAGTTCACAGTGATAGTCATCTGAAGGTTGAAGGTTCAATTCTCGGTGCGGGTGAAAAACTGGAAACATGCAAGTGGAGTAATACTTATTTAGTAATTTAGAGAGATCTCCCTTCAGTTAATAAAAATGTATTGTACAATATCAACTGCGCCAGAGTTCAGTTACATTCAGTTCACAGTGATAGTCATCTGAAGGTTGCAGGTTCAATTCTCGGTGCGGGCGAAAAACTGGAAACATGCAAGTGGAGTAATACTTATTTAGTAATTTAGAGAGATCTCCCTTCAGTTAATAAAAATATATTGTACAATATAAACTGTGCCAGTATTCAGTTAAATTCAGTTCACAGTGATAGTCATCTGAAGGTTGAAGGTTCAATTCTCGGTGCGGGTGAAAAACTGGAAACATGCAAGTGGAGTAATACTTATTTAGTAATTTAGAGTGATCTCTCTTTAGTTAATAAAAATATATTGTACAATATCAACTAAGCCAGTATTCAGTTAAATTCAGTTCACAGTGATAGTCATCTGAAGGTTGCAGGTTCAATTCTCGGTGCGGGCAACAAACTGAAAACATGCAAGTAAAGTTATTCTTATTTAGTAATTTAGAGTGATCTCCCTTTAGTTAATAAAAATATATTGTACAATATCAACTGCGCCAGTATTAAGTTAAATTCAGTTCACAGTGATAGTCATCTGAAGGCTGCAGGTTCAATTCTCGGTGCGGGCAACAAACTGAAAATATGCAAGTGGAGTTATTCTTATTTAGTAATTTAGAGTGATCTCTCTTTAGTTAATCTAAATACATTGTACAATATAAACTGCGCCAGTATTAAGTTAAATTCAGTTCACAGTGATAGTCATCTGAAGGTTGAAGGTTCAATTCTCGGTGCGGGCGAAAAACTGGAAACATTCAAAGCAAGTAAAACTTATTTAGTAATTTAGAGTGATCTCCCTTTAGTTAATACAAATATACTGTAAAATATAAACTGCGCAAGTATTGAGTTAAATTCAGTTTACAGTGAAAATCCTCTGAGGGTTGAAGGTTCAATTATCGGTGCGGGCGAAAAACTGCAAACATGCAAGTGGAGTACTACTTATTTAGTAATTTAGAGTGATCTCCATTTAGTTAATAAAAATACATTGTACAATGTCAACTGCGCCAGTATTCAGTTACATTTAGTTCACAGTGATAGTCATCTGAAGGTTGAAGGTTCAATTCTCTGTGCGGGCGAAAAACTGGAAACATGCAAGTGGAGTAATACTTATTTAGTAATTTAGAGTGATCTCCATTTAGTTAATAAAAATATATTGTACAATATCAACTGCGCCAGTATTCAGTTACATTCAGTTCACAGTGATAGTCATCTGAAGGTTCAAGGTTCAATTCTCGGTGCGGGCGAAAAACTGGAAACATGCAAGTGGAGTAATATTATTTAGTAATTTAGAGTGATCTCTCTTTAGTTAATAAAAATATATTGTACAATATCAACTAAGCCAGTATTCAGTTCACAGTGATAGTCATCTGAAGGTTGAAGGTTCAATTCTCGGTGCGGGCGAAAAACTGGAAACATGCAAGTGGAGTTATTCTTATTTAGTAATTTAGAGTGATCTCCCTTTAGTTAATACAAATATATTGTACAATATCAACTGCGCAAGTATTAAGTATAATTCAGTTCACAGTGATAGTCATCTGAAAGTTGAAGGTTCAATTCTCGGTGCGGGCGAAAAACTGGAAACATGCAAGTGGAGTTATTCTTATTTAGTAATTTAGAAAGATCTCCCTTCAGTTAATAAAAATATATTGTACAATATCAACTGCGCCAGTATTCAGTTACATTCAGTTCACAGTGATAGTCATCTGAAAGATGGAAGGTTCAATTCTCGGTGCGGGCGAAAAACTGGAAACATGCAAGTGGAGTAATATTATTTAGTAATTTAGAGTGATCTCCATTTAGTTAATAAAAATATATTGTACAATATCAACTGCGCCAGTATTCAGTTACATTCAGTTCACAGTGATAGTCATCTGAAGGTTCAAGGTTCAATTCTCGGTGCGGGCGAAAAACTGGAAACATGCAAGTGGAGTAATATTATTTAGTAATTTAGAGTGATCTCTCTTTAGTTAATAAAAATATATTGTACAATATCAACTAAGCCAGTATTCAGTTCACAGTGATAGTCATCTGAAGGTTGAAGGTTCAATTCTCGGTGCGGGCGAAAAACTGGAAACATGCAAGTGGAGTTATTCTTATTTAGTAATTTAGAGTGATCTCCCTTTAGTTATTAAAAATACATAGTACTATATACACTGCGCCAGTATTCAGATAAATTCAGTTCACAGTGATAATCATCTGAAGGTTGAAGGTTCAATTCTCGGTGCGGTCGAACAACTGGAAACATGCAAGTGGAGTAATACTTATTTAGTAATTTAGAGTGATCTCCCTTTAGTTAATAAAAATATATTGTACAATATAAACTGCGCCAGTATTCAGTTAAATTCAGTTCACAGTGATAGTCATCTGTAGGTTTCAGGTTCAATTCTCGGTGCAGGCGAAAAACTGGAAACATGCAAGTGGAGTAATACTTATTTAGTAATTTAGAGTGATCTCCCTTCAGTTAATAAAAATATATTGTACAATATCAACTGCGCCAGTATTCAGTTAAATTCAGTTCACAGTGATAGTCATCTGAAGGTTGAAGGTTCAATTCTCGGTGCGGTCGAAAAACTGGAAACATGCAAGTGGAGTAATATTATTTAGTAATTTAGAGTGATCTCTCTTTAGTTAAGATAAATACATTGTACAATATCAACTGCGCCAGTATTCAGTTACATTCAGTTCACAGTGATAGTCATCTGAAGGTTGAAGGTTCAATTCTCGGTGCGGGTGAAAAACTGGAAACATGCAAGTGGAGTAATACTTATTTAGTAATTTAGAGAGATCTCCCTTTAGTTAATAAAAATATATTGTACAATATCAACTGAGCCAGTATTAAGTTAAATTCAGTTCACAGTGATAGTCATCTGAAGGCTGCAGGTTCAATTCTCGGTGCGGGCGAAAAACTGGAAACATGCAAGTGGAGTAATATTATTTAGTAATTTAGAGTGATCTCCTTTTAGTTAATAAAAATATATTGTACAATATCAACTGCGCCAGTATTAAGTTAAATTCAGTTCACAGTGATAGTCATCTGAAGGTTGAAGGTTCAATTCTCTGTGCGGGCGAAAAACTGGAAACATTCAAAGCAAGTAAAACTTATTTAGTAATTTAGAGTGATCTCCCTTTAGTTAATACAAATACACTGTAAAATATAAACTGCGCAAGTATTAAGTTAAATTCAGTTTACAGTGAAAATCCTCTGAGGGTTGAAGGTTCAATTATCGGTGCGGGCGAAAAACTGCAAACATGCAAGTGGAGTACTACTTATTTAGTAATTTAGAGTGATCTCCATTTAGTTAATAAAAATACATTGTACAATATCAACTGCGCCAGTATTCAGTTACATTTAGTTCACAGTGATAGTCATCTTTAGGTTGAAGGTTCAATTCGCGGTGCGGGCAACAAACTGGAAACATGCAAGTGGAGTAATACTAATTTAATAATTTAGAGTGATCTCCCTTTAGTTAAGATAAATACATTGTACAATATCAACTGCGCCAGTATTCAGTTAAATTCAGTTCACAGTGATAGTCATCTGAAGGTTGAAGGTTCAATTCTCGGTGCAGGCGAAAAACTGGAAACATGCAAGTGGAGTAATACTTATTTAGTAATTTAGAAAGATCTCCCTTCAGTTAATAAAAATATATTGTACAATATCAACTGCGCCAGTATTCAGTTACATTCAGTTCACAGTGATAGTCATCTGAAAGATGGAAGGTTCAATTCTCGGTGCGGGCGAAAAACTGGAAACATGCAAGTGGAGTAATATTATTTAGTAATTTAGAGTGATCTCTCTTTAGTTAATAAAAATATATTGTACAATATCAACTGCGCCAGTATTCAGTTACATTCAGTTCACAGTGATAGTCATCTGAAGGTTCAAGGTTCAATTCTCGGTGCGGGCGAAAAACTGGAAACATGCAAGTGGAGTAATATTATTTAGTAATTTAGAGTGATCTCTCTTTAGTTAATAAAAATATATTGTACAATATCAACTGCGCCAGTATTCAGTTAAATTCAGTTCACAGTGATAGTCATCTAGAGGGTTGAAGGTTCAATTCTCGGTGCGGGCAAAAACTGGAAACATGCAAGTGGAGTAATACTTATTTAGTAATTTAGAGTGATCTCCCTTCAGTTAATAAAAATATATTGTACAATATCAACTGCGCCAGTATTCAGTAAAATTCAGTTCACAGTGCTAGTCATCTGATGGTTGCAGGTTCAATTCTCGGTGCAGGCGCAAAAACTGGAAACATGCAAGTGGAGTAATATTATTTAGTAATTTAGAGTGATCTCTCTTTAGTTAATAAAAATATATTGTACAATATCAACTGCGCCAGTATTCAGTTACATTCAGTTCACAGTGATAGTCATCTGAAGGTTGAAGGTTCAATTCTCGGTGCAGGCGAAAAACTGGAAACATGCAAGTGGAGTAATACTTATTTAGTAATTTAGAGTTATTTCCCTTTAGTTAATAAAAATACATAGTACTATATACACTGCGCCAGTATTCAGTTAAATTCAGTTCACAGTGATAGTCATCTGAAGGTTGAAGGTTCAATTCTCTGTGCGGTCGAAAAACTGGAAACATGCAAGTGGAGTCATTCTTATTTAGTAATTTAGAGTGATCTCCCTTTAGTTAATGAAAATATATTGTACCATATCAACTGCGCAAGTATTAAGTGAAATTCAGTTCACAGTGATAGTCATCTGAAGGTTGAAGGTTCAATTCTCGGTGCGGGCGAAAAACTGGAAACATGCAAGTGGAGTTATTCTTATTTAGTAATTTAGAGTGATCTCCCTTTAGTTAATACAAATATATTGTACAATATCAACTGCGCAAGTATTAAGTATAATTCAGTTCACAGTGATAGTCATCTGAAAGTTGAAGGTTCAATTCTCGGTGCGGGCAAAAAACTGGAAACATGCAAGTGGAGTTATTCTTATTTAGTAATTTAGAGTGATCTCCCTTTAGTTATTAAAAATACATAGTACTATATACACTGCGCCAGTATTCAGATAAATTCAGTTCACAGTGATAATCATCTGAAGGTTGAAGGTTCAATTCTCGGTGCGGTCGAACAACTGGAAACATGCAAGTGGAGTAATACTTATTTAGTGATTTAGAGTGATCTCCCTTTAGTTAATAAAAATATATTGTACAATATAAACTGCGCCAGTATTCAGTTAAATTCAGTTCACAGTGATAGTCATCTGTAGGTTTCAGGTTCAATTCTCGGTGCAGGCGAAAAACTGGAAACATGCAAGTGGAGTAATACTTATTTAGTAATTTAGAGTGATCTCCCTTCAGTTAATAAAAATATATTGTACAATATCAACTGCGCCAGTATTCAGTTAAATTCAGTTCACAGTGATAGTCATCTGAAGGTTGAAGGTTCAATTCTCGGTGCGGTCGAAAAACTGGAAACATGCAAGTGGAGTAATATTATTTAGTAATTTAGAGTGATCTCTCTTTAGTTAAGATAAATACATTGTACAATATCAACTGCGCCAGTATTCAGTTACATTCAGTTCACAGTGATAGTCATCTGAAGGTTGAAGGTTCAATTCTCGGTGCGGGTGAAAAACTGGAAACATGCAAGTGGAGTAATACTTATTTAGTAATTTAGAGAGATCTCCCTTTAGTTAATAAAAATATATTGTACAATATCAACTGAGCCAGTATTAAGTTAAATTCAGTTCACAGTGATAGTCATCTGAAGGCTGCAGGTTCAATTCTCGGTGCGGGCGAAAAACTGGAAACATGCAAGTGGAGTAATACTTATTTAGTAATTTAGAGTGATCTCCTTTTAGTTAATAAAAATATATTGTACAATATCAACTGCGCCAGTATTAAGTTAAATTCAGTTCACAGTGATAGTCATCTGAAGGTTGAAGGTTCAATTCTCTGTGCGGGCGAAAAACTGGAAACATTCAAAGCAAGTAAAACTTATTTAGTAATTTAGAGTGATCTCCCTTTAGTTAATAAAAATACACTGTAAAATATAAACTTCGCAAGTATTAAGTTAAATTCAGTTTACAGTGAAAATCCTCTGAGGGTTGAAGGTTCAATTATCGGTGCGGGCGAAAAACTGCAAACATGCAAGTGGAGTAATACTAATTTAATAATTTAGAGTGATCTCCCTTTAGTTAAGATAAATACATTGTACAATATCAACTGCGCCAGTATTCAGTTAAATTCAGTTCACAGTGATAGTCATCTGAAGGTTGAAGGTTCAATTCTCGGTGCGGGTGAAAAACTGGAAACATGCAAGTGGAGTAATACTTATTTAGTAATTTAGAGTGATCTCTCTTTAGTTAATAAAAATACATTGTACAATATCAACTGCGCAAGTTTTAAGTTAAATTCAGTTCACAGTGATAGTCATCTGAAGGTTGCAGGTTCAATTCTCGGTGCAGGCGCAAAAACTGGAAACATGCAAGTGGAGTAATACTTATTTAGTAATTTAGAGTGATCTCCCTTCAGTTAATAAAAATATATTGTACAATATCAACTGCGCCAGTATTCAGTTAAATTCAGTTCACAGTGATAGTCATCTGAAGGTTGAAGGTTCAATTCTCGGTGCGGGCGAAAAACTGGAAACATGCAAGTGGAGTAATACTTATTTAGTAATTTAGAGTGATCTCCCTTCAGTTAATAAAAATATATTGTACAATATCAACTGCGCCAGTATTAAGTTAAATTCAGTTCACAGTGATAGTCATCTGAAGGTTGCAGGTTCAATTGTCGGTGCAGGCGCAAAAACTGGAAACATGCAAGTGGAGTAATACTTATTTAGTAATTTAGAGTGATCTCCCTTCAGTTAATAAAAATATATTGTACAATATCAACTGCGCCAGTATTCAGTTAAATTCAGTTCACAGTGATAGTCATCTGAAGGTTGAAGGTTCAATTCTCGGTGCGGGCGAAAAACTGGAAACATGCAAGTGGAGTAAAATTATTTAGTAATTTAGAGTGATCTCTCTTTAGTTAATAAAAATATATTGTACAATATCAACTGCGCCAGTATTCAGTTAAATTCAGTTCACAGTGATAGTCATCTGAAGGTTGAAGGTTCAATTCTCGGTGCAGGCGAAAAACTGGAAACATGCAAGTGGAGTAATACTTATTTAGTAATTTAGAGTGATCTCCCTTTAGTTAATAAATATACATAGTACTATATACACTGCGCCAGTATTCAGTTAAATTCAGTCTACAGTGATAGTCATCTGAAGGTTGAAGGTTCAATTCTCGGTGCGGTCGAAAAACTGGAAACATGCAAGTGGAGTTATTCTTATTTAGTAATTTAGAGTGATCTCCCTTTAGTTAATACAAATATATTGTACAATATCAACTGCGCAAGTATTAAGTTGAATTCAGTTCACAGTGATAGTCATCTGAAGACTGAAGGTTCAATTCTCGGTGCGGTCGAAAAACTGGAAACATGCAAGTGGAGTTATTCTTATTTAGTAATTTAGAGTGATCTCCCTTTAGTTAATACAAATATATTGTACAATATCAACTGCGCAAGTATTAAGTTGAATTCAGTTCACAGTGATAGTCATCTGAAGGTTGAAGGTTCAATTCTCGGTGCGGGCGAAAAACTGGAAACATGCAAGTAGAGTTATTCTTATTTAGTAATTTAGAGTGATCTCCCTTTAGTTAATAAAAATTCATAGTACTATATACACTGCGCCAGTATTCAGATAAATTCAGTTCACAGTGATAGTCATCTGAAGGTTGAAGGTTCAATTCTCGGTGCGGTCGAAAAACTGGAAACATGCAAGTGGAGTAATACTTATTTAGTAATTTAGAGTGATCTCCCTTTAGTTAATAAAAATATATTGTACAATATCAACTGCGCCAGTATTCAGTTAAATTCAGTTCACAGTGATAGTCATCTGTAGGTTTCAGGTTCAATTCTCGGTGCAGGCGAAAAACTGGAAACATGCAAGTGGAGTAATACTTATTTAGTAATTTAGAGTGATCTCCCTTCAGTTAATAAAAATATATTGTACAATATCAACTGCGCCAGTATTCAGTTAAATTCAGTTCACAGTGATAGTCATCTGAAGGTTGAAGGTTCAATTCTCGGTGCGGTCGAAAAACTGGAAACATGCAAGTGGAGTAATATTATTTAGTAATTTAGAGTGATCTCCCTTTAGTTAAGATAAATACATTGTACAATATCAACTGCGCCAGTATTCAGTTAAATTCAGTTCACAGTGATAGTCATCTGAAGGTTGAAGGTTCAATTCTCGGTGCGGGTGAAAAACTGGAAACATGCAAGTGGAGTAATACTTATTTAGTAATTTAGAGAGATCTCCCTTCAGTTAATAAAAATATATTGTACAATATCAACTGCGCCAGTATTCAGTTACATTCAGTTCACAGTGATAGTCATCTGAAGGTTGCAGGTTCAATTCTCGGTGCGGTCGAACAACTGGAAACATGCAAGTGGAGTAATACTTATTTAGTAATTTAGAGTGATCTCCCTTTAGTTAATAAAAATATATTGTACAATATAAACTGCGCCAGTATTCAGTTAAATTCAGTTCACAGTGATAGTCATCTGTAGGTTTCAGGTTCAATTCTCGGTGCAGGCGAAAAACTGGAAACATGCAAGTGGAGTAATACTTATTTAGTAATTTAGAGTGATCTCCCTTCAGTTAATAAAAATATATTGTACAATATCAACTGCGCCAGTATTCAGTTAAATTCAGTTCACAGTGATAGTCATCTGAAGGTTGCAGGTTCAATTCTCGGTGCGGGCGAAAAACTGGAAACATGCAAGTAGAGTTATTCTTATTTAGTAATTTAGAGTGATCTCCCTTTAGTTAATAAAAATATATTGTACAATATCAACTGCGCCAGTATTAAGTTAAATTCAGTTCACAGTGATAGTCATCTGAAGGCTGCAGGTTCAATTCTCGGTGCGGGCAACAAACTGGAAATATGCAAGTGGAGTTATTCTTATTTAGTAATTTAGAGTGATCTCCATTTAGTTAATAAAAATACATTGTACAATATAAACTGCGCCAGTATTAAGTTAAATTTAGTTCACAGTGATAGTCATCTGAAGGTTGAAGGTTCAATTCTCTGTGCGGGCGAAAAACTGGAAACATGCAAGTGGAGTTATTCTTATTTAGTAATTTAGAGTGATCTCCCTTTAGTTAATAAAAATTCATAGTACTATATACACTGCGCCAGTGTTCAGATAAATTCAGTTCACAGTGATAGTCATCTGAAGGTTGAAGGTTCAATTCTCGGTGCGGTCGAAAAACTGGAAACATGCAAGTGGAGTAATACTTATTTAGTAATTTAGAGTGATCTCCCTTCAGTTAATAAAAATATATTGTACAATATCAACTGCGCCAGTATTCAGTTAAATTCAGTTCACAGTGATAGTCATCTGTAGGTTTCAGGTTCAATTCTCGGTGCAGGCGAAAAACTGGAAACATGCAAGTGTAGTAATACTTATTTAGTAATTTAGAGTGATCTCCCTTCAGTTAATAAAAATATATTGTACAATATCAACTGCGCCAGTATTCAGTTACATTTAGTTCACAGTGATAGTCATCTTTAGGTTGAAGGTTCAATTCTCGGCGCGGGCAGAAAAACTGGAAACATGCAAGTGGAGTAATACTAATTTAATAATTTAGAGTGATCTCCCTTTAGTTAAGATAAATACATTGTACAATATCAACTGCGCCAGTATTCAGTTAAATTCAGTTCACAGTGATAGTCATCTGAATGTTGAAGGTTCAATTCTCGGTGCGGGTGAAAAACTGGAAACATGCAAGTGGAGTAATACTTATTTAGTAATTTAGAGTGATCTCTCTTTAGTTAATAAAAATACATTGTACAATATCAACTGCGCAAGTTTTAAGTTAAATTCAGTTCACAGTGATAGTCATCTGAAGGTTGAAGGTTCAATTCTCGGTGCGGGCGAAAAACTGGAAAGATGCAAGTGGAGTAATACTTATTTATAAATTTAGAGTGATCTCTCTTTAGTTAATAAAAATATATTGTACAATATCAACTAAGCCAGTATTCATTTAAATTCAGTTCACAGTGATAGTCATCTGAAGGTTGAAGGTTCAAGTCTCGGTGCGGGCGAAAAACTGGAAACATGCAAGTGGAGTAATACTTATTTAGTAATTTAGAGTGATCTCCCTTTAGTTAATACAAATATATTGTGCAATATCAACTGCTCAAGTATTAAGTTAAATTCAGTTCACAGTGATAGTCATCTGAAGGCTGCAGGTTCAATTCTCGGTGCGGGCAACAAACTGGAAATATGCAAGTGGAGTTATTCTTATTTAGTAATTTAGAGTGATCTCCATTTAGTTAATAAAAATATATTGTACAATATAAACTGCGCCAGTATTAAGTTAAATTCAGTTCACAGTGATAGTCATCTGAAGGTTGAAGGTTCAATTCTCTGTGCGGGCGAAAAACTGGAAACATTCAAAGCAAGTAAAACTTATTTAGTAATTTAGAGTGATCTCCTTTTAGTTAATACAAATATACTGTAAAATATAAACTGCGCAAGTATTGAGTTAAATTCAGTTTACAGTGAAAATCCTCTGAGGGTTGAAGGTTCAATTATCGGTGCGGGCGAAAAACTGCAAACATGCAAGTGGAGTACTACTTATTTAGTAATTTAGAGTGATCTCCATTTAGTTAATAAAAATACATTGTACAATATCAACTGCGCCAGTATTCAGTTAAATTCAGTTCACACTGATAGTCATCTGAAGGTTGAAGGTTCAATTCTCGGTGCAGGCGAAAAACTGGAAACATGCAAGTGGAGTAATACTTATTTAGTAATTTAGAAAGATCTCCCTTCAGTTAATAAAAATATATTGTACAATATCAACTGCGCCAGAATTCAGTTACATTCAGTTCACAGTGATAGTCATCTGAAAGATGGAAGGTTCAATTCTCGGTGCGGGCGAAAAACTGGAAACATGCAAGTGGAGTAATATTATTTAGTAATTTAGAGTGATCTCTCTTTAGTTAATAAAAATATATTGTACAATATCAACTGCGCCAGTATTCAGTTACATTCAGTTCACAGTGATAGTCATCTGAAGGTTCAAGGTTCAATTCTCGGTGCGGGCGAAAAACTGGAAACATGCAAGTGGAGTAATATTATTTAGTAATTTAGAGTGATCTCTCTTTAGTTAATAAAAATATATTGTACAATATCAACTAAGCCAGTATTCAGTTCACAGTGATAGTCATCTGAAGGTTGCAGGTTCAATTCTCGGTGCGGGCGAAAAACTGGAAACATGCAAGTGGAGTAATACTTATTTAGTAATTTAGAGTGATCTCCCTTCAGTTAATAAAAATATATTGTACAATATCAACTGCGCCAGTATTCAGTTAAATTCAGTTCACAGTGATAGTCATCTGAAGGTTGAAGGTTCAATTCTCGGTGCGGGCAAAAACTGGAAACATGCAAGTGGAGTAATACTTATTTAGTAATTTAGAGTGATCTCCCTTCAGTTAATAAAAATATATTGTACAATATCAACTGCGCCAGTATTCAGTAAAATTCAGTTCACAGTGCTAGTCATCTGAAGGTTGCAGGTTCAATTCTCGGTGCAGGCGCAAAAACTGGAAACATGCAAGTGGAGTAATATTATTTAGTAATTTAGAGTGATCTCTCTTTAGTTAATAAAAATATATTGTACAATATCAACTGCGCCAGTATTCAGTTACATTCAGTTCACAGTGATAGTCATCTGAAGGTTGAAGGTTCAATTCTCGGTGCAGGCGAAAAACTGGAAACATGCAAGTGGAGTAATACTTATTTAGTAATTTAGAGTTATCTCCCTTTAGTTAATAAAAATACATAGTACTATATACACTGCGCCAGTATTCAGTTAAATTCAGTTCACAGTGATAGTCATCTGAAGGTTGAAGGTTCAATTCTCTGTGCGGTCGAAAAACTGGAAACATGCAAGTGGAGTTATTCTTATTTAGTAATTTAGAGTGATCTCCCTTTAGTTAATAAAAATATATTGTACCATATCAACTGCGCAAGTATTAAGTTAAATTCAGTTCACAGTGATAGTCATCTGAAGGTTGAAGGTTCAATTCTCGGTGCGGGCGAAAAACTGGAAACATGCAAGTGGAGTTATTCTTATTTAGTAATTTAGAGTGATCTCCCTTTACTTAATACAAATATATTGTACAATATCAACTGCGCAAGTATTAAGTATAATTCAGTTCACAGTGATAGTCATCTGAAAGTTGAAGGTTCAATTCTCGGTGCGGGCGAAAAACTGGAAACATGCAAGTGGAGTTATTCTTATTTAGTAATTTAGAGTGATCTCCCTTTAGTTATTAAAAATACATAGTACTATATACACTGCGCCAGTATTCAGATAAATTCAGTTCACAGTGATAATCATCTGAAGGTTGAAGGTTCAATTCTCGGTGCGGTCGAACAACTGGAAACATGCAAGTGGAGTAATACTTATTTAGTAATTTAGAGTGATCTCCCTTTAGTTAATAAAAATATATTGTACAATATAAACTGCGCCAGTATTCAGTTAAATTCAGTTCACAGTGATAGTCATCTGTAGGTTTCAGGTTCAATTCTCGGTGCAGGCGAAAAACTGGAAACATGCAAGTGGAGTAATACTTATTTAGTAATTTAGAGTGATCTCCCTTCAGTTAATAAAAATATATTGTACAATATCAACTGCGCCAGTATTCAGTTAAATTCAGTTCACAGTGATAGTCATCTGAAGGTTGAAGGTTCAATTCTCGGTGCGGTCGAAAAACTGGAAACATGCAAGTGGAGTAATATTATTTAGTAATTTAGAGTGATCTCTCTTTAGTTAAGATAAATACATTGTACAATATCAACTGCGCCAGTATTCAGTTACATTCAGTTCACAGTGATAGTCATCTGAAGGTTGAAGGTTCAATTCTCGGTGCGGGTGAAAAACTGGAAACATGCAAGTGGAGTAATACTTATTTAGTAATTTAGAGATATCTCCCTTTAGTTAATAAAAATATATTGTACAATATCAACTGCGCCAGTATTCAGTTAAATTCAGTTCACAGTGATAGTCATCTGAAGGCTGCAGGTTCAATTCTCGGTGCGGGCGAAAAACTGGAAACATGCAAGTGGAGTAATATTATTTAGTAATTTAGAGTGATCTCCTTTTAGTTAATAAAAATATATTGTACAATATCAACTGCGCCAGTATTAAGTTAAATTCAGTTCACAGTGATAGTCATCTGAAGGTTGAAGGTTCAATTCTCTGTGCGGGCGAAAAACTGGAAACATTCAAAGCAAGTAAAACTTATTTAGTAATTTAGAGTGATCTCCCTTTAGTTAATACAAATACACTGTAAAATATAAACTGCGCAAGTATTAAGTTAAATTCAGTTTACAGTGAAAATCCTCTGAGGGTTGAAGGTTCAATTATCGGTGCGGGCGAAAAACTGCAAACATGCAAGTGGAGTAATACTTATTTAGTAATTTAGAGTGATCTCCCTTTAGTTAAGATAAATACATTGTACAATATCAACTAAGCCAGTATTCATTTAAATTCAGTTCACAGTGATAGTCATCTGAAGGTTGAAGGTTCAATTCTCGGTGCGGGCGAAAAACTGGAAACATGCAAGTGGAGTAATATTATTTAGTAATTTAGAGTGATCTCTCTTTAGTTAATAAAAATATATTGTACAATATCAACTAAGCCAGTATTCATTTAAATTCAGTTCACAGTGATAGTCATCTGAAGGTTGCAGGTTCAATTCTCGGTGCGGGCGAAAAACTGGAAACATGCAAGTAGAGTAATACTTATTCAGTAATTTAGAGAGATCTCCCTTCAGTTAATAAAAATATATTGTACAATATCAACTGCGCCAGTATTCAGTTACATTCAGTTCACAGTGATAGTCATCTGAAGGTTGAAGGTTCAATTCTCGGTGCGGGCGAAAAACTGGAAACATGCAAGTGGAGTAATATTATTTAGTATTTAGAGTGATCTCTTATTAGTTAATAAAAATATATTGTACAATATCAACTGCGCCAGTATTCAGTTAAATTCAGTTCACAGTGATAGTCATCTGAAGGTTGCAGGTTCAATTCTCGGTGCAGGCGCAAAAACTGGAAACATGCAAGTGGAGTAATACTTATTTAGTAATTTAGAGTGATCTCCCTTCAGTTAATAAAAATATATTGTACAATATCAACTGCGCCAGTATTCAGTTAAATTCAGTTCACAGTGATAGTCATCTCAAGGTTGAAGGTTCAATTCTCGGTGCGGGCGAAAAACTGGAAACATGCAAGTGGAGTAATACTTATTTAGTAATTTAGAGTGATCTCCCTTCAGTTAATAAAAATATATTGTACAATATCAACTGCGCCAGTATTAAGTTAAATTCAGTTCACAGTGATAGTCATCTGAAGGTTGCAGGTTCAATTGTCGGTGCAGGCGCAAAAACTGGAAACATGCAAGTGGAGTAATACTTATTTAGTAATTTAGAGTGATCTCCCTTCAGTTAATAAAAATATATTGTACAATATCAACTGCGCCAGTATTCAGTTAAATTCAGTTCACAGTGATAGTCATCTGAAGGTTGAAGGTTCAATTCTCGGTGCAGGCGAAAAACTGGAAACATGCAAGTGGAGTAAAATTATTTAGTAATTTAGAGTGATCTCTCTTTAGTTAATAAAAATATATTGTACAATATCAACTGCGCCAGTATTCAGTTAAATTCAGTTCACAGTGATAGTCATCTGAAGGTTGAAGGTTCAATTCTCGGTGCAGGCGAAAAACTGGAAACATGCAAGTGGAGTAATACTTATTTAGTAATTTAGAGTGATCTCCCTTTAGTTAATAAAAATACATAGTACTATATACACTGCGCCAGTATTCAGTTAAATTCAGTCTACAGTGATAGTCATCTGAAGGTTGAAGGTTCAATTCTCGGTGCGGTCGAAAAACTGGAAACATGCAAGTGGAGTTATTCTTATTTAGTAATTTAGAGTGATCTCCCTTTAGTTAATACAAATATATTGTACAATATCAACTGCGCAAGTATTAAGTTGAATTCAGTTCACAGTGATAGTCATCTGAAGATTGAAGGTTCAATTCTCGGTGCGGTCGAAAAACTGGAAACATGCAAGTGGAGTTATTCTTATTTAGTAATTTAGAGTGATCTCCCTTTAGTTAATACAAATATATTGTACAATATCAACTGCGCAAGTATTAAGTTGAATTCAGTTCACAGTGATAGTCATCTGAAGGTTGAAGGTTCAATTCTCGGTGCGGGCGAAAAACTGGAAACATGCAAGTGGAGTTATTCGTATTTAGTAATTTAGAGTGATCTCCCTTTAGTTAATAAAAATTCATAGTACTATATACACTGCGCCAGTATTCAGATAAATTCAGTTCACAGTGATAGTCATCTGAAGGTTGAAGGTTCAATTCTCGGTGCGGTCGAAAAACTGGAAACATGCAAGTGGAGTAATACTTATTTAGTAATTTAGAGTGATCTCCCTTTTGTTAATAAAAATATATTGTACAATATCAACTGCGCCAGTATTCAGTTAAATTCAGTTCACAGTGATAGTCATCTGTAGGTTTCAGGTTCAATTCTCGGTGCAGGCGAAAAACTGGAAACATGCAAGTGGAGTAATACTTATTTAGTAATTTAGAGTGATCTCCCTTCAGTTAATAAAAATATATTGTACAATATCAACTGCGCCAGTATTCAGTTAAATTCAGTTCACAGTGATAGTCATCTGAAGGTTGAAGGTTCAATTCTCGGTTCGGTCGAAAAACTGGAAACATGCAAGTGGAGTAATATTATTTAGTAATTTAGAGTGATCTCCCTTTAGTTAAGATAAATACATTGTACAATATCAACTGCGCCAGTATTCAGTTAAATTCAGTTCACAGTGATAGTCATCTGAAGGTTGCAGGTTCAATTCTCGGTGCGGGCGAAAAACTGGAAACATGCAAGTGGAGTAATACTTATTTAGTAATTTAGAGAGATCTCCCTTCAGTTAATAAAAATATATTGTACAATATCAACTAAGCCAGTATTCAGTTACATTCAGTTCACAGTGATAGTCATCTGAAAGTTGAAGGTTCAATTCTCGGTGCGGGCGAAAAACTGGAAACATGCAAGTGGAGTAATATTATTTAGTAATTTAGAGTGATCTCTCTTTAGTTAATAAAAATATATTGTACAATATCAACTAAGCCAGTATTCAGTTAAATTCAGTTCACAGTGATAGTCATCTGAAGGTTGCAGGTTCAATTCTCGGTGCGGGCGAAAAACTGGAAACATGCAAGTAGAGTTATTCTTATTTAGTAATTTAGAGTGATCTCTCTTTAGTTAATAAAAATATATTGTACAATATCAACTGCGCCAGTATTCAGTTAAATTCAGTTCACAGTGATAGTCATCTGTAGGTTTCAGGTTCAATTCTCGGTGCAGGCGAAAAACTGGAAACATGCAAGTGGAGTAATACTTATTTAGTAATTTAGAGTGATCTCCCTTCAGTTAATAAAAATATATTGTACAATATCAACTGCGCCAGTATTCAGTTAAATTCAGTTCACAGTGATAGTCATCTGAAGGTTGAAGGTTCAATTCTCGGTGCGGTCGAAAAACTGGAAACATGCAAGTGGAGTAATATTATTTAGTAAT
Source organism: Sepiola atlantica (assembly GCA_963556195.1). Taxonomy (NCBI): domain Eukaryota; kingdom Metazoa; phylum Mollusca; class Cephalopoda; order Sepiida; family Sepiolidae; genus Sepiola; species Sepiola atlantica. Next base: position 141,820,807 of record OY744525.1, read on the forward strand.
TTAGAGTGATCTCCCTTTAGTTAAGATAAATACATTGTACAATATCAACTGCGCCAGTATTCAGTTAAATTCAGTTCACAGTGATAGTCATCTGAAGGTTGCAGGTTCAATTCTCGGTGCGGGCGAAAAACTGGAAACATGCAAGTGGAGTAATACTTATTTAGTAATTTAGAGAGATCTCCCTTCAGTTAATAAAAATATATTGTACAATATCAACTAAGCCAGTATTCAGTTACATTCAGTTCACAGTGATAGTCATCTGAAGGTTGAAGGTTCAATTCTCGGTGCGGGCGAAAAACTGGAAACATGCAAGTAGAGTTATTCTTATTTAGTAATTTAGAGTGATCTCCCTTTAGTTAATAAAAATATATTGTACAATATCAACTGCGCCAGTATTAAGTTAAATTCAGTTCACAGTGATAGTCATCTGAAGGCTGCAGGTTCAATTCTCGGTGCGGGCAACAAACTGGAAACATGCAAGTGGAGTTATTCTTATTTAGTAATTTAGAGTGATCTCCCTTTAGTTAATAAAAATATATTGTACAATATCAACTGCGCCAGTATTAAGTTAAATTCAGTTCACAGTGATAGTCATCTGAAGGCTGCAGGTTCAATTCTCGGTGCGGGCAACAAACTGGAAATATGCAAGTGGAGTTATTCTTATTTAGTAATTTAGAGTGATCTCCATTTAGTTAATAAAAATACATTGTACAATATAAACTGCGCCAGTATTAAGTTAAATTTAGTTCACAGTGATAGTCATCTGAAGGTTGAAGGTTCAATTCTCTGTGCGGGCGAAAAACTGGAAACATGCAAGTGGAGTTATTCTTATTTAGTAATTTAGAGTGATCTCCCTTTAGTTAATAAAAATTCATAGTACTATATACACTGCGCCAGTATTCAGATAAATTCAGTTCACAGTGATAGTCATCTGAAGGTTGAAGGTTCAATTCTCGGTGCGGTCGAAAAACTGGAAACATGCAAGTGGAGTAATACTTATTTAGTAATTTAGAGTGATCTCCCTTCAGTTAATAAAAATATATTGTACAATATCAACTGCGCCAGTATTCAGTTAAATTCAGTTCACAGTGATAGTCATCTGTAGGTTTCAGGTTCAATTCTCGGTGCAGGCGAAAAACTGGAAACATGCAAGTGGAGTTATTCTTATTTAGTAATTTAGAGTGATCTCCCTTCAGTTAATAAAAATATATTGTACAATATCAACTGCGCCAGTATTCAGTTAAATTCAGTTCACAGTGATAGTCATCTGAAGGTTGAAGGTTCAATTCTCGGTGCGGGCGAAAAACTGGAAACATGCAAGTGGAGTAATACTTATTTAGTAATTTAGAGTGATCTCCCTTTAGTTAATACAAATATATTGTGCAATATCAACTGCGCAAGTATTAAGTTAAATTCAGTTCACAGTGATAGTCATCTGAAGGCTGCAGGTTCAATTCTCGGTGCGGGCAACAAACTGGAAATATGCAAGGGGAGTTATTCTTATTTAGTAATTTAGAGTGATCTCCATTTAGTTAATAAAAATATATTGTACAATATAAACTGCGCCAGTATTAAGTTAAATTCAGTTCACAGTGATAGTCATCTGAAGGTTGAAAGTTCAATTCTCTGTGCGGGCGAAAAACTGGAAACATGCAAAGCAAGTAAAACTTATTTAGTAATTTAGAGTGATCTCCCTTTAGTTAATACAAATATACTGTAAAATATAAACTGCGCAAGTATTGAGTTAAATTCAGTTTACAGTGAAAATCCTCTGAGGGTTGAAGGTTCAATTATCGGTGCGAGCGAAAAACTGCAAACATGCAAGTGGAGTAATACTTATTTAGTAATTTAGAGTGATCTCCATTTAGTTAATAAAAATACATTGTACAATATCAACTGCGCCAGTATTCAGTTAAATTCAGTTCACAGTGATAGTCATCTTTAGGTTGAAGGTTCAATTCTCGGTGCGGGCGAAAAACTGGAAACATGCAAGTGGAGTAATACTAATTTAATAATTTAGAGTGATCTCCCTTTAGTTAAGATAAATACATTGTACAATATCAACTGCGCCAGTATTCAGTTAAATTCAGTTCACAGTGATAGTCATCTGAAGGTTGAAGGTTCAATTCTCGGTGCGGGCGAAAAACTGGAAACATGCAAGTGGAGTAATACTTATTTAGTAATTTAGAGTGATCTCCCTTTAGTTAATAAAAATATATTGTACAATATCAACTGCGCCAGTATTCAGTTACGTTCAGTTCACAGTTATAGTCATCTGAAGGTTGAAGGTTCAATTCTCGGTGCGGGCGAAAAACTGGAAACATGCAAGTGGAGTAATACTTATTTAGTAATTTAGAAAGATCTCCCTTCAGTTAATAAAAATATATTGTACAATATCAACTGCGCCAGTATTCAGTTACGTTCAGTTCACAGTGATAGTCATCTGAAGGTTGAAGGTTCAATTCTCGGTGCGGGCGAAAACCTGGAAACATGCAAGTGGAGTAATATTATTTAGTAATTTAGAGTGATCTCTCTTTAGTTAATAAAAATATATTGTACAATATCAACTAAGCCAGTATTCAGTCAAATTCAGTTCACAGTGATAGTCATCTGAAGGTTGCAGGTTCAATTCTCGGTGCGGGCGAAAAACTGGAAACATGCAAGTGCAGTAATACTTATTTAGTAATTTAGAGTGATCTCACTTTAGTTAATAAAAATATATTGTACAATATCAACTAAGCCAGTATTCAGTTCACAGTGATAGTCATCTGAAGGTTGCAGGTTCAATTCTCGGTGCGGGCGAAAAACTGCAAACATGCAAGTGGAGTAATACTTATTTAGTAATTTAGAGTGATCTCCCTTCAGTTAATAAAAATATATTGTACAATATCAACTGCGCCAGTATTCAGTTAAATTCAGTTCACAGTGATAGTCATCTGAAGGTTGCAGGTTCAATTCTCGGTGCAGGCGCAAAAACTGGAAACATGCAAGTGGAGTAATACTTATTTAGTAATTTAGAGTGATCTCCCTTCAGTTAATAAAAATATATTGTACAATATAAACTGCGCCAGTATTCAGTTAAATTCAGTTCACAGTGATAGTCATCTGAAGGTTGAAGGTTAAATTCTCGGTGCGGGCGAAAAACTGGAAACATACAAGTGGAGTAATATTATTTAGTAATTTAGAGTGATCTCTCTTTAGTTAATAAAAATATATTGTACAATATCAACTGCGCCAGTATTCAGTTAAATTCAGTTCACAGTGATAGTCATCTGAAGGTTGAAGGTTCAATTCTCGGTGCAGGCGAAAAACTGGAAACATGCAAGTGGAGTAATACTTATTTAGTAATTTAGAGTGATCTCCCTTTAGTTAATAAAAATACATAGTACTATATACACTGCGCCAGTATTCAGTTAAATTCAGTTCACAGTGATAGTCATCTGAAGGTTGAAGGTTCAATTCTCTGTGCGGGCGAAAAACTGGAAACATGCAAGTGGAGTTATTCTTATTTAGTAATTTAGAGTGATCTCCCTTTAGTTAATACAAATATATTGTACAATATCAACTGCGCCAGTATGAAGTTAAATTCAGTTCACAGTGATAGTCATCTGAAGGTTGAAGGTTCAATTCTCGGTGCGGGCGAAAAACTGGAAACATGCAAGTGGAGTTATTCTTATTTAGTAATTTAGAGTGATCTCCCTTTAGTTAATAAAAATATATTGTACAATATAAACTGCGCAAGTATTAAGTTAAATTCAGTTCACAGTGATAGTCATCTGAAGGTTGAAGGTTCAATTCTCGGTGCGGGCAAAAAACTGGAAACATGCAAGTGGAGTTATTCTTATTTAGTAATTTAGAGTGATCTCCCTTTAGTTAATAAAAATACATAGTACTATATACACTGCGCCAGTATTAAGATAAATTCAGTTCACAGTGATAGTCATCTGTAGGTTGAAGGTTCAATTCTCTGTGCGGGCAAAAAACTGGAAACATGCAAGTGGAGTTATTCTTATTTAGTAATTTAGAGTGATCTCCCTTTAGTTAATAAAAATACATAGTACTATATACACTGCGCCAGTATTCAGATAAATTCAGTTCACAGTGATAGTCATCTGAAGGTTGAAGGTTCAATTCTCTGTGCGGGCAAAAAACTGGAAACATGCAAGTGGAGTTATTCTTATTTAGTAATTTAGAGTGATCTCCCTTTAGTTAATAAAAATATATTGTACAATATCAACTGCGCAAGTATTAAGTTAAATTCAGTTCACAGTGATAGTCATCTGAAGGTTGAAGGTTCAATTCTCGGTGCGGTCGAAAAACTGGAAACATGCAAGTGGAGTAATACTTATTTAGTAATTTAGATTGATCTCTATTTAGTTAATAAAAATATATTGTACAATATAAACTGCGCCAGTATTAAGTTAAATTCAGTTCACAGTGATAGTCATCTGAAGGTTGCAGGTTCAATTCTCGGTGCGGGCGAAAAACTGGAAACATGCAAGTGGAGTAATACTTATTTAGTAATTTAGAGAGATCTCCCTTCAGTTAATAAAAATATATTGTACAATATCAACTAAGCCAGTATTCAGTTACATTCAGTTCACAGTGATAGTCATCTGAAGGTTGAAGGTTCAATTCTCGGTGCGGGCGAAAAACTGGAAACATGCAAGTGAAGTAATATTATTTAGTAATTTAGAGTGATCTCTCTTTAGTTAATAAAAATATATTGTACAATATCAACTAAGCCAGTATTCAGTTAAATTCAGTTCACAGTAATAGTCATCTGAAGGTTGCAGGTTCAATTCTCGGTGCGGGCGAAAAACTGGAAACATGCAAGTAGAGTTATTCTTATTTAGTAATTTAGAGTGATCTCTCTTTAGTTAATAAAAATATATTGTACAATATCAACTGCGCCAGTATTCAGTTAAATTCAGTTCACAGTGATAGTCATCTGTAGGTTTCAGGTTCAATTCTCGGTGCAGGCGAAAAACTGGAAACATGCAAGTGGAGTAATACTTATTTAGTAATTTAGAGTGATCTCCCTTCAGTTAATAAAAATATATTGTACAATATCAACTGCGCCAGTATTCAGTTAAATTCAGTTCACAGTGATAGTCATCTGAAGGTTGAAGGTTCAATTCTCGGTGCGGTCGAAAAACTGGAAACATGCAAGTGGAGTAATATTATTTAGTAATTTAGAGTGATCTCCCTTTAGTTAAGATAAATACATTGTACAATATCAACTGCGCCAGTATTCAGTTAAATTCAGTTCACAGTGATAGTCATCTGAAGGTTGCAGGTTCAATTCTCGGTGCGGGCGAAAAACTGGAAACATGCAAGTGGAGTAATACTTATTTAGTAATTTAGAGAGATCTCCCTTCAGTTAATAAAAATATATTGTACAATATCAACTAAGCCAGTATTCAGTTACATTCAGTTCACAGTGATAGTCATCTGAAGGTTGAAGGTTCAATTCTCGGTGCGGGCGAAAAACTGGAAACATGCAAGTAGAGTTATTCTTATTTAGTAATTTAGAGTGATCTCCCTTTAGTTAATAAAAATATATTGTACAATATCAACTGCGCCAGTATTAAGTTAAATTTAGTTCACAGTGATAGTCATCTGAAGGTTGAAGGTTCAATTCTCTGTGCGGGCGAAAAACTGGAAACATGCAAGTGGAGTTATTCTTATTTAGTAATTTAGAGTGATCTCCCTTTAGTTAATAAAAATTCATAGTACTATATACACTGCGCCAGTATTCAGATAAATTCAGTTCACAGTGATAGTCATCTGAAGGTTGAAGGTTCAATTCTCGGTGCAGTCGAAAAACTGGAAACATGCAAGTAGAGTAATACTTATTTAGTAATTTAGAGTGATCTCCCTTCAGTTAATAAAAATATATTGTACAATATCAACTGCGCCAGTATTCAGTTAAATTCAGTTCACAGTGATAGTCATCTGTAGGTTGAAGGTTCAATTCTCGGTGCAGGCGAAAAACTGGAAACATGCAAGTGGAGTAATACTTATTTAGTAATTTAGAGTGATCTCCCTTCAGTTAATAAAAATATATTGTACAATATCAACTGCGCCAGTATTCAGTTAAATTCAGTTCACAGTGATAGTCATCTGAAGATTGAAGGTTCAATTCTCGGTGCGGTCGAAAAACTGGAAACATGCAAGTGGAGTAATATTATTTAGTAATTTAGAGTGATCTCTCTTTAGTTAATAAAAATATATTGTACAATATCAACTAAGCCAGTATTCAGTTAAATTCAGTTCACAGTGATAGTCATCTGAAGGTTGAAGGTTCAATTCTCGGTGCGGGCGAAAAACTGGAAACATGCAAGTGGAGTAATACTTATTTAGTAATTTAGAGTGATCTCCCTTTAGTTAATACAAATATATTGTGCAATATCAACTGCGCAAGTATTAAGTTAAATTCAGTTCACAGTGATAGTCATCTGAAGGCTGCAGGTTCAATTCTCGGTGCGGGCAACAAACTGGAAATATGCAAGTGGAGTTATTCTTATTTAGTAATTTAGAGTGATCTCCATTTAGTTAATAAAAATATATTGTACAATATAAACTGCGCCAGTATTAAGTTAAATTCAGTTCACAGTGATAGTCATCTGAAGGTTGAAAGTTCAATTCTCTGTGCGGGCGAAAAACTGGAAACATGCAAAGCAAGTAAAACTTATTTAGTAATTTAGAGTGATCTCCCTTTAGTTAATACAAATATACTGTAAAATATAAACTGCGCAAGTATTGAGTTAAATTCAGTTTACAGTGAAAATCCTCTGAGGGTTGAAGGTTCAATTATCGGTGCGAGCGAAAAACTGCAAACATGCAAGTGGAGTAATACTTATTTAGTAATTTAGAGTGATCTCCCTTTAGTTAATAAAAATATATTGTACAATATCAACTGCGCCAGTATTCAGTTACGTTCAGTTCACAGTTATAGTCATCTGAAGGTTGAAGGTTCAATTCTCGGTGCGGGCGAAAAACTGGAAACATGCAAGTGGAGTAATACTTATTTAGTAATTTAGAAAGATCTCCCTTCAGTTAATAAAAATATATTGTACAATATCAACTGCGCCAGTATTCAGTTACGTTCAGTTCACAGTGATAGTCATCTGAAGGTTGAAGGTTCAATTCTCGGTGCGGGCGAAAAACTGGAAACATGCAAGTGGAGTAATATTATTTAGTAATTTAGAGTGATCTCTCTTTAGTTAATAAAAATATATTGTACAATATCAACTAAGCCAGTATTCAGTCAAATTCAGTTCACAGTGATAGTCATCTGAAGGTTGCAGGTTCAATTCTCGGTGCGGGCGAAAAACTGGAAACATGCAAGTGCAGTAATACTTATTTAGTAATTTAGAGTGATCTCACTTTAGTTAATAAAAATATATTGTACAATATCAACTAAGCCAGTATTCAGTTCACAGTGATAGTCATCTGAAGGTTGCAGGTTCAATTCTCGGTGCGGGCGAAAAACTGCAAACATGCAAGTGGAGTAATACTTATTTAGTAATTTAGAGTGATCTCCCTTCAGTTAATAAAAATATATTGTACAATATCAACTGCGCCAGTATTCAGTTAAATTCAGTTCACAGTGATAGTCATCTGAAGGTTGCAGGTTCAATTCTCGGTGCAGGCGCAAAAACTGGAAACATGCAAGTGGAGTAATACTTATTTAGTAATTTAGAGTGATCTCCCTTCAGTTAATAAAAATATATTGTACAATATAAACTGCGCCAGTATTCAGTTAAATTCAGTTCACAGTGATAGTCATCTGAAGGTTGAAGGTTAAATTCTCGGTGCGGGCGAAAAACTGGAAACATACAAGTGGAGTAATATTATTTAGTAATTTAGAGTGATCTCTCTTTAGTTAATAAAAATATATTGTACAATATCAACTGCGCCAGTATTCAGTTAAATTCAGTTCACAGTGATAGTCATCTGAAGGTTGAAGGTTCAATTCTCGGTGCAGGCGAAAAACTGGAAACATGCAAGTGGAGTAATACTTATTTAGTAATTTAGAGTGATCTCCCTTTAGTTAATAAAAATACATAGTACTATATACACTGCGCCAGTATTCAGTTAAATTCAGTTCACAGTGATAGTCATCTGAAGGTTGAAGGTTCAATTCTCTGTGCGGGCGAAAAACTGGAAACATGCAAGTGGAGTTATTCTTATTTAGTAATTTAGAGTGATCTCCCTTTAGTTAATACAAATATATTGTACAATATCAACTGCGCCAGTATGAAGTTAAATTCAGTTCACAGTGATAGTCATCTGAAGGTTGAAGGTTCAATTCTCGGTGCGGGCGAAAAACTGGAAACATGCAAGTGGAGTTATTCTTATTTAGTAATTTAGAGTGATCTCCCTTTAGTTAATAAAAATATATTGTACAATATCAACTGCGCAAGTATTAAGTTAAATTCAGTTCACAGTGATAGTCATCTGAAGGTTGAAGGTTCAATTCTCGGTGCGGGCAAAAAACTGGAAACATGCAAGTGGAGTTATTCTTATTTAGTAATTTAGAGTGATCTCCCTTTAGTTAATAAAAATACATAGTACTATATACACTGCGCCAGTATTCAGATAAATTCAGTTCACAGTGATAGTCATCTGAAGGTTGAAGGTTCAATTCTCTGTGCGGGCAAAAAACTGGAAACATGCAAGTGGAGTTATTCTTATTTAGTAATTTAGAGTGATCTCCCTTTATTTAATAAAAATACATAGTACTATATACACTGCGCCAGTATTCAGATAAATTCAGTTCACAGTGATAGTCATCTGAAGGTTGAAGGTTCAATTCTCTGTGCGGGCAAAAAACTGGAAACATGCAAGTGGAGTTATTCTTATTTAGTAATTTAGAGTGATCTCCCTTTAGTTAATAAAAATATATTGTACAATATCAACTGCGCAAGTATTAAGTTAAATTCAGTTCACAGTGATAGTCATCTGAAGGTTGAAGGTTCAATTCTCGGTGCGGTCGAAAAACTGGAAACATGCAAGTGGAGTAATACTTATTTAGTAATTTAGATTGATCTCTATTTAGTTAATAAAAATATATTGTACAATATAAACTGCGCCAGTATTAAGTTAAATTCAGTTCACAGTGATAGTCATCTGAAGGTTGAAGGTTCAATTCTCGGTGCGGGCGAAAAACTGGAAACATGCAAGTGGAGTAATACTTATTTAGTAATTTAGATTGATCTCCCTTTAGTTAATAAAAATACATTGTACAATATCAACTGCGCAAGTATTAAGTTAAATTCAGTTCACAGTGATAGTCATCTGAAGGTTTAAGGTTAAATTCTCGGTGCGGGCGAAAAACTCGAACCATGCAAGTGGAGTAATACTTATTTAGTAATTCAGTTCACAGTGATAGTCATCTGAATGTTCAATTCTCGATGCGGGCGATACGAAGAATCGCCAATTACTGAAGACTTCTCTCAGTCATGACTGACCAAACAAGTGAATGCGTGACTGTTTAGTTTTTTACTATTGGAATCGATTAAAATAACGTCCAGAATTACTTTAGATTCAAATTGTCATAAAAAAAGCACCTTATTATTATTATCATTTTTTTTTGTAATCAGCTAATTTTTGGAGTGAATACTCAAAACCATTTCTAAAACAAACAGATTTTGTGTTTTTTTAATTTTTTCATTTAAAATTACTTATTACATGTCATTTATGTCTGTATGAAACTAAATGCTATATTTGATGTTTAGGTGCACAAAACATCAGAAATATCAGGTTGGAAAGAAAGTAATGTCGTTTTTGTCCAACACATTTATTTCATCTGAAACATTCACATTAGGACATTTTTAATATTTACAATAATTTATCTCATTTTCTATGACTTCTGTCCAACGATCAACTAGCTTCTTGATGTCTTCTTCAAAAGAATTCTCTGATTTTTGAGAGAAAAAGAAATTTAGGTCATTTTTGAGTTGGTCGTCATTTTCATAAATTTTATTTATATAGTAGTCAGATGGAACAATGTCAGGTCAATAAGGCGGATGAGGCTAAACTTTCCAATTGAAATTCATGACCTTTTCTTGAGTGAGTTTTGCTGTGAGGTCTCGTGTAATCATGCTGGTCGTTTTTTTTAATAGAACAATTCTTATATCATTCAGCTGCGAACAATATTTTACTGCTGTGATTGTTTGATTAGGCTCTAGTAACTTATAATGAATCAGTTCTCTCATGTCCCACCATAAAAAGAGCATAACCTTCTTTGGGTGTAGTCCTTCTTCTGGAACAGGCTGTGAACTTCGGTTTCGGTCTAATCATTGTCTTTTGCATTGGATATTCTTGTAAAGAACTTATTTTTCATCTCCAGTCACAATTCTTTGCAAAAATGGTTCTCGATGATTCCTGGAAAGCAAAGATGTGCAAACAGTCAATCTTTGATTTCGTTGAGCGTCGGTCAAATCGTGGGGAACCCAGAGTCCAAGTTTTGAAACTTTTCCTAACTCGTGAAATCATGAAATAATTGTGGTATGGGTTGTATTGAATTATTGATCTAATTCTCTGCTGATTAACTTTGGATTGGCCGCCACAGCGTCTTTAATGGCGTCTTTATCAATTGATATTGGCGTTCCCTAACGTCGCCGATCTGACAGGTTAAAGTCTCCAGAAGAAAATTTTGCAAACCACCATTGACATTTTCGATCATTCAGAACATTTATCCTATAGACAGTTCCAATATTCCTTGTAGCTTCTGCAGCTGAGTTTCCTTTTTTGAATTCATAGAGCATGCAATGTGTCAGATGCTCCTCACTAATATCCAGTCTTTGACGGCTGAGACCGTTAAACTTAATATTTTCTAACTAATTACTATATCTGAAAGATATTAAGACACCAAATTCACTAAAAAATCTAGAACTGTGTACAACTTAAGAGGCTGCAAAGTGATGAAGTAAAAAATACGACATTACTTTCTTTCCAACCTGATAACAATCAAACTACTCAAACTTCAAAATGGTTTGTGATGCCGTAATTTAATAAACAAACAATATAGTGACACCTGTAATGGTATAATGTAATAAATAAAATAAATGAAAAAAAAAAAAAACATGAGTTGTCTCCCCATGGATCACAATTGTCGAAACTTTCGTTGGATTTTGGAAAAAACAAATAAACTTATGAGGATACTTTTAGATTTTTTTTAAATAAATCAAAATGCATTAACATTCTAAGAATATTCAGCAAAAAAAATATTGCAGATTTGGTTGTTTTGTTTTACGGCATATCAACCCTTTTAGAGTTATTTAATGCCGAATCAGGTCATTTTGGTAAAAGTTTTGATGCTTCAAGTTTTTTATATCTTCAAATATTTATTCATGGTGTAAAAAAGAAAAAAAAAAAAGTATATTTGTTTTCTTCTCTTTTTTGTTTCTTTCCCCTTTTAATATCTGTTTCTATTTAACCCATAGTTGGGACCCTAACAGGTACTACCACTCCGGGTCAGGGTGGACCTGGGAGCAATGGTAATTAAGAGGAGGCTCCACATTCCCCAAAGTCCGTAAGCCGGATCTCACCATCGGATGTAGTTTAAGGTCATATCCAGGACCGGGAGTAGGGTAGGAAAAATAAAAAAGGGGAGGGAGAAAGTGAGAGGGGCTGTTGTTTTTGTTTTTGGTTTTGTAGAACATAATTAAGTTTTACAAAAAAAAAACAAAAAAAAACGTCAATGTAGGTGAATTTCGTCTCAGGGAGCCACAGGGCAGCCTGATCTGGTATCACCAGATTGCAGATTTAAAAATATTAAAAAAAAGTTGTTTTTTACACATGGCGATGGGGAGGAATTGTACTAGGGCACCAAGTGACGTTCTGTTCCTAAAAGAAGTGAAGATAAATTATATAATTTTGTAAAATGTTTTATTTTTTGCATGAATTTGGCACAGAAGCAATTTCAATAATAAAAGAGGGGAGGGGCAATAGAAGAGAAACAAGATTTTTTTTTTAAATTGAAACATCAGATTTTTTTTTAAAATTGAAACATCAGATTTTTTTTTTAAATTGAAACATCAGATTTTTTTTTAAAATTGAAACATCAGATTTTTTTTTTAAATTGAAACATCAGATTTTTTTTTTAAATTGAAACATCAGATTTTTTTTTTAAATTGAAACATCAGATTTTTTTTTTAAATTGAAACATCAGATTTTTTTTTTGTATAGCCCCCCCCCCCTCTCCTCCTCAACAACCTTTAGACAATTTTCTTTAAATTTTTACATTAAACATTTGAAATTGACCGGGGGGGATAAGCTTAAAGGGCTTAGGGAAGAAAGAGGGGTGTCTTTAAGGGGCAGAGAAGTGCTGAAATGGTGCACCGTTTTCTTTTTTGTTTTGTTTTCAATCCACATCGTTAACAGCCGTGAGCCAGGGTCTATTGAGTGTCATTGAACAAAATGGCGCCATGAAAGTATTGAAAGGAATTAGGAGGATTTAATACTAGCAAATACATTGATAGCATTGATAAATCGAATGGCTAGACATGAATTATGAAGTCTAGAAAGACATTGAAAAGGCCAAGATTAAATAATAATAAAGATGACTGTTCCCTCCTGTTTCAGAATTTTATTTTTTACATTAGTATTGATAACTTATTATTGGTCCCCCGATTTATAAAATCGGGGGACCTATGTTTTGAGGCATTTCCGTCCGTCCGTCCGTCCGTCCGTCCGTCCGGATTTTTCTCCGCAACCATCCATTGAATTTCTCTGAAATTTTGCATGAAGTTGTAACTTTGGTCAGGTTAGAAAGTGACATTCTCCGATTTTTGAAAAAAAATCTGGTTAGCCCCCCCCCCCCACACCGGGGTCAAAAGGCCCCGAAATGGCAAAAATGACATTTTTTGTCCCATAACTTTTCATCCATCCATTCAATGTCTCTGAAACTTGGCCAAAATATGAAGGCAATTGTTCCTAATAGAGAATAAGTGGCAAAAATAAAATGGCAAAAAATGACCCTTTTCTCCCAATAACGTTTGATCCATCCATTCAATTTTTTTGAAACTTGGCCAAAATGTAGAGACGATGGTTCTGGATATAAAATGAGCATCCTTGACCTCAGAAAAATTCTGGTTCGCGCCACCAAGGGGTCAAAGGGGGGTCAAAAATGCCCCAAATTGCCCAAATTTATTGCATTTTACACTCGCCACATCGAGTCACATACAGAGGGCGACCACGCACGCGCGGCTTGTTCACAACTGTGCTCATCTTTGATGTTACTCTCACAATGTTTCGGTTGATATAACCCTTCGACCTTCTTTCGCAGGTGCATCTTCTCAAACCCTGGAATCTGTATGGAATTTCGAACAGAACCCTTTAGCTTGTTCTTGTTACATTAGCCATGACCGGGTAGACGTTTTAAATAATTCTTAACTGTATTCTCAGTATCGACTGTACTGAGGATTGAACCTTCAACCTCCAGAAGACTGTCACTTAGAACTGATTATTACTTAGCACTTTATCCATTGCGCCACATTGACACCAAAGGTTCAATTTGAAGATTTGTAAGATCAAAGGTTACATCGCCCGAAACATTGTGAAAATAACATTCAAGATGAGACCAGTAGTTAGAGTCATACAAATAATACGACTTTCCCTTTTCTGTGTTTTCTGTGTTGAAAAGTTCTCATACCATTTTAGAGAAGATTGAACATTTTTCTTTAGTGTCGAAAAGATTTGATTTTTTTTGTGTGTGTCTTACGGTATATCAAGCTGCTTTTAATTTATCTAATGTCCAAACAAAATACTTATAAGCAATACATAAGATTAGTCGAACACAAATTTATCAATAGTTGAGAGGGGGAGAGGTTATACTTTTAAGAAAATTACAAAACAGTTGTTTTTTCCCCTTCATTTATTTATTTATTCAATAAAATAGATCCGATAGGATTCAAATTCGGCATAGCCGATTGCATATTCTATGTCGGTATCCATTAATTTCACCAATACTCACCCCCCCCCCCCTCAAGAAGAAATGGTTGGAGGAGAAAAGAGAGTATCATGAAATAGCATAATCAAACATCAATGAAAAGGAGGAGGAGGAGGAGGAGGAGAAGGAGGAGGAGGAGGAGGGAGATATGTTAATTTTCATAGAAATTATTTTATTGTTGATGAAAATAAATTGGCAAAAATGAGATGAGTTGGTATTAAGAGAGAGATTTCTGATACAATCTTAATTCTCTGACTTAAAAATCAATGTTCTTTCTGATTTATGGATTAAGGCTATGGATTAAGTATAAACAAATGAGGAAAAACTTCTTGGATTCTATTAAAAAATTTTATGTAGATTTTGAAGATTTATATATATATATATATATACTATCTTTATCTACCCAGCTTTGCCTGGGAGACATTATTTACATTTTTTTTTTTTTGCATATTATCGACCCTTTAATTGAAAAGAAAAGACAAGTGCATGCTGGTAGATATTAAAAAATTTTATGTAGGATTTGAAGATTTAGATATATATATACTATCTTTATCAATTTGAAGATTTGTAAGATCAAAGGTTACATACTAGCAAATACATACGGATGATTAACCATTGCAAAAGGGTTCAGTACAACTTTTACAATTACTTTTGGTTAAAAGTTTCAATTCAATTTTTAAAAATTTTTATTTGCCCTTTTCCAATCTTTGATCTATTTCAGATGTTTGTTTTCTTTTTTTTCTTTTATCAAAAACACCCTAACAGGATTGTATTTTTACTTTATCTTTATTTTTTATGTAATTTTCTATTTGGCAGTTTGAAGGATAAAATCAGTAAAATCCCTCTACATTTTGGCACCAGAAGGTAAAACCTCACACATTGGGTGTCTAAGGTATTTGCTGTAATCCCATTTTTAATTTCAAGACTCAATCTAGGATGGAAAGTAGTAACTGATGGTTTCTACTGTACCCCCCACCCCCAAGGGAACAGAAGAGGAAAAGTTAGGAGATTATTTATTATAGGCAGGAGCCAAAAAAAAAGGGGGGGAGAGGGTTCTTCTACTGACACCAACTTTCATTCAAAACCATTTTATAGACTGTCCAGAATGGCTAACCACAATCGATAAATTCCAGCCAATCCAACATGGCCGTCTCTTGGACGGAGAAGAATCATCCGTTTGTGCTAACTATTGCAATGGGTTTTCATTTGTACGTTCATCTTGCATATATATATATATACTTAGGCAGCAAGTCATTATCTAAGCAAGCATTGTTGAACATCACGGAACTTTCGCGTTTGTATATTTTCTTCGTGAGGTTCTCAAAGGTTTGAGAACCTCACAAAGAAAATATACAAACGCAAAAGTTCCGTGATGTTCAACAACGCTTGCTTAGATATATATATATATCTATATATCATTGCAACGCTGGGCTGAGTAAATCGGAAAAGAAATATAGAGACAATGAAAGGTAAGATTCATTTTTTTTTATGAAAATGTTGACAATGGTCGTTAATAATATTCTGATGCTGCTGATTTTTGTGAGACTAAAAAACAGGTGAAGGGCATCATCGGTTGTTGTGCTAACTATTGCAATGGTTAATCATCCGTATGTTGATCTTGCATGTGTCCATTCACTACAGCTCATGACCGAGTGAATCGAGAGAGAGAGAAAGTGAGAGAGGAGAGACAATGAAAGTAAAGATAGGATTCATTTTATTTCTTCCTTTTTATGAAAATCCTGGAAATGATTGCTGTTAATATTATTCATGATGACGATGATGATAATGATGATGATGATGATGATGATAATGATGATGATGACGATGATAATGATGATGATGATGATGATGATGATGATGATGATGATGATGATGATGATGATGATGATTTTCGTGAGACTAAACGGGTGGAGGTCAGAGGTTAAGAGAAAGAGAAGAGGTGTCAGAATTGGCTGGATGCAACAAAAGCTAACATACTAAATAGTGTAGCTTCTACTAGATTTGAACAGTGTGTGATGATGATGACAATCAAGATGATGATGATGATGATGATGAGTGTCTGCAATTTGTTTAGATGATAAAAAGATGGAAACTGATTTCAAGAAATTTGACAAATGTTTTTTGTTTTTTTTAGGCAGGGGTAAGTTTTTTTTTTCTCTCCACCAATTTTCATATTTGTTCACTTTTCATTTTCATCTTCACTTTTCATTTTCATCTTCACTTTTCAGTTTTGTCATACTTGGAGGGAAACACCTTTACAGAAAAGAAAAAAAAAACAAAAAAAATGTTTAAATATGAATTAAATATGATAAAGCAACAGTCTACAAAAAATTTTTTAATATGAATTAAATATTATAAAGCAACAGTCTACAAAAAAAAAATGTTTTAATATGAATTAAATATTATAAAGCAACAGTCTACAAAAAAATTTTTAATATGAATTAAATATTATAAAGCAACAGTCTACAAACATTTTTTAATATGAATTAAATATTATAAAGCAACAGTCTACAAAAAAATTTTTTTAATATGAATTAAATATTATAAAGCAACAGTCTACAAAAAAAATGTTTAAATATGAATTAAATATGATAAAGCAACAGTCTACAAAAATTTTTTTAATATGAATTAAATATTATAAAGCAACAGTCTACAAAAAAAAAAATTTTAATATGAATTAAATATTATAAAGCAACAGTCTACAAAATTTTTTTTTTAATATAAATTAAATATGATAAAGCAACAGTCTACAAACATTTTTTTAATATGAATTAAATATTATAAAGCAACAGTCTACAAAAAAAAATTTTAATATGAATTAAATATTATAAAGCAACAGTCTACAAAAAATTTTTTTTAATATGAATTAAATATTATAAAGCAACAGTCTACAAAACATTTTTTATATGAATTAAATATTATAAAAAAATTTTTTAATATGAATTAAATATTATAAAGCAACAGTCTACAAAAAAAAATTTTTTAATATGAATTAAATATTATAAAGCAACAGTCTACAAAAAAATTTTTTAATATGAATTAAATATTATAAAGAAACAGTCTACAAAAATCTTTTTTTAATATGAATTAAATATTATAAAACAACAGTGTACAAAAATTTTTTTTAATATGAATTAAATATTATAAAGCAACAGTCTACAAAAAAAATTTTTTAATATGAATTCAATATTATAAAGCAACAGTCTACAAAAAAATTTTTTTTGTAATATGAATTAAATATTATAAAGCAACAGTCTACAAAAAAATTTTTAATATAAATTAAATATTATAAAGCAACAGTCTATAAAAAATTTTTTAATATGAATTAAATATTATAAAGCAACAGTCTACAAAAAAATGTTTTAATATTAATTAAATATTATAAAGCAACAGTCTACAAAAAAATGTTTAATATGAATTAAATATTATAAAGCAACAGTCTACAAAATTTTTTTTTAATATGAATTAAATATTATAAAGCAACAGTCTACAAAAAAATGTTTAATATGAATTAAATATTATAAAGCAACAGTCTACAAAAAAATTTTTTTAATATGAATTAAATATTATAAAGCAACAGTTTACAAAAAAATTTTTAATATGAATTAAATATCATAAAGCAACAGTCAACAAAAAATTTTAAATATGAATTAAATATTATAAAGCAACAGTCTACAAAAAATTTTTTAATATGAATTAAATATTATAAAGCAACAGTCAACAAAAAATTTTAAATATGAATTAAATATTATAAAGCAACAGTCTACAAATTTTTTTTTAATATGAATTAAATATTATAAAGCAACAGTCTACAAAAAAATGTTTTAATATGAATTAAATATTATAAAGCAACAGTCTACAAAATTTTTTTTAATATGAATTAAATATTATAAAGCAACAATCTACAAAATATTTTTTAATATGAATTAAATATTATAAAGCAACAGTCTACAAAAAATTTTTAATATGAATTAAATATTATAAAGTAACAGTCTACAAAAAATTTTTTAATATGAATTAAATATTATAAAGCAACAGTCTACAAAAAAATTTTTAATATGAATTAAATATTATAAAGCAAGAGTCTACAAAAAATTTTTTTTAATATGAATTAAATATTATAAAGCAACAGTCTACAAAAAATTTTTTAATATGAATTAAATATTATAAAGCAACAGTCTACAAAAATTTTTTTAATATGAATTAAATATTATAAAGCAACAGTCTACAAAAAATTTTTTAATATGAATTAAATATTGTAAAGCAACAGTCTACAAAAAAATGTTTTAATATGAATTAAATATTATAAAGCAACAGTCTACAAAAAAAATTTTTTAATATGAATTAAATATTATAAAGTAACAGTCTACAAAAAAAATTTTAATATGAATTAAATATTATAAAGCAACAGTCTACAAAAAAATTTTTAATATGAATTAAATATTATAAAGCAAGAGTCTACAAAAAAATTTTTTTAATATGAATTAAATATTATAAAGCAACAGTCTACAAAAATTTTTTTAATATGAATTAAATATTATAAAGCAACAGTCTACAAAAATTTTTTTAATATGAATTAAATATTATAAAGCAACAGTCTACAAAAATTTTTTTAATATGAATTAAATATTGTAAAGCAACAGTCTACAAAAAAATGTTTTAATATGAATTAAATATTATAAAGCAACAGTCTACAAAAAAATTTTTTTAATATGAATTAAATATTATAAAGCAACAGTCTACAAAAAAAATTTTAATATGAATTAAATATTATAAAGCAACAGTCTACAAACATTTTTTTAATATGAATTAAATATTATAAAGCAACAGTCTACAAAAAAATTTTTAATATGAATTAAATATTATAAAGCAACAGTCTACAAAAAAAATTTTAATATGAATTAAATATTATAAAGCAACAGTCTACAAAAAATGTTTAATATGAATTAAATATTATAAAGCAACAGTCTACAAAAATTTTTTTAATATGAATTAAATATTATAAAGCAACAGTCTACAAAAATTTTTTTAATATGAATTAAATATTATAAAGCAACAGTCTACAAAAATTTTTTTAATATGAATTAAATATTATAAAGCAACAGTCTACAAAAATTTTTTTAATATGAATTAAATATTATAAAGCAACAGTCTACAAAAAATGTTTTAATATGAATTAAATATTATAAAGCAACAGTCTACAAAAAATTTTTTAATATGAATTAAATATTATAAAGCAACAGTCTACAAAAATAATTTTTAATATGAATTAAATATTATAAAGCAACAGTCTACAAAATTTTTTTTTTAATATGAATTAGATATTTTAAAGCAACAGTCTACAAAAAAATTTTTAATATGAATTAAATATTATAAAGCAACAGTCTACAAAAATTTTTTTTAATGTAAATTAAATATTATAAAGCAACAGTCTACAAAAAAAATTTTTTTAATATGAATTAAATATTATAAAGAAACAGTATACAAAATTTTTTTTTAATATGAATTAAATATCATAAAGCAACCGTCTACACAATAATTCTTTAATATGAGTTAAATATTATAAAGCAACAGTCTACAATAAGAAATTTTTAATATGAATTAAATATTATAAAGTAACAGTCTACAAAAATATTTTTTAATATGAATTAAATATTATAAAGAAACAGTCTACAAAAAAATGTTTAATATGAATTAAATATTATAAAGAAACAGTCTACAAAACTAACTTTTAATATGAATTAAATATTATAAAGCAACAGTCTACAAAAAAATTTTTTTAATATGAATTAAATATTTTAAAGCAACAGTCTACAAATTGTTTTATTAATATGAATTAAATATTATAAAGCAAAAGTCTACAAAAAAGTTTTTTAATATGAATTAAATATTATAAAGCAACAGTCTACAAAATAAATTTTTTTAATATGAATTAAATATCATAAAGCAACAGTCTACAGAAAAAAAATTTTTTAATATGAATTAAATATTACAAAGCTACAGTCTACAAAATATTTTTTATTTAATATGAATTATATATTATAAAGCAACAGTCTACAAAAAAATTTTTTTAATATGAATTAAATATTATAATGAAACAGTCTACAAAAACTTTTTTTAATATGAATTAAATATTATAAAGTAACAGTCTACAAAAAAAATTTTAATATGAATTAAATATTATAAAGCAACAGTCTACAAAAAAATTTTTAATATGAATTAAATATTATAAAGCAAGAGTCTACAAAAAAATTTTTTTAATATGAATTAAATATTATAAAGCAACAGTCTACAAAAATTTTTTTAATATGAATTAAATATTATAAAGCAACAGTCTACAAAAATTTTTTTAATATGAATTAAATATTATAAAGCAACAGTCTACAAAAATTTTTTTAATATGAATTAAATATTGTAAAGCAACAGTCTACAAAAAAATGTTTTAATATGAATTAAATATTATAAAGCAACAGTCTACAAAAAAAATTTTTTAATATGAATTAAATATTATAAAGCAACAGTCTACAAAAAAATTTTTAATATGAATTAAATATTATAAAGCAACAGTCTACAAACATTTTTTTAATATGAATTAAATATTATAAAGCAACAGTCTACAAAAAAATTTTTAATATGAATTAAATATTATAAAGCAACAGTCTACAAAAAAAATTTTAATATGAATTAAATATTATAAAGCAACAGTCTACAAAAAATGTTTAATATGAATTAAATATTATAAAGCAACAGTCTACAAAAATTTTTTTAATATGAATTAAATATTATAAAGCAACAGTCTACAAAAATTTTTTTAATATGAATTAAATATTATAAAGCAACAGTCTACAAAAATTTTTTTAATATGAATTAAATATTATAAAGCAACAGTCTACAAAAATTTTTTTAATATGAATTAAATATTATAAAGCAACAGTCTACAAAAAATGTTTTAATATGAATTAAATATTATAAAGCAACAGTCTACAAAAAATTTTTTAATATGAATTAAATATTATAAAGCAACAGTCTACAAAAATAATTTTTAATATGAATTAAATATTATAAAGCAACAGTCTACAAAATTTTTTTTTTAATATGAATTAGATATTTTAAAGCAACAGTCTACAAAAAAATTTTTAATATGAATTAAATATTATAAAGCAACAGTCTACAAAAATTTTTTTTAATGTAAATTAAATATTATAAAGCAACAGTCTACAAAAAAAATTTTTTTAATATGAATTAAATATTATAAAGAAACAGTATACAAAATTTTTTTTTAATATGAATTAAATATCATAAAGCAACCGTCTACACAATAATTCTTTAATATGAGTTAAATATTATAAAGCAACAGTCTACAATAAGAAATTTTTAATATGAATTAAATATTATAAAGTAACAGTCTACAAAAATATTTTTTAATATGAATTAAATATTATAAAGAAACAGTCTACAAAAAAATGTTTAATATGAATTAAATATTATAAAGAAACAGTCTACAAAACTAACTTTTAATATGAATTAAATATTATAAAGCAACAGTCTACAAAAAATTTTTTTAATATGAATTAAATATTTTAAAGCAACAGTCTACAAATTGTTTTATTAATATGAATTAAATATTATAAAGCAAAAGTCTACAAAAAAGTTTTTTAATATGAATTAAATATTATAAAGCAACAGTCTACAAAATAAATTTTTTTAATATGAATTAAATATCATAAAGCAACAGTCTACAGAAAAAAAATTTTTTAATATGAATTAAATATTACAAAGCTACAGTCTACAAAATATTTTTTATTTAATATGAATTATATATTATAAAGCAACAGTCTACAAAAAAATTTTTTTAATATGAATTAAATATTATAATGAAACAGTCTACAAAAACTTTTTTTAATATGAATTAAATATTATAAAGCAACAGTCTACAAAATATGATTTTTAATATGAATTAAATATTATAAAGCAAGTCTACAGAAAAAAATTTTTTTTATATGAATTAAATATTATAAAACAACAGTCTACAAATTTTTTTTTAATATGAATTAAATATTTTAAAGCAATAGTCTACAAAAAAATGTTAATATGAATTAAATATTATAAAGCAACAGTCTACATAATTTTTTTTTATTTTATATGAATTAAATATTATAAAGAAACAGTCTACAAAAAAATTTTTTAATGTAAATTAAATATTATAAAGCAACAGTCTACAAAAAAATGTTTTTAATATGAATTAAATATTACAAAGAAACAGTATACAAAAAATTTTTTTTAATATGAATTAAATATTATAAAGCAACAGTCTACAAAAAAATTTTTTTAATATGAATTAAATATTATAAAGAAACAGTCTACAAAAAAAGTTTTTTTTAATATGAATTGAATATCATAAAGAAACAGTCTACACAAAAAATTTTAATATGAATACAATATCATAAAGCAACAGTCTAAAAAAAAAATTTTTTTAATATGAATTAAATATTACAAAGCTACAGTCTACAAAATATTATTTATTTAATATGAATTAACTATTATAAAGCAACAGTCTACAATTTTTTTTATTTTATATGAATTAAATATTATAAAGAAACAGTCAACAAAAAAAGGTTTTTAACATGAATTAAATATTATAAAGCTACAGTCTACAAACAACTTTTTTTTAATATAAATTAAATATTATAAAGCAACAGTCTACAAAAAAAATTTTTAATATGAATTAAATATTATAAAGAAACAGTATACAAAAAATTTTTTTTAATATGAATTAAATATTATAAAGCAACAGTCTACAAAAAAAATTTTTTTAATATAAATTAAATATCATAAAGCAACAGTCTACACAAAAAATCTTTTTTTTAATATGAATTACATATTATAAAGCAACAGTCTACAATAAAATATTTTTAATATGAATTAAATATTTTAAAGCAACAGTCTACTAATTTTTTTTTAATATGAATTCAATATTATAAAGCAACAGTCTACAATAAAAAAAATTCAATATGAATTAAATATTTTAAAGCAACAGTCTACAAATTTTTTTTTTAATATGAATTAAATATTATAAAGCAACAGTCTACAAAAAAAATTTTTAATATGAATTAAATATTATAAAGAAACAGTCTACAAAAATCTTTTTTAACATGAATTAAATATTATAAAGAAACGATCTACAAAAAAATTTTTTTAATATGAATTAAATATTATCAAGCAACAGTCTACAACAAAAAAAAATTTTTTAATATGAATTAAATATTATAAAACAACAGTCTACAGAAAAAAATTATTTTAATTAATTAAATATTACAAAGCAAAAGTCTACAAAAAAAATTTTTTTAATATGAATTAAATAATATAAAGCAACAGTCTACAAAAAAAGTTTTTTAATATGAGTTAAATATTATAAAGCAACAGTCTACAAAAAATTTTTTTTTAATATGAATTAAATATCATAAAGCAACAGTCTATACAAAGAAAATTTTTTTTAATATGAATTAAATATTATAAAGCAACAGTCTACAAAAAAATTTTTTAATATGAATTAAATATTATAAAACAACAGTCTACAAAAAATGTTTTTAATATGAATTAAATATTATAAAGCAACAGTCTACAAAAAAAATTTTTTAATATGAATTTAATAATATAAAGCGACAGTCTAATAAAAAAATTTTTTTAATATGAATTAATTATTATAAAGCAACAGTCTACAAAAAATTTTTTTTAAAATGAATTAAGTATTATAAAGAAACAGTCTACATAATTTTTTTTAATATGAATTAAATATTATAAAGAAACAGTCTACAAAAAAGTTTTTTTAATATGAATTGAATATTATCAAGCAACAGTTTACAAAAAAACATTTTTTAATATGAATTAAATATTATAAAGCAAGTCTACAGAAAAAAAAAATTTTAATATGAATTTTAATATTCTAAAGCAACTGTCTACAGAAAAAAAATGTTTAATATGAATTAAATATTATAAAGCAACTGTCTACAAAAGATTTTTTTAATATGAATTAAATATTATAAAGCAACAGTCTACAAAATCTTTTTTTAATATGAATTAAATATTATAATGCAACAGTCTACAAAATCTTTTTTTTAATATGAATTAAATATTATAAAGCAACAGTCTACAAAATCTTTTTATTAATATGAATTAAATATTATAAAGAAACAGTCTACAAAAAAGATTTTTTTAAAATGAATTAAATATTTTAAAGCAACAGTCTACAAAAAAAACTTTTTTAATATGAATTAAATATTTTAAAGCAACAGTCTACAAAAAAAAACTTTTTTAATATGAATTAAATATTATAAAGCAACAGTCTACAAAAATAATTTTTAATATGAATTAAATATTATAAAACAACAGTCTACAAAATTTTTTTTTAATATGAATTAAATATTTTAAAGCAACAGTCTACAAAAATTTTTTTAATATGAATTAAATATTATAAAGCAACAGTCTACAAAAAAAATGTTAATATGAATTAAATATTATAAAGCAACAGTCTACATAATTTTTTTTATTTTATATGAATTAAATATTATAAAAAAACAGTCTACAAAAAATTTTTTTAATGTAAATTAAATATTATAAAGCAACAGTCTACAAAAAAATTTTTTTAATATGAATTAAATATTATAAAGAAACAGTATACAAAAATTTTTTTTTAATATGAATTAAATATTATAAAAAAACAGTCTACAAAATATTTTTGTTAATATGAATTAAATATTATAAAGAAACAGTCTACAAAAAAGTTTTTTTAATATGAATTGAATATTATAAAGAAACAGTCTACACAAAAAAAATTTTAATATGAATACAATATCATGAAGCAAAACTCTACAAAAAATTTTTTTTAATATGAATTAAATATTACAAAGCTACAGTCTACAAAATATTTTTTATTTAATATGAATTAAATATTATAAAGCAACAGTCTACAAAATATGATTTTTAATATGAATTAAATATTATAAAGCAACAGTCTAAACAAAAAAATGTATTTAATATGAATTAAATATTATAAAGCAACAGTCTAAAAAAAATGTATCTAATATGAATTAAATATAATAGAGCAACAGTCTACAAAATTTTTTTTTAAATATAAATTTAATATTATAAAGAAACAGTCTACAAAAAAATGTTTTAATATGAAGTATATATTATAGAGCAAGTCTACAAAAAATTTTTTTTAATATGTTGTAAATATTATAAAGCAACAGTCTACAAAATATTTTTTTTAATATGAATTAAATATTATAAAGCAACAGCTACAAAAAACAAATTTTTTTAATATGAATTAAATATTATAAAGGAACAGTCTACAAAAATTTTTTTTGTAATATGAATTAAATATTATAAAGCAACAGTCTACAAATTTTTTTTTTTAATATGAATTTAATATTATAAAGAAACAGTCTACAAAAAAATTTTTTTAATATGAATTAAATATGATAAAGCAACGGTCTACAATAAAAAAATTTAGCATGAATTACATATTATAAAGTAACAGTCTACAAAAAAAAAATTTAATATGAATTAAATATTATAAAGAAACAGTATACAAAAAAAAATTTTAATATGAATTAAATATTATAAAAAAACAGTCTACAAAAAATTTTTGTTAATATGAATTAAATATTATAAAGAAACAGTCTACAAAAAAAGTTTTTTTAATATGAATTGAATATCATAAAGAAACAGTCTACACAAAAAAATTTTTAATATGAATACAATATCATGAAGCAACACTCTACAAAAAAAAATTTTTTATATGAATTAAATATTACAAAGCTACAGTCTACAAAATATTTTTTATTTAATATGAATTAAATATTATAAAGCAACAGTCTACAAAATATGATTTTTATATGAATTAAATATTATAAAGCAACAGTCTAAACAAAAAAATGTATTTAATATGAATTAAATATTATAAAGCAACAGTTTAAAAAAAATGTATCTAATATGAATTAAATATAATAGAGCAACAGTCTACAAAAATTTTTTTTTAAATATAAATTAAATATTATAAAGAAACAGTCTACAAAAAAATGTTTTAATATGAATTATATATTATAGAGCAAGTCTACAAAAAATTTTTTTTAATATGTTGTAAATATTATAAAGCAACAGTCTACAAAATATTTTTTTTTTAATATGAATTAAATATTATAAAGCAACAGCTACAAAAAACAATTTTTTTTAATATGAATTAAATATTATAAAGGAACAGTCTACAAAAATTTTTTTTGTAATATGAATTAAATATTATAAAGCAACAGTCTACAATTTTTTTTTTAATATGAATTTAATATTATAAAGAAACAGTCTACAAAAAAAATTTTTTAATATGAATTAAATATGATAAAGCAACGGTCTACAATAAAAAAATTTAGCATGAATTACATATTATAAAGTAACAGTCTACAAAAAAAAAATTTAATATGAATTAAATATTATAAAGAAACAGTCTACAAAAATAATTTTTAATATTAATTAATTATAAAGCAACAGTCTACAAAAAATTTTTTTTAATATGAATTAAATATTTTAAAGCAACAGTCTACAAAATATTTTTTAATATGAATTAAATATTATAAAGCAACAGTCTACAAAAAAACTTTTTTAATATGAATTAACTATTATAAAGCAACAGTCTACAAATTTTTTTTATTTTATATGAATTAAATATTATAAAGAAACAGTCAACAAAAAAAGTTTTTTACATGAATTAAATATTATAAAGCTACAGTCTACAAAAAACTTTTTTTTAATATAAATTCAATATTATAAAGCAACAGTCTATAAAAATTTTTTTAAATATGAATGAAATATTATACAGAAACAGTATACAAAAAAATTTTTTTAATATGAATTCAATATTATAAAGCAACAGTCTACAAAAAAATTTTTAAATATGAATGAAATATTATACAGAAACAGTATACAAAAAAAATTTTTTAATATAAATTCAATATTATAAAGCAACAGTCTACAACAAAATTTTTAAATATGAATGAAATATTATACAGAAACAGTATACAAAAAAAAATTTTTTAATATGAATTAAATATTATAAAGCAACAGTCTACAAAAAAAATTTTTTTAATATAAATTAAATATCATAAAGAAACAGTCTACACAAAAAATCTTTTTTTTAATATGAATTACATATTATAAAGCAACAGTCTACAATAAAATATTTTTAATATGAATTAAATATTTTAAAGCAACAGTCTACAAATTTTTTTTTAATATGAATTAAATATTATAAAGCAACAGTCTACAATAAAAAATTTTTAATATGAATTAAATATTTTAAAGCAACAGTCTTTTTTTCTTTTTTTTTAATATGAATTAAATATTATAAAGCAACAGTCTACAAAAAAAATTTTTAATATGAATTAAATATTATAAAGAAACAGTCTACAAAAATCTTTTTTTAATATGAATCAAATCTTATAAAGAAACAGTCTACAAAAAAGTTTTTTTAATATGAATTAAATATTATCAAGCAACAGTCTACAACAAAAAAATTTTTTTTAATATGAATTAAATATTATAAAACAACAGTCTACAGAAAAAAATTATTTTAATATGAATTAAATATTATAAAGCAACAGTCTACAAAAAATGTTTTTAATATGAATTAAATATTATAAAGCAACAGTCTACAAAAAAAAATTTTTTAATATGAATTAAATATTATAAAGCAACAGTCTAATAAAATAATTTTTTTAATATGAATTAATTATTATAAAGCAACAGTCTACAAAAAGTTTTTTTTTAATATGAATTAAATATTATAAAGAAACAGTCTACAAAATTTTCTTTTAATATGAATTAAATATTATAAAGCAAGTCTACAGAAAAAAAATTTTTTAATATGAATTTTAATATTCTAAAGCAACTGTCTACAGAAAAAAAATGTTTAATATGAATTAAATATTATAAAGCAACTGTCTACAAAAGATTTTTTTAATATGAATTAAATATTATAAAACAACAGTCTACAAAAAAACTTTTTTAATATGAATTAACTATTATAAAGCAACAGTCTACAAATTTTTTTTATTTTATATGAATTAAATATTATAAAGAAACAGTCAACAAAAAAAGTTTTTTACATGAATTAAATATTATAAAGCTACAGTCTACAAAAAACTTTTTTTTAATATAAATTCAATATTATAAAGCAACAGTCTACAAAAAATTTTTTAAATATGAATGAAATATTATACAGAAACAGTATACAAAAAATTTTTTTTAATATGAATTAAATATTATAAAGCAACAGTCTACAAAAAAAAATTTTTTAATATAAATTAAATATCATAAAGAAACAGTCTACACAAAAAATCTTTTTTTTAATATGAATTACATATTATAAAGCAACAGTCTACAATAAAATATTTTTAATATGAATTAAATATTTTAAAGCAACAGTCTACAAATTTTTTTTTAATATGAATTAAATATTATAAAGCAACAGTCTACAATAAAAAAATTTTAATATGAATTAAATATTTTAAAGCAACAGTCTTTTTTTCTTTTTTTTTAATATGAATTAAATATTATAAAGCAACAGTCTACAAAAAATTTTTTTAATATGAATTAAATATTATAAAGAAACAGTCTACAAAAATCTTTTTTTAATATGAATCAAATATTATAAAGAAACAGTCTACAAAAAAGTTTTTTTAATATGAATTAAATATTATCAAGCAACAGTCTACAACAAAAAAAATTTTTTTAATATGAATTAAATATTATAAAACAACAGTCTACAGAAAAAAATTATTTTAATATGAATTAAATATTATAAAGCAACAGTCTACAAAAAATTTTTTTTAATATGAATTAAATAATATAAAGCAACAGTCTACAAAAAGATTTTTTAATATGAATTAAATATTATAAAGCAACAGTCTACAAAAAAAGTTTTTTAATATGAGTTAAATATTATAAAGCAACAGTCTACAAAATAATTTTTTTTAATATGAATTAAATATCATAAAGCAACAGTCTATACAAAGAAAAAATTTTTTATTATGAATTAAATATTATAAAGCAACAGTCTACAAAAAAAGTATTTTTAATATAAATTAAATATTATAAAGCAACAGTCTACAAAAAATTTTTTAATATGAATTAAATATTATAAAGCAACAGTCTACAAAAAATGTTTTTAATATGAATTAAATATTATAAAGCAACAGTCTACAAAAAAATTTTTTTTAATATGAATTAAATATTATAAAGCAACAGTCTAATAAAATAATTTTTTTAATATGAATTAATTATTATAAAGCAACAGTCTACAAAAAGTTTTTTTTAATATGAATTAAATATTATAAAGAAACAGTCTACAAAATTTTTTTTTAATATGAATTAAATATTATAAAGCAAGTCTACAGAAAAAAAATTTTTTAATATGAATTTTAATATTCTAAAGCAACTGTCTACAGAAAAAAAATGTTTAATATGAATTAAATATTATAAAGCAACTGTCTACAAAAGATTTTTTTAATATGAATTAAATATTATAAAGCAACAGTCTACAAAATCTTTTTTTAATATGAATTAAATATTATAATGCAACAGTCTACAAAATCTGTTTTTTAATATGAATTAAATATTATAAAGCAACAGTCTACAAAATCTTTTTATTAATATGAATTAAATATTATAAAGCAACAGTCTACAAAAAAGATTTTTTTAATATGAATTAAATATTTTAAAGCAACAGTCTACAAAAAAAACATTTTTAATATGAATTAAATATTTTAAAGCAACAGTCTACAAAAAAAACTTTTTTAATATGAATTAAATATTATAAAGCAACAGTCTACAAAAATAATTTTTAATATGAATTAAATATTATAAAGCAACAGTCTACAAAATTTTTTTTATTTAATATGAATTAAATATTATAAAGCAACAGTCTACTAAAAAAATTTTTAATATGAATTAAATATTATAAAGCAACAGTCTACAAAAAAAAATTTTAATATAGAACTAAATATTATAAATCAACAGTCTACAAAAAAAATCTTTTTTAAATGAATTAAATATTATAAAGCAACAGTCTACAAAAAATTTTTCTTATATGAATTAAATATTATAAAGCAACAGTCTACAAAAAAAATTTCATACATATTTTTTTTTTAGGTATTAAAGCAATGTTCTTTATGTTGCTTTTGGATAAAAATGCCACATAGCAATTTTATTATTACTTTCCCTCCGGACCAACTCAAACTGAAGCTAAGGGGGGGGGGGGATGGAAAGTGTAATAGGTTGACTCCATTAAACTTTCCATGCACCCACCACACTTATCTCATGCAGCAGTCAGCAGACAATATTGTTCATGTATATATAAGAAAACTTTTTTTCTTTTTTAAATAGACACATAGTATAAGTCCCTTAGCTTCTTTTTCCGATGTGTTAATCCCGAGCTATAGCAGGGTCCGCAAATGGTGGATTTTTGTCTCCACTTGACACGATCAGTCTTGGTCCAAGTGGATGCTGGTTTTACAGAGATCTAATATTAGATTGTCTGCCCATCTC
The DNA here is from genome assembly GCA_963556195.1 of Sepiola atlantica. NCBI lineage: Eukaryota > Metazoa > Mollusca > Cephalopoda > Sepiida > Sepiolidae > Sepiola > Sepiola atlantica. The sequence continues at coordinate 141,851,366 of OY744525.1, forward strand.
TCGTCGGCCTACTCCTCTAGTACAAAGGCGAATTTCGCGACAGTGTTGTTGTTGGCGTGTCCAAACCCTCTGAGCCGCCATTTCTCTATCTTGTCCTCAATCAGTGCAATGTCGTAGCACTTTCGAATATCCTCGTTGTAGATGTGGTCGAACAGTGTAATCCCAGACATCTAGCTATGCATATTGGTTTCTATAATAGCGAATCTTCCCATAGCTGATTTCCTGTATTTCATCACTTAGAAAAATATTGCAAAAAAGGCAGAATGGACTTTCTAATTTAGTGAAGGGACCAAATGGATTTGAGGCACCCCCAGAATGAACAACCAAAAGGACACATTTTGGCTTAACACCGATTTTTTTTTTTTTACTTTTGATTTCCAGTTTTATCGTTTGATATAAAGATTTTTATAGTGAAAAACCCATCATTTAAGAAAAATATTTAGGAAATATACTTTTGTAAAACATTAAATTTTTTATAAATAATTTTTTTTTTTAAATTAAAAATGGGCATATAACAAAGCAGGCATGTCAATAAAACCATATATTTTTTTATGCTATTAGTAAAACTTTTTGTAAATATAACTTTTTTTTTAAATAAAATAATCTGTGATGGCAAAAATGTGTATATGTAAGGGGATGTTGAGAAGGATGGAAAGGGGTTATCCTTTTATCTTCTCGTAAAGAAACGGAACAACGAAAAGTATTTCTGTAACTGTAACAAAAAGGGGTTTTATTGAGTCAAGGATTCCTATATCGTTTGGTATAGGTAGAAGAGAGAGTTGGACGGTGTCCGTTGAGGAAGAGGAAAAATATAATACTTCTCCGGTCTGCCTGTGGGGTTTCTTCAAGTGAAGATGGTAGTAGTCTTCGAGTGAGACGACGTTAGCAGGAGAAAAAGCTTTTCCGGGTTTCTCGTCGGTGTTCTCGGCGATGCGACCCAGCTGGTGCCAAGGGGACGTCTATGCGAGGCTGTTGAATGAAAAGAGGGTGGTTTTTCGTTTACACCGGTTTTTATACTCAGAAGGGCAGATAACTCTGGTGTCGCTTTTCAGCGCCACCTGTCGGTGAATAAGCGACACCTAACGGCCAACCGGAGGAGGTAACTGCTACATATATGCTGAATTATGAACAAAAAAGTTCCTAATTCAACTGGAACTTTTAAAAAAAACCAAAAAAATGATGTTATGGCAAAATGTGTTCTTTTTGGTCGTTGCCCGTTCTAGGGTGCCTTAAATCCATTTGATCCTGGAGAAGTTAGAATGTGAGGGGGTCACACTCGTCAAACTCAATTCCTGCAGTCCCCATTTGGCTTGCAGTTAAGTCACAATGAGATTCATGGCTTTTAAGCTATTATGGATGTAGTTGTTGATCTATTGTGGTCGTGAAAAACTAATGTAAATATATGTGTAGACATTTTACATTTTTTTTACATTTTTATTTTGTTTTACGGCATATCAACCCTTCTATGTTATTTAATGCGGGCTCCATTTACTTTGGTAAATAATTTTTATGCTTGAGGTTCATAATATTTTCAAACATTTAACAGATTCTATCTTGTATATAGAACATTTGCAGTATGTGTATTTTTCTTTTGAATAAACAGTCAGCAATTGATTAACTCTATTTAATCCATAAAGCAGTTTGGTTTATTAGCCTTATAGATATTACATTTTAAAGGATAAACCTACCGTCTTCAAAAACGACATTATGATTTCGACTGATATCATTAATTCCTTCATTGTAGTAACTATGCTGCATGGGAGTAAAATAAACACATTTTAACATGAAGTGTTTCACAGTAGAAATCGCACATCATGGTGGCACCGTCTGTTCAAGCAGGAATGAACGTGTGGCTTTTGTGTATTGATGTGTATTGATTTACTCCTCTCCAGGAGTTAGGCACAAGGCCAGTTTTTATCTTACTCCCACAAGTAAGACGTGACCCAAGGTCGGGTCGGGAAAGTGGGGTTTAAAAATTGCCTGGGCAGCCCCATGACAGGTACTACCACTCTGGGCCAGAGTGGACCTGGGAGCAATGGCAACTAAGGGGAAACTCCACATTCCCCACAGCTCCCAAATGAGGGCCTCACCACTGTCTGTTAAGGTCATACTCAGAACCATTTTGCATCTTAGATTTTATTTTAGTATAACTTCACTTCTCTTCTCTTATTATCCTGCCAAAATTAACATAAAAGGAAAAAGAAAAAATGTCTTTCCAAGTTCCTTTACATAAAAGAAAATAAGAAAAAGGGGGAGAAAGTCATTACCTTGCAGCCACCTGACTTGTGTTGCTGGTCCGTATCTCTTTTCATTCCTGGCTGCAATCCTGAAGATAATTGCTGGTTTCGTAGTATAATCAATGTGAGCAGAGGTAAGACTAGCCGTTGTCACAACACATGAAGGATTCGGGCCATAATAGACACGCACAAACGCAAGTTGTGCCGGTGAACCAGGCTTTTGATCAACTTGAGCAGCAGCAGCAGCAGCAGCAGCTGCATTTCTTGCGGCAAGGTAGACAGAATATTCAGTAATCTTACCAGCAGTGTTTTGGGGAGGTTCCCATGACAAATGAGCACCTTCAGAACTCTGAAAAGGAAAAAGCGTTCAGGGGTTCATTCTGGGACACGGAAGATGTCAATTCAAATTTGCATTAAATGTGTTTTTATTTATCAATCATCAGATTCTGTTGAGCACAGTTTGGCAGTATAAAGTTTGTATTAAAAACAAATTCACAAAAGTCCTGTTCTTTCTGTTTCTTTTTTTGTTAATGTTTTCTTAAAAAAAAGTTTGTATGTTTTTAACACAAACCTTATACTTACAACGTATGCTCGTCAAAATCTGTGTTGAGTGATGAATAAAATGATTAATTAGAATAGAAAAGCGAACGCAAATATACACATATATAATCCAGTTGCAGAGGGGACTGTCGCACCGAGCAGTAATCCAGTCTTGAGGGGAGCACACCCGAGTGCGCCCAAGTTGTGGAGGGGACTGTCGCACCGAGCGACAATCCAGTTGTGGAGGGGACTCTCGCACCGAGCGATAATCCAGTTGTGGCGAGGACTGCCGCACCGAGCAGCAATCCAGTCTTGGCGGGGAGCACACCCAAGTGCGCCCAGAGTATGTCGGAGAGGGCCGCACCGAGCGGCACTGGCTGAGTTGGGGGAGAGCACACCCGAGTGCTTTCCAGGATCTATATGGGATATGCCCATGTCGGGGGTTAGCACACCCGAGTGCGCCCAAGTTCGTGCAGTTGCAAGGGTTGCCGCAACAGCCAGTAGCTCATGTGAGCTTAGTTTCGGGATTTTAACCATCCCGTCAGCACTAGTCTCCCGAGAAATATCCCTTTTGATTTCGAGAGACGCAATCGTAGGGGCAATAAGGCGCAGGCTCTTAAAAAAAGCCAGTCCCTAGACTTAGAGATAGCCCAAAAATTATATAGGCCAGGGTTGTTTCTTGGGTGCTCCTCAGGGGATTCGTCTTCAGAAGAAGAAAGTCAAGTAACAGGAAAAGCAAGAAAGGGGACCTTAAAAGCACCACCGGATGCGTGGCCTGCTCTGAGTAGCTCTAGTTCCCAGATCCCAGCAGGGCAGAAGACCTCAACCATAAATGCTCCTCAGGTCCAAAGAAAAATAACAAAATGGGGGCCCCAGAACCAGAAGACCCCAGAGCATTATAAAGAACTCTTCAGGGACAAATATAAAGACCTTACGGAGGGAAATAAAATCAAACTCATCCCTGGTACCCTGGAGAGTGTCAGAGCTAGAATAGTGACTCTGGTGACCACAGACATCAAGTTAAAGGGGCTCACTGGGGTCCCTAAAGATCGAATGTATCAGATGCTGGGGGACTTAAATATACCAGCCCCATATATCCTGAAAAAATCATATGCAGCGTGGGATATTCTGCTCCCTACCCCGGAACAGGCAGAGAAAGTATCAAGAAATGATATCTTGTGGAAAGGGCTGAGGATCAAAACTGAGTACCTGGAGAGAAGGCGGACGACTGTTAAGATACTTGGCGTCCCATTTTTCATTGGCGCAGATCATCTGGGTGCCATTATGTCTCAATATGGAGATGTAGAGGCAGTTCTTCCGATCCGTGGCCCCCAAAATATTCTCACGGGGTAATATATCTTTAAAATGAGGCTGAATTACGCCAGTTTCCTCGCGATACCAGCGCAACTCCGATGTGAAGCGTGGACAATGTCGCTAATCGTCGAGGGGAGGAAACCACATTGCTGGCAATGCCTGACGCCGGGGCATATGGCGAAAGATTGCCCCAAAAGGATCGCAGCGAAATCCTCAGCGTCTGGGCCTTCAACATCCAAAACAGTGCCAGCAAAAATCAAAGTGGCAACTGAAGTAGAAGTTGTAGCCACAACTAAAGTGCCGACTTCAACGGAAGGAACAACGGATGAAAACCCCACGCCAACATCTGAGGAAACAACTAAGGAGGCTCCCTCGGGTTGGAACAAAGTAGTTTCTAAAAAGAGTGATAGGGCCAAAGTTAGTCATAACCTAGCCCAACCCGAAATGACGCCAACACCGGCAGTCAAGAGAAAACTTTCGGAGCACTCTTCAGAATCTGAGGAAGACGAAATAGAGGAGGAGAGAATGGCAGTGGAAAGTGTCGAGGAGCCTAAAAAGGACCCGAAAGCGAAAAAGAAAAAAGAGGCCCTAAACGAGGAAAAGAAAGAAAAGATGGAAGAAGGCTCAGTAGATCCTGACACTAGGAATGCCCAACCTGCAACTCCCCAACCTCCAACACCCACAGTATTGGTTGAGGAGAGTACCCCTCCCCTTTCTAACAAGCATCTCCAGAAAAGGAGAAAGTTGCGGAGAAACCTGTGGCAGAAGCAGCTCCAGAGAAGCAGGTAGAAGTCAACGAGGAAGTGAAACCCACAACTTCTACTCAGCCGGTCATCAGACGGGAAAGAACAAAGAAACTCCCTTTCTTGCCCAGGGAAAAATTTGTATAGCCGATGCCTCCCAGGTTCAGTTGGACTTGAACGGGAGACAAAGGAGATATTTGAAGCAACTGGAGGCGTTTACCCATGTTGATGGGAAACAAGTTCAAAATCCCCTGAACTTTCAGAGTGCACCCAAAATTACCACTTTCCTAAGGCAGGACAAGGGCAGTAGAGCAAGGGCCCTTTGGAGGATGGTAGAGGAGGGACAGGTGGCATTTCCGGGATTTAATCTTATAGATGAGGAGCACCCGGCGTTAAAAAAACTGGCTTCAAAATGTCCGGGGAGGGCCCCTATTTATGTTCATCCCTCATTTTTTCGGGCCTTGAAGCTAACCTTTCCCCTGGACGTGGGAGGTCTGGCTCGAGACGGACGGATTTCGTCTGAACTGCTGACCGGCAGTCTTGGTCAGGCCTTTGGCGTCCTCACTCCCGAGGACTTTAGGCCCATTTGCGACATCTAATAAAGGATAATGGCTTTAAACCTGGCCACATTGAATGTGAGGGGCATGAGATCTCGAAGCAAGGCTGTTCGCGTGCTGAGGGATCTCGTGGCCCTTAAGGTAGATATAGCTGCGATCGAGGAGACCCACTTCGTTTTGTATGGGGATTGTGATGTGCTGATTGACGACTACGATGTCATCTCAGCATATGACTATGTCCGTAGTTGTGGTGTCTCTTTGCTAGTGAGACACACTCTGTCTGCGACAGTGAGCGTTGTTCATACGGATGCGGTAGGTCGGCTGGTCGTAGTCGATGTTGCCGTTGAAAACAGTAAGTTTCGGATCATTGCGGTTTATGCGCCCAACATTGCTGGTGAGATGGTCTCCTTTTATCAACGGTTGGAAACGTTTCTCGGGGGTCCGGAGCGAGTAGTTTTAATGGGGGATTGGAACGCCGTCCTTGACCCCAAGATAGATAAGGTCGGGGGGAATAGAGGGTCGGGGTGGTGTGAAAGTAGTCTGTCTGACCTGATGACCTCATGCAGTCTTGTCGACAGGTTTCGCGTTGATCACCCAGGGCGGGAGATGTGGACGTGGCATACTAGCACGGCCTTCTGTCCGAGTACTTACTTGGACAGAATGTTAGTTAGAAGAGGCGACATAGATTTCTTATCTTGTCCCACGTTCACTTGGTTAGGTCACTCGGACCATAAATTGGTTATGGCCTGTTTGAGTTTAAGCGATAGGCCTAGGTTAGCTGGGTACTGGAAGTTGAATACCTCCTTACTGGAGATACCCGACTTCCGGGACAAGCTAACGTTACTACTTCAGCGGGGTTTAGTGGGGGCGGTTATCGGGAGTAGTTGGTGGGTTAGCACTAAGGCTCATGTTAGACGCTTTTGTGTCCGTTACAGCCAGCGCCTCGCTCGAGATAGGGTTAGGACGCAAAAGCGTGTAGAGGATAAGATGACCTGGGTGGTGGCTGGGGGGGATCCCCTAGAGATAGCTTTAATTAAGGGGGACCTCAATCGCTTGGCTAGCGAGCGATATGAAGGTCAAGTAGTTCGCGCTAGGTTAAAGAAAGTCTCTAACGAAGCTGTGAACGTTGACGCTGTTGAGCGTAAGACTGCTTTACATTATGGCTCGGATGGGTACATTCAGAAGGTGAATAACCTGGAAGGACATACCCTGGTATCGACTCGTGAGATTTGCGAGGGGTTCCACGAGCATTTAGAGGATCGCTTCACCCAACTACCCAGACTCCGCGGCCAGGAGTTTGACAGCTATTTGGCTGACTCGCCCCGCCTAGAGGCGGCCCGAGCAGCTAGCTGTGATGGGGACGTTACAGAGGGTGAGATCATTACTGCGTTGAAGCAGGTCGGCTTGAACAAATCTCCAGGACTCGATGGTCTGCCATACGAAGTTTACTTGAGGCTGTCGCCCATGTTTGTTCCTCTTCTGAAGGATGTGTTTAACCACTGGTTTGCTCAGGGCTCGATCCCTGGGCAGGTTACCAAAGGAGTGGTCACATTGTTGAAGAAGGGGGTCCAACGTGGAGTGGGGGATTTCGATAGTTATAGGCCTATAACTCTGCTAAACACAGAGTTAAAGATTTTGGCCCGTGTTCTTGCGAATCGTTTGCAGATTGTTATCGCTGACTTGATCGAGCCTGAGCAGAACTATGCTGTGAAGGGGAGGTCAATTCAAAACAATTTGCATCTGGTTCGCACGATCCTAGAGGGTATAGAAGACGACACTGAAGCCGCGCTGATCAATTTAGATCAGTCCAAGGCTTTCGATAGGGTCGACTATGGTTTCTTGGAATCTGTTCTAGAGGCTGCCGGTTTTAATCTGGACTTCCGCAAGTGGGTCTCTATTCTGTATCATCTGCCGACGGTAGCGGTGCAGGTAAACGGTAGGCTTTCGGAGTCGTTCGTGGTTTCTCGTTCGGTGCGTCAGGGTTGTCCGCTGTCGCCCCTGCTTTATGTCCTAGCGTTGGAGCCCTTCCTTCGCAAATTAAGGGTAACAATAGTTTTCTTCTTTCATTCAGCGTCAACGTTTTTATCCATTTTCAACATTTATTACATTTTAACTGTCAGCATAGGTCTAGGCACATTTCTAAGATGCGACTGTAGCCTATCCCCTATCCAAGCCAGGATTCACGCTACATATCCATTAATCAAATTCCACACCACTTTTACTTCATATGAAAAATTTGTGCTTACCTGATACATCTGTTGTCGAGGTGTAACAGAAGTGGCGGGTGGCGCTGCCTTTACCATAGTTGGTTTTATGAGTTCTCCATTGACCGTACTGATTTTCACTGGGACCACAGTGCCAGGGGCACTAGTAGTGTCCATGGGCTCAGGATCGGATTCTTTCTTTTCCCGTTTCAAAGAATCCACTGTGGTCAGCACCTTTTTATCAGAAGTTTCCATTGCTACTTCTTTATTTGTTGCGGGCGGGTCGGTTTCCATTTTCATGGCACCATCAGCAGTTTCACCTTCAGACTTCAGAACATTGGCACTTTTATCACTGGTAGGTTTCTCCTCGGACTCTTTTTTAACTGCCGGATCTACTTTACCCACAATGTTCGATAGAACGTCTTTAATTTCCGCAGATTTTTAAAATTTCAATTGCTGAAACAACACGAGAAACACCCGTGTCTGACGTTCTTCAACTTGTTCTTACGGATCTATTTTCCTTTGTCGTCATCACTCGTCCATTTGTGAAACATCGAAACGTTTTCATATTCCTCATTTCTAATAACCGTTTCCAACGATTTTTATTTTAAAATTTCAATTGCTGTAACAACACGAGAAACACCCGTGTCTGACGTTCTTCAACTTGTTCTTACGGATCTATTTTCCTTTGTCGTCATCACTCGTCCATTTGTGAAACATCGAAACGTTTTCATATTCCTCATTTAAAAACACCCGATCGGCAGAGAAGAACGTTTGTTTTTTTTTTACTCGCGACCATCGCACAAGGATTCTTTATTTTGATTAATTCAACAGAAGCGTTGTTTTCCTTCTTTCGCCAGGTAAAAAAAATATTTAACGACATTTCGGGCACGTCTACTTCACTTATGTGTCACTATTTTGTTCATACAAGTGGAATTCTTGTTTTATACTTCACCAACAACATCTTGATAAGCAACTCGCTGGTAATGTATGACATTTGTACATGCTTAAGTGGAAACGACATCAGCCCTAGTTAGATGGGAATGGTGGAGGTCTTGGACTGCCAAAAGTGTTCAAGTTGGTAAAGGATAGGCATCCAGCCGTAAAATTGCCTTAAATACAATGTCTAGTCGAAATACAGCAGGAAAAAAGGCAGTGCAAGTAGCACTAATGCTGCTGGTAATGTCTTGGGCTTGGTAGATCCCAGGATGCGTGGATCTTCAGGGCCTATGGATTCCATCAAGCCTTGCCAAAGACAGAAGTGGAGAGGAAGACTTAGATTTCGAGACTAGACAATCAGGCCCCACCCTCATCAGAGGATTAATTGTGGCCTGATTCAACAAATAAACCGGTTGATGATGATGATGATAATGAGACGCAGTGCTGTCCCCCGAGGCAGCCAGAGCAGGCTTCACTGTTTAGTTGCCAGTAGGCACAACAGTTACAGTCGTAGCTGAAGCAGTTGTTGGGGATGTACGGTGACTAGAATGATCATGGTAGTGGTCACTGGAGTGGTAACTTTTTCCATTTGTTGATGGAGGGCTGGACTGTAACTTTAGCCGTAGTGACAGGAGTGGTTGGAGTCACGCTGACAACCTGAGTAATTGCTGAGCTAGGGTTGACCAGCGAAGCAGCACCTTGAGGCGAAGGAAGAATTAGTATACGTACAGGAGTACCAGGAGGTTGCGTTGCGCCACTCGTTAGTGACGAAGTTAGAGTTTTGATGGTTGGAGTCACAGATAGTTGTACTGTTGTGGCTGTTGGCAACTGTGCCGTGGCAATAGTGTGACTTGGAGCTGGCTGGGCGACGATAGATATGGTTGGGGGGGGGGGGGGGGTTTGACGTAGCTGAAAGAAGGATGGAAGTAGCTGCTTTGGTAGCACCAGCAGCTACTTCCTGAGACCTGAGCAGCAGCACTCATAACACTGCTCAGATTAGATGTAGACAGGGATTGAGCTAAAATGAAAAAGTTAAAAAAAATAATAATAAATTTTGAAAAAGAAATGCTAAATACAAAAGCAATTTAACTCTCAACAGTTTGTTGGAAATTTTCAAGTCCCAGTCCTGTAAGCAATTAGTAAAAAACATTTAAAAACAAAACAAAAGAAACAAATAAATAAATTGGTTAAAAAGTTTTTTCATGTTTTTTCATGTCAATAATGCCTTTGGGACAGACTGCCATTAAACTTGGAAAGACTTATTTTTTAATATGATGTCGCCATTTGCACTACAAATATTTTTATTGAATAAATTATTTGAGTTAATATCAAAAGCAGACATTTTGAAAGAAATTCATGTGGAAAACAGTTATATCAATTATGAAAATCATGAGATACAGAAATAAATATCTGTACCCAGATGCAAGTCCCACACATACTTGTAAGAGTTATTTACCTTCGATTGGAAACATTTTAAAATAGATTTAAACAAAGGGTTATCATTTTATGCATTTCGGGGCGGATTGAGAATCACTTTGGGTCAATGCGGTTTCAGGTGGTATGAGACGTTAATTAAATCTCACTCAATAAAGATATGCGGGAGTAATCAAGATTCAGTTAGTAGTGAGATTCTTAAAGTGAATGTTACCTGGAAGCAATGTGTAACGAAAGTATTGCATGGGGGAAGAGCTGTGTAGTTGAAGGAAATTCATTATTACTTTAGGAGCCACAGTTGAATCCTTTAAAATTTCAGGAGTTGGAGTCAAACATTTGGACTACAGACTCCACATCAGTTTTTTTATGATGTATCACAAAAAATTGAATTCTTCAGATTTTGTTTATTAAAAACTAACAAAAATCGAATTCACAAAGTCTTGAAAAACATTCGCGTACACTTTAAAATAGAAAGATTTATATGAATAAAGATAAGTGAAAGATTAGATTAAACACTGTGGCTCTTTCTCAATCGGGGAGGGGGGGGGGGGCAGGTGGGAAGCAAAACACATCAAAAAGCTTGTACAGATGATTTATGAGGACGTCTTTTTAATGATTTTTTTTTAAATATTAAAAAACTTAGAAATTTTTTTTATTAGTGAATTATCAATCAATACTCTCGATGAGGTCTCATTAGGGCTGTATGCCTTTAAAACGTTTGGGACACTTGAAATAATATTTCTAATCATCCATCCAACCATTTCATTCGCCCTCGATTGTTAGCGTTAAATGTATCATCAAAACCAACTCTTTTATAGCATTCATATTTTTTGATTTCTGATTAATAAATATTTAACTTCAATATTTTTCGATCAAATAAGTAATACTTTACGCTCCTCTATGTTAAATCTTAATTTTCACATTTCTTGCCAATATGACAACTTATTCATGTGTTATTACCTCTGCCAAGGAGGTTATGTTTTCGGTCAAGTTTGTTGGTTGGTCATTATTTTTTTTTGTTTTTTGTGTACAGTCTAGAATCCACATCGCTTGACCAATTGTCACCAAATTTGGACAAAATATCAGTCATGATCTTAGAACTACTTAATTTTGAGATATCTAGGCAATTGTCAAGGTCATTGAAAAGGTGAATGCTACTTTTGACGATAACTACGGCTCTATTCATTGTACTTTACCCAATTTGTAGTCAATCAAGTCTGGCACTTATATGACATTAAACTTTGACCATGAAAAGTTTTGACAGAATTTCTACCTCCGATTGTTTCCAAATTTAATATATGAATCTGATGCTCTTTGATAGCAGTAACCACCTCGCAAAATTTCAATCTAATTAGATAAACAGCTTTTGAGTTATCAACATCTCCATGGCATAACTTTCGAGAATTTTGGGCTATCCTTATGTTGTCAGGTAGAGGTATGCAGTCTCCCACCTACCTTATATTCTTGTTTCTTTTGATAATGGTTTAACATCCATCAGCAAATAGTTCTATTTCTAAATTCATATCATTAGGCAAGTCATTTATGAATATCAAAAACAAAAAGTCCTAATATTGGACCTTGAAAAACACTGAAGGGCACATCATGTGATTCCTAATAATTGTTACCTTTATAATTCTGTCAAAGTTTCTTGTAGACTATTTACTATTTTGTTAGAAACATCAACATTTTCGCAGATTTATTTTCACAAGTAAACGATGAGTACCATATCAAATGCCGTGCTGAAATCCAAATCTATAATATCCACATTATGCCCGTCATTCAAATATTCTTTTTTAATTTTAATACTTCCCAAAATATTACATAATTTTGATTTATCATAGATGACGCCATGTTGCTTACAATGTATATCATTCAGTATAAAATTTAAAGAGCAAAATTAAATTTAGAAAAAAAAAAGTCATTTAATCAGAGTTCGATTAAAAAACTATATATATATGAGAAATACAAAACTGATTGGTCGAACAAGTTTACAGAAATCCTGACAATTTCATGTTTATATAGCACAAGCCATTCTTCAGATAACGGCATGTTCCCAAAGTTGCAAAGTTATTGATAAAATATTGACATAATGAATTCAGTAATGTACATTTCAAAGATGAAGAAAAACTGAGGTCAAATGGATATGGATTAAATAAAAAGAAATTGATTCAAAATAAAATATTTAATTAAAATAAACATTAAAATAATCGCCCAAAGTTGGTTGGGGCCGACGTATTTCTTGTTCACAAAAAATCAACAAAAAAAAATTTGAAAAATGAATGCTTATGTAAAGAAAAATATTTGCACAACTAATTGCTACAAATTAAAAATTTTTAGTATTTCATATGTTCCCACATAAGAACGTTGCCAAAACTATACATATTGTAAACAATTCATTTTACTCAAAGCTGGGTGAGAAATTGTGGGTCCATACCTTCCCCCCTTTGTAAAGGTAAAGGTCGCATAGCCTGGACGCGCCCGAGTGTCGTTGCCGACATCGCACACTGGTTGTAGCGGCAGTGATTTGTTAAGAATCACTGTGTCTAGCATATGGAAGGCGGAGCACGTCCCTCTACTTCCGCTGCCTTGAACCTTCTGGGTGGACAGAGGGAGTTTTCAGACCCGAAAATTCGCATGAGTGAGTGGGATCGAACCCAGGTCGTCCAGCCCAAAGACAAGTGCTATAACCATTCGTCCACAAGCCCTCCCTCTCGTCCACAGGCCCTCCCTGTATGATTGTATAATAGTTCTAATCGAATTAGTTTTCTTCTTTCATTCAGCATCAACGTTTTTATCCATTTTCAACATTTATTACATTTTAACTGTCAGCATAGGTCTAGGCACATTTCTAAAATGTGACTGTAGCCTATCCCCTATCTAAGCCAGGATTCACGCTGTATATCCATTAATCAAATTCCACACCACTTTTACTTCATATGAAAAATTTGTGCTTCAGACTTCAGAACATTGGCACTTTTATCACTGGTAGGTTTCTCCTCGGACTCTTTTTTAACTGCCGGATCTACTTTACCCACAATATTGGATAGAACGTCTTTAATTTCCGCAGACGCAGTGCTGTCCCCCAGGGCAGCCAGAGCAGGCTTCACCGTTGGGTTGCCAGTAGGCACAACAGTTACAGTCGTAGCTGAAGCAGTTGTTGGGGATGTACGGTGACTGGAATGATCATGGTAGTGGTCACTGGAGTGGTAACTTTTTCGATTTGTTGATGGAGGGCTGGACTGTAACTTTGGCCGTAGTGACAGGAGTGGTTGGGGTCACGCTGACAACCTGAGTAATTGCTGAGCTAGGGTTGACCAGCGAAGCAGCACCTTGAGGCAAAGGAAGAATTAATATACATACAGGAGTACCAGAAGGTTGTATTGCGCCACTCGTTAGTGACGAAGTTAGAGTTTTGATGGTTGGAGTCACAGATAGTTGTACTGTTGTGGCTGTTGGCAACTGTGCCGTGGCAATAGTGTGACTTGGAGCTGGCTGGGCGACGATAGATATGGTTGGGGGGGGGGGGGGTGACGTAGCTGAAAGAAGAATGGAAGTAGCTGCTTTGGTAGCACCAGCAGCTACTTCCTGAGACCTGAGCAGCAGCACTCATAACACTGCTCAGATTAGATGTAGACAGGGATTGAGCTAAAATGAAAAAGTTTAAAAAAAAAAAAAAAATTTTGAAAAAAAAATGCTAAATACAAAAGCAATTTAACTCTCGACAGTTTGTTGGAAATTTTCAAGTCCCAGTCCTGTAAGCAATTAGTAAAAAACATTTAAAAACAAAACAAAAGAAACAAATAAATAAATTGGTTAAAAAGTTTTTTCATGTTTTTTTCATGTCAATAATGCCTTTTGGACAGACTGCCATTAAACTTGGAAAGACTTATTTTTTAATATGATGTCGCCATTTGCACTACAAATATTTTTATTGAATAAATTATTTGAGTTAATATCAAAAGCAGACATTTTGAAAGAAATTCATGTGGAAAAGTTATATCAATTATGAAAATCATGAGATACGGAAATAAATATCTGTACCCAGATGCAAGTCCCACACGTACTGCTAAGAGTTATTTACCTTCGATTGGAAACATTTTAAAATAGATTTAAACAAAGGGTTATCATTTTATGCATTTCGGGGCGGATTGAGAACCACTTTGGGTCAATGCGGTTTCGGGTGGTATGAGACGTTAATTAAATCTCACTCAATAAAGATATGCGGGAGTAATCAAGATCCAGTTAGTAGTGAGATTCTTAAAGTGAATGTTACCTGGAAGCAATGTGTAACAAAAGTATTGCATGGGGGAAGGGCTGTGTAGTTGAAGGAAATTCATTATTACTTTAGGAGCCACAGTTGAATCCTTTAAAATTTCAGGAGTTGGAGTCAAACATTTAGACTACAGACTCCACATCAGTTTTTTTTATGATGTATCATAAAAAATTGAGTTCTTCAGATTTTGTTTATTAAAAACTAACAAAAATCGAATTCACAAAGTCTTGAAAAACATTCGCGTTAGACCTCTTCAAAATTGACCTTTTTCTTCAAACATATGGAAACTGATATTATTCCCATTCTCCAAGGTCTAAATTAGCTAAATATACCAGTTATTGTGACCTTGGACCTTGGCTATGCCTGCCTCAAGAGCCATGTAATTTTATTGTTGACGTTTTTCAAAAACGCTGCAAAATTTGGGATATTATGTCCTTATTTTCATTGTAGCTTTCCAGAGGTTGATGCTATAGCATATATCCCATATTTTGCAGCGTTTTTGAAAAACGTCAACAATAAAATTACATGGCTCTTGAGGCAGGCATAGCCAAGGTTCAAGATCACAATAACTGGTATATTTAGCTGATTTAGACCTTGGAGAATGGGAATAATAGCAGTTTCCATATGTTTGAAGAAAAAGGTCAATTTTGAAGAGGTCTAATTCGCGTACACTTTAAAATAGAAAGATTTATATAAATAACGATAAGTGGAAGATTAGATTAAACACTTTCTCAATCGGGGGGGGGGAGGGGGCAGGGGGGAAGCAAAACACATCAAAAAGCTTGTACAGATGATTTATGAGGACGTCTTTTTAATGATTTTTTTTTAAATATTAAAAAACTTTGAATTTTTTTTTATTAGTGAATTATCAATCAATGCTCTCGATGAGGTCTCATTAGGGCTGTATGCCTTTAAAACGTTTGGGACACTTGAAATAATATTTCTAATCATCCATCCAACCATTTCATTCGCCCTCGATTGTTAGCTTTAAATGTATCATCAAAACCAATTCTTTTATAGCATTCATATTTTTGATCTCTGTTTAATAAATATTTAACTTCAATATTTTTCGATCAAATAAGTAATACTTTACACTTCTCTATGTTAAATCTTAATTTTCACATTTCTTGCCAATATGACAACTTATTCATGTGTTATTACCTCTGCCAAGGAGGTTATGTTTTCGGTCAAGTTTGTTGGTTGGTCATTATTTTTTTTTTTATTGTGTACAGTCTAGAATCCACATCGCTTGACTAATTGTCAGCAAATTTGGTCAACATATCGGTCATGGTCTTAGAACTACTTAATTTTGAGATATCTAGGCAATGGTCAAGGTCATTGAAAAGGTGAATGCTACTTTTGACGATAACTACGGCTCTATTCATTGTACTTGGTCCAATTTGTAGTCAATGAAGTCTGGCATCATATATGACATTAAACTTTGACCATGAAAAGTTTTGACAGAATTTCTACCTCCGATTTTTTCCAAATTTAATATATGAATCTGATGCTCTTTGATAGCAGTAACCACCTCGCAAAATGTCAATCTAATTAGATAAACAGCTTTTGAGTTATCAACATCTCCATGGCATAACTTTCGAGAATACTGAAGATTTGGGGCCATCCTTATGTTGTCAGGTAGAGGTATGCAGTCTCCCACCTGCCTTATATTCTGGTTTCTTTTGATAATGGTTTAACATCCATCAGCAAATAGTTCTATTTCTAAATTCATATCATTAGACAAGTCATTTATGAATATCAAAAACAAAAAGTCCTAATATTGGACCTTGAAAAACACTGAAGGGCACATCATGTGATTCCTAATAATTGTTACCTTCATAATTCTGTCAAAGTTTCTCGTAGATAATTTACTATTTTGTTAGAAACATCAACATTTTCGCAGATTTATTTTCACAAGTAAATGATGAGTACCATATCAAATGCCGTGCTGAAATCCAAATATATAATATCCACATTATGCCCGTCATTCAAATATTCTTTTTTAATTTTAATACTTCCCAAAATATTACATAATGCTGATTTATCATAGATGACACCATGTTGCTTACAATGTATATCATTCAGTATAAAATTTAAAGAGCAAAATTAAATTTAGAAAAAAAAAAAGTCATTTAATCAGAGTTCGATTAAAAAACTATATTTAAGAATTATGACAAACTTTGTGTTTTTTTTCTGTTAAATTAACAGAACGGTTTAAAAAATAAAATAGACAGTAGGTTCAAGTCGAAAATTGCAGCCGTCATTGAAATACATACAAAAAAATAGAAATGTGATACTTAAAAGGCAATACAATGCAGAGGTGTGACGGATAGACACAAGTTGGAGCAAATAAGACATATAATGGTGGAACAAATGAAATAGTTTCACCTTTAATACAATGTATACATACACACATATATATATATATATATATTTATTTATTTATTATTATTTTTTGTTTTCACAAACGCACATATATCTGTTTATCTACACAATGTTACAATGTTATGTAATACCTGTATCAAGATGGTCTGGTGGAAATTCCGTATGATATAATATATTTTTTAATATTTCGGGAACTCTTCACTTCTTCAGAACCGTGCTCAACTCAAGTTCAAGCGTGCATATTAAAAAAAATATTATATCATACGGAATTTCCACCAGACCATCTTGATACAGGTATTACATAACATTGTAACATTGTGTAGATAGACAGATATATATGTGTTTGTGAAAAAAAAATATAATAATAATAAATAAATATATATATATATATATATGTGTATGTATACATTGTATTAAGGGTGAAACTATTTAATTGTTTCACTATTATATGTCTTATTTGCTCCAACTTGTGTCTATCCGTCGCACCTCTGTATTGTATTGCCTTCTAAGTATCACATTTCTATATACAAATAAACAATGCTTCAAGCAAACTACATACACCTCTTATAATTTTAAATGTTTTACACTTTTGATGAAAGGAAGTCAATTGTTTCCTAATGTGTGTGAAACAAAAGGATTCAACTTAATGAAAAGAAAAGTAAAAACAAAAAGGTTTTCTTTCATTTTTCTATTCCATCCAATCAATGCCAATCTCAAATTTGAAATTGATAAGTTGTGGTTAAGATCAAAGAGAAAAGGGATGAGGGAAGATAATACATTTTTTATTAGAGAGATAGCCAAAGATTAGAGATTAGAAATCAGATTATTTTGAAAAGTGAGACAAAATTGCACACAACTAACCCATAGGAAAATTGAGGTGTATCTCCGAGACGCATATATAGTTTACTACATCCTTTTAGGTCAGGGATGCAGGACATGTACCTAACAGCATATCCCTCTCTCTCTCTCATATATATATATATATATATATATATATATATATAAGTTGAGCAATTTGTTGCACTGAGAGTGAGATTAAAAGGCCACCTTCTTATCTATGATAGAAAAAGAGCTTCTTAATATACTCCGTCATGTCTATGTGATCAACGTCCCAAGGCCAACTAATTTGCATATTGCTTTGCAAAACAAACTCTCATTAATTAACTTTTTTTTCCTTATTTGCAGATTGTTTTCATTTCACTATTACCAACAGTGCTATTTACAAATATGTTTTATATCATGGATAAATGCTTAGCATTTTGGATGAAAAGGCTCTTTCCTCTCATTCCCAGTCAATTTACTTTTCGGAGTTGCGATTCTGGGTTTCCTCAATATTCAGGGGCCACGGGTCTCATTAGTAAATATGTATGTATAACGGTTTAAATCATTTTTCAAATCATATTCCAAATAAAGAGCATAGACAAAAAAGTGTTGTCTTAAAATAAACACTGACTTGAAACCATTTTTCATTTTTAAAAAACACTGGATCATCTTCAGAAAAAAATTTATCGTAGGTACCCAGCAAAAAATACAAATCAATAAAAATATCCAATTATAAATTTCACCATAAACCACAAGAAGTTACCTCGGTAAAAATTGTTAAATTAATGCCATATTTTGATTTGTAGATACAAATCATAAAAAAAAGTAAAGTAGAAAAAAAATTACTTATTTTTTCTACTTAACTTTTTTTTTTAACTTTACTTTTTTTGCTTTTTTTATTTTTCCTTTCATTAACCAATATCTTTGGTCATGGTTAAAAAAAAGTAGGAAACAAAAGTAAAGTAGAAAAAAAAGTAGAAAAAAAAGTAGAAAAAAAAGTAGAAAAAAAAAGTAGAAAAAAAAGTAGAAAAAAAAAGTAGGAAAAAAAAGTAGAAAAAAAAGTAGAAAAAATAAGTAGAAAAAAAAAGTAGAAAAAAAAGTAGAAAAAAAAAGTAGAAAAAAAAATAGGAAATAAAAAGTAGAAAAAAAAAGTAGGAAAAAAAGTAGAAAAAAAAAGTAGAAAAATAAGTAGAAAAAAAAAATTTTTTTAAAAAAGTAGAAAAAAAAAATAGAAAAAAAAAAGTAAAGTAGAAAAAAAAAGTAGAAATAAAAAAAGTAGAAAAAAAAAGTAGAAAAAAAAAGTAGAAAAAAAAAAGTAAAAAAAAAGTTTTTAAAAAAAAGAGACCACAACAAAGTCAACAACAATAGTACTAACCTACTACACCTTCAGCTCCACCTGGCTGCGGACTCAACGATAAACCGGGTGTTACCTCCACCACTCAGCTTGGGCACAGAGGTAATAATCTTTGTTGTTGCACCAAAACTTCCCGCTTGACCTTTTGGGGCAGCAATAACAATAGTCTTTGTACCTGGAGTTGTACTGGTCAAGGCACCACCAGATTTGGCCATAGAAATGAGGGAAGAGGGGATTGTCTTGATGATAGTGTTCACAGATTTCGCTGTAGATGTCTGGGGGGGGGGGGAAACAGCTTCATTTTATATGAAATGTGAAATGGTGAAAGATAATTTTTTTCTTTCTTATGGAAATCGCTTCAGACAAGGCATGAAGCCACTTGATGTCAGGAGCTAACAAGAACAAAAGATGATTATCGCAAAGACAGGAGATACCTATTAGCCTTAGTCTTGAAAAACCAAGGCTATAGGTAGGAGGAAAACAAGCCTGCGATTCTTGGAAAGAAGCTACTGGAATAGGAAGTTGTATTACAATGATGTATAAAAACAGCGAATTGATGGAGACCATTAGACAAACGAGCTGGAACAAAGGTAGGAGGGACTAGATCAAACAATTCTTAAGAACACATGCCATAACAGTATTTATGGAAAAGACTGAGGCTAGCAACGTCACGTCTATGGGAGAGCGGGTTCCGAGAAAAAGAAAGGATGGGACCAATTAAAGGTTTTAACCAATCATAAAGCTTTATCTAATTATACGAGTTTACAAAAAAAATTGCGGTAAACATGGATGCCCTTCAGGGTGGTACAAACATGGGCAGTGTGGCAGTTCCACCTACCCAGCTCTTATGTTAAACTTAATGTACTTTCAAGTGGAGTGATAAAATTTAGTAATTTTTTAACCAAAACGTATCCTTGGCCTTTTGGCTAAAATCAGAGTGTAGTATCTGTTCCAATGGAACTCTGTAGACCGGTGCTGTCGTGATCTTCAAACCTTGATTATGCTGGTCTGAGGTATTGTCCTGTGCAGTTCTAGGAGGTCCACTTTCCTAGGCTTTGCCTTCTCACCCTTTGAGAAGGGGTTAGTTTATTGCTAATCGCCTAAGGCACTCCTACCAGGATATGCTGACGGGGCTGCTCAGGCATTTTTGTAGGCCAGCAC
The DNA here is from genome assembly GCA_963556195.1 of Sepiola atlantica. Taxonomy (NCBI): domain Eukaryota; kingdom Metazoa; phylum Mollusca; class Cephalopoda; order Sepiida; family Sepiolidae; genus Sepiola; species Sepiola atlantica. Next base: position 141,871,329 of record OY744525.1, read on the forward strand.
ACGCTAATCCTAATGCACTGGCTTTCCACACCTGACCTTGTGTCTAACCTCCTGGAGAGGAGGTAAATAAAAATAGTTTGATCTTGTATCTAACCACCCTCCCAGGCTTTGCCTCCCCTCTTTGGGGAGGAGTAAGTTAATTGCTTACTGCTTGAGGCGCCCCTACCGGGGAATGCCGACGGGGCTGCCCAGGCAATTTTTGATAGTCAGAGTGCTCACCTCTCGGGCGCTGGCTTTTCAACCCCCACTTTCCGACCCGAGCTTGGGTCACATCTTACTTGTGGGAGTAGGATAAAAACTGGCCTTGTGCCTAACTCCTGGAGAGGAGTAAATTACTCTAACCTCCTGAGATAAATAACTAGGCCTTTTGGCTAGGAGCAAAGTGTAGTATCTGTTTTGATGCAACACTTCATCTTTTCTGTCTTTGGTCAGTGAAAAAGGGATCCTTCTAGACAGAGTCAATTTTTGTTTTGTCCTAATCCGGATTGCCTCTCTTTGGGAGCTGGATTTTCCCTACATAAAAAAAAAAATCGACCGCCCTCGTGGGGAGGCAAGTAAATAAGGACAGACATTCTGGCCACAATTTCTTGGATGTAAATATTGAAGGATTTTCACACAGCGGAGGGATGGGACATAAAACAATTACCATATTGTTTCGTCCATAAGTCAAGGGAGATTTTTATGGTCGGATTAAAGGATTTTCCGTAGGCTTGTGCATTGGTAAACCTATATTTTTATTGGCTTACTTTTTACCTTCCTTTATTAAATCTGTCAACAGCAGAACATAATGAATGCGTAAGGAAACCAAATAAAAAAAAAGTCTGGAGAAATGAAATTTTACCAGCCATTTTGATGTCCGTTATAATGTTTGTACATCATCGGACTGAAATTATTCAATCTTATGTCTTCACACATTCACCAACACAAACGGAATAATAGTTTGCGCAATGCAATTAAAGACCAATAGGATTGATGAGATAATGCGTAAGGAAATCAAATAAAAAAAAAAGTCTGGAGAAATGAAATTTTACCAGCCATTTTGATGTCCATTGTAATGTTTGTACATCATCGGACTGAAATTATTCAGTCTTATGTCTTCACACATTCACCAACACAAACGGAATAATAGTTTGCGCAATGCAATTAAAGACCAATAGGATTGATGAGATAATGCGTAAGGAAATCAAATAAAAAAAAAAGTCTGGAGAAATGAAATTTTACCAGCCATTTTGATGTCCATTGTAATGTTTGTACATCATCGGACTGAAATTATTCAGTCTTATGTCTTCACACATTCACCAACACAAACGGAATAATAGTTTGCGCAATGCAATTAAAGACCAATAGGATTGATGAGATAATGCGTAAGGAAATCAAATAAAAAAAAAAGTCTGGAGAAATGAAATTTTACCAGCTATTTTGATGTCTGTTATAATGTTTGTACATCATCGGACTGAAATTATTCAGTCTCATGTCTTCACACATTTACCAACACAAACGGAGCAATGCAATTAAAGACTAACCATAGAACAATAGGATTGATGAGATAATGTCACATGAGTTCGTGTGTAGACTTCACAATAGTAGTAAATCGAATGCGCTGATCCAAAATGGCGGACAATTAAAGATAACTATTTTGATGAACACGTCCATAAGTCTAGGCGGGTTTTGAAGCAGATTTATAAGGCTCTTTTACATTGACTTATGGTTGATGTAATATGGTCAGCCTTGAAGAGCCAAACTTGCCGACGGCAAATTGAGAATATCCCTGATTGATTATATCAAGAGTTAAAACAGACAGGCGTCAATTTTAAGAAGGGTTATTTTAAATAAAGACATATTTGATTTCTAGAAAAAGCTGAAAATAACACCAGTCACAGTAAAAAATGACTGGACAGCAACAAAGAGTGAACAGTAGTAAACTGACATCATGACTTGACAGAGGGGTTATTGTTCTTCCACTTCTATCGTGTCACTGTAAGAACACCCTGTCAAGTTTCACACACACACATCCAAATCCTATAGAAAATTATGGTGCTTATGCTGATTAGCGGCCATATGAAAAAATTATTTTTATATAAAAACAATGATATATACTTATTAAGCATTATATTCTTACTCACTGTACGAAAAAGTAGAAAAAAATATCCACTAGAACTTTAATTACAAGTATTTTTCCATTCTGCGTATCATAACAGCGACTCGTTCAGTAAGCCTCCATCTTGTTTTTAAAGAAGATTTCAGTTATCTGCCCTTCAAATCTTCTTAAAAACCAAGATGGAGTCTTAGTGACCGTTCGCTGTTATGATACGCAGAATGGAAAAATACTTGTAATTAAAGTTTTAGTGGATAATTTTTTCTACTTTTTCGTACAGTGAGTCAGAATATAACGCTGAATAAATATATATTATTGTTTTTATATAAAAATAATTTTTTCATAGGCCGCTAATCAGCATAAGCACCGTAAATTCATTTATGTGTCATTTTGGTTTTGAGATTTCTTCTGTTTTTTTCTTTTAGTGACCATATACTTCGCATTGTGCAAACAATGCTAGGTTATGGGACCACTTAAAAATGTATGTTTTAATCTAAGTTTAGTATGCTGATTTCAGGTACCAGATAGATTTTCATTCATCACATCTAACTTTATAGGTAATGATTTACATACATGTATATCTAAAAAGTTATGTCGGTCGGATTTCCGAATTTAAACTAAATAAGCTTACAAATCAAACTTTGTTTCCAACAAATTTTCACTTATTATTGGAAATGTAATAATGTACTTTGCTACAGATTATGTAAAGAATTAATTACTCCGGCACAGACAATCTATTTATTTATCCACCTTCCACAAGGTAAGATGTGACACAAGGTCGGGAAAGTGGGATTAGATAAGCCAGCGCTCGAGAGGTGAGCACTCTGGCCTTTTAAAAATTGCCTGGCAGCCCCGTCAACATTCCCCGGTAGAGGCGCCTCAGACAGTAAGCAATAAACTTACTCCTCCCCAAAGAGGGGAGGCAAAGCCTGGGAGGGTGCACCTCCTAGAGCTGCACAGGACCGGCAACCCCCAATAGACCGGTGTAAATCCAGACCCAAAGGCCTGGACAATACCGGTTTATTAGGCGGGGCATTTTTAGTCAATTACAACTTCACTTTTTAGGTTACCAGTTGTCTCCCTTCCAACTAACACCTTTTAAGTGCATAGTTGTCTCTCGTAGAACATTTTTAAGTAAATTTGGTGCTTATGCTGATGAGCGGCCGTATGAAAAAATATTTTTTTATAAAAACAATATTATATACTTATTCAGCGTTATCTTCTTACTCACTGTACAAAAAAGTAGAAAAAATTATCCACTAGAACTTTAATTACAAGTATTTTTCCATTCTGCGTATCATAACAGCGACTCGTTCACTAAGACTCCATCTTGTTTTTTAAGAAAATTTCAAGGGCAGATAACTGAAATCTTCTTAAGAAACAAGATGGAGGCTTAGTGAACGAGTCGCTGTTATGATACGCAGAATGGAAAAATACTTGTAATTAAAGTTCTAGTGGATAATTTTTTCGAGAGGACCATACAATGCGACATTGCCTGTCTTCCTCCTACTGCCCAACCAGTGCAGCTTGAAAGATCTTGCAAAGTACAGAAATAATGTAAAGGACTGCAAAAATGTGGGGAAACTATCACGTGACCACATGCTTTAAACACAAGCAAAAAGTGACGAGCTGTCTATCTTACAACTGACGCATTTCTTTAGTCTTCTCGTGTCCATATACAAAGCTATTCAGCTTATATAACGTCCAGCCAGTGATTGATACATTGCTGTCCCTTGATGTATAGTTCTAGGTCCTTTGCCGTGCAGAGTCATGGCCACCGAGAGTTACTACAGGCCTGTTGGCTCGAATATGACGTCACTGCATTGCGTGTCAAACAATGGCCAATAATAATAAGGCATTTCGACTTCTCCATTCACTAAATAATCCATCAAAATTCAGGAAATCAACCAATTTTAATGAAATTTTCAGGATTTATTAATTAATGATCACGGAATATAATAAATCCATTACTTTATTATAAAGCTTGGTGCAAATGTATTATTTCTTGTAAACAAAAAAACACCTTTACTAAAGTTATCCAAAATATCAAAACATGTTGACCATGTGGGGAACACCACAATTAAGGTACTCTCTCTTACTCTCTCTCTTTCTTTCTTTCTTATCTTTGTTTAACCCTTCCTCCTCCTCTTTTTGCCTTCAGCGTTCTGGGCGGATGCACACAAAGAACTCTCGTCGACAACCCCCCCCCCCACCGGCGGCCTCGGCCGAGAAAGGGGGGGGGGCGAAAAAGGTAATCTTATTCACATCTTTCAATTCGATGAACATTTCTTCACACATGATCAATTACAAATTAGCCACACAAAAGACATTCACATGCTCGCATATATACACTTACAAGTACGAACCTAAGAACTCCACCTCAGCCATAATTGGTGACCGCCAACGTCTACATGCAAACTAAATCCTTCTACGATAACATAAATACAAATCCTTCTGATTAAATTTTAAGATACAAATAAATAAAAAATAAGATAACCATTTCTAAACTTAAAGACAAACAAATAAATTTAAATATTAATCTTATTTAGCAAAGGAAACTTAGAATAGAATACGGCAGTAAGTAAAACTACAACAACAAAAAAAAATCAAAAGTTCTAAAACACGAAAATACGAGTCTACAAACTTAACAAAAAAAAATAAAATAAAATAATTACAAAAAAAAAAAAAAAAAGCGAGCGGTTCACAACAACAAAAAAAAAGAAAATTCATATACGAAGAAAATACAAGTCTACGAACTTAAAAAAAAATCCTTTCACTGTAAAAAAAAAAAAAAAAAAAAAAAAATGAGCGTCTCACATCACAAAAAAAAAATCTCTTTCAAAAAAAAAAAAAAATCCTTTTTCATAAAACAAGCAAAATCCCTTTAAACAACCACAAAAAAAAATCCTTTTCACGCGGCAACGCCAGGAAAGAAAATCTTGAAAAACAAAAATCATTTCTAACGAAAAGAACAAGAATCTTTTTAAAAAAAAAAAAACTTCTTTCACAAAACAAATTTTAACGAAACAAACAAAAAAAACAAAACATTTTTAACGAAAAGAACGAATCTTTTTACAAAAAAAACAAACTTCTTTCACACAAAAAAAAAACAAATTTTAACGAAACAAAGAAACAAAAAAACATCCTTTCACTGAACAAAAAAAAAAAAAAAAAAAAAGCGCTTTTCGCGAGACAAGGAGAGAGGGGTCTAAAAAAAAAAAACAGAATCTTCCCACGTGGCGCAAATATACCGAACAATGAAAAATCCCGCCAAACGCCATTAAAAAAAAAAAATGGAGCTACAATAGGCAAATACAAAAAAAAAATTTTTGTTTAATGAAAAATTAATGACGTCAACCCGACAACCAAAAAAAAATAATAATGCTAGTCTTATCAGTCGAGGAACAATGGAAGCAACAAAAGGCGCCAAGCGTTGAATCTCCCAAGCCAAATACAGCTTCGTGTAAGAAATCTACAACCTGAGAAAACCTGTATCAGCCCAAGAATATTTGCATGAACGCGACCAAATTTCAACGTAAGCCTCGAAAATATTTCCTAAAAATACCCAGCTTCGTCTAGAGACATTTCTTTCTCCTGATATTTCCTCAGCCCAAGAATCTCTAGGTGAACGCTAAGTTCCAGCAGAAAAATACACATCCGAAAGCTAAAACTACAAACAATACCAGCTTCGCGTGGCGGAAAATCCCAATGTGCACAAAAAAATTAAAATTTCGCCCGCGAACGCTAATTTTGCTGGAACACCCATATAACTTCAGCTTCATCCATCCCGGAATGAACGCTAAATCCTCGCTGATAAAGATTGTAGTTATATATATATATAAAAAGAGTTTTAATACAATTGGCAAAACGCCATCATTTGGACAAACAAACAAAAAATGGATTGATTCTATGCAGGGATGGCAAAATGACGACAACTAATTTTAAAAGTTCTGTCATAGGCTATCCCCTGTACGAATTACCAATAAAATGCTTAAGTCGGTTTATTTACTGCTACAAAAAAAAAGGGAAGACTAATTACAACAGATCCATCTACTCCATACTCGGTGGGAAGCTTATGTGATGAACACCACAATTAAGGTACTCTCTCTTACTCTCTCTCTTTCTTTCTTTCTTATCTTTGTTTAACCCTTCTTTGCCTCTGGTGGTGAAACTCGCGAAATCTCGCCTAATCACGTTGGCCGGAGGTTTCTGACCAATGGGCGGCCGACAGGTCAGCTCGGCCGCACGTGATCTTAAATTTATAAAGGAGGGGGCAAGTCCCTTCCTCCTCCTCTTTTTGCCTTCAGCGTTCTGGGCGGATGCACACAAAGAACTCTCGTCGACAACCCCCCCCCACCGGCGGCCTCGGCCGAGAAAGGGGGGGGGGCGAAAAAGGTAATCTTATTCACATCTTTCAATTCGATGAACATTTCTTCACACATGATCAATTACAAATTAGCCACACAAAAGACATTCACATGCTCGCATATATACACTTACAAGTACGAACCTAAGAACTCTTTAAAATGTTTCAAATATTAAATAAATTGTTTTGTTAATAAAAATGTTATTCCTTTCCTTTTTTATTAACCATTATAAAAGGCCTATTTGTATATGTGTATAGCTTCATCATTCCTTCGCTTTCTTTAAGGTAAGTTTAAATAATATTTTCTTCCTTTCTCTTGGTTGTCTTAAACTGTTTTATTTAATCCCCACGTGGTCCGATGGTGGAAGCCTAATGGTGTGATAACATGCAGTTATAAAGGCATCTATCACACTACCTATGGTTGGGGGATTCATTATCGCAAAACCATTTGAGCGACATCCTTCGCGACTGTGGTTAAAATCCAAAAACCCTTTGTTCTCTTTTGAATCTCCCACCATAAACACACTTCCACCTCAGCCATAACCATACGCTATTGTAAATATTTAAAACAAAGCATTAGAAAACTTTAAAAATTGCATGTAAAAAAAGAAAAGAAAAGAACACGATTCAATTTATCCTGAAACTCAATATAAATTTATAGAAAATATTTAGTAGAATGTTTCTAATTTTCTTTTTCTGTTTAGCTTTTTCTTACTGATGTGATCATTTTTCATATCACAAAAATTGTTCAGTATAGAATTGGAGGAACTCCAGATAATCATTCTTTCTATTTTTTCAATATTGTGACAAGAGTCAACATGAAAAAGAAGATTAGCATTTTTTAAATGAAAATAAAGGTCTGTATATATTTAAAATTAAAATTAAAATTATTAATTATTTCGTATATATTACGAAAAATGCCCCTAAATAAAAATCATACCTCAAAGAAAAATTAATTTTGTTAATAAACGATATTATCATTGAATAAAGCATTGTTTAATCAATATTTTCACCAAAAAAATATAATTTCATAATATATTTCATGTGATTTACTATTTATTTAAATAACATAGTTCCAAATTGTTCGAAATGCCGTAAATGAAACTATTTTTTTTTTTAATCTTAGTGAAAATGTATTATTTTTTTAAAACAAAATACACCTTTACTAAACGTATATCTTTATATATAAAAAAATCCATTAAATTTTTTTAATGAAAATAATGATCTGTATATGTTTAAAATAAAATTTGTTTTTAACTATTTCGTATGTATTACGAAAAATGCCCCTAAACTCCGTGTTAATAAAACCATTATAACTCGAAGAAAAATTAATTTTGTTAATTAACGATATTATCATTGAATAAAGCATTGTTTAATCAATTTTTTTTTGTGCGTGAAAACTTTGATTAAATATGCCGTTATTATTTCATTTATTTAATCTACAAAAGTACAGAGAAAAGATAAAATATACTACACTTAATAAGACATCGAAAAAAGTAATTTTTAAAAAATGGAAACAATAATTATTGGCTATACACTAGTTTTTTATCAAATAATGAATAAGTAATTCAGACTTTTAATTTTTTATATAATTAAAATAAAAAATTCAAACTTATTTGCGTGTATCCATATTTGCCGTAATTCTTTCTCTTTTGGAAATCCAAACACATGAGTAGGCATTTTAACTTTGTGAATTATGAAATGAAATTTAAAAAGGCGCGAAATTAAGTTAACCAACCACAATGACGTCAGAGGGGGGCAAGAAGTTAGTTGTTTGGCCTTGTTAACTTTCGGTAGCCATGGCAGGGTCCGCCCAACAGAGGGCATTGAAGGAGGTGCTCATGGTTTGGGTTCTGTAGGTTGTTTTTTTTTGTGAAGAGTTGTTTCCCTCACAACTGACACATTTATAAATGAAGAGTTATTTCCCTTACAACTGACTCCGGCAGTTATAGCTAACGTGTACGAATGGGAAAATGTAAATGTTTCTGAAATAAACTACATTCTGAATTCTAATATTTTGACAGGATTAGGACATGCCAAAATGTCTTCTTAAAATATCCTATTTTTATCAGTCTTACAGTGTCCTTTACCTAACCATTTCATATGTTGCATACATGTTTATATCATGGTTTTGTGACCATTTATATAACTATATATGTGATCCATTTTTACTTTATTTTTCAGATTTTTGTGAGGTGTTATATATTTCTACAATAGCACTAGGCACTTCAAAACACAGATGATACATCAAAAAGGTTTATTTATTATGTGGCCATATATAGGGATCTGCCCTTTTAATACTGTATAAAGCACTGTATTATGAATGAAAATATGCTTATAGGAAGAAAAAAAACCTAGGATATGTGAAAGAAGAAAAAATTAAAGGTTCTTGTTGCTTAAAAGTACGAAAAAAAAATTTTTTTGTCTTTTCCTGAGAGAGAGTTTATTAAGGGGCAGTAACTCTATTCAACTGTTGTTATTACATCGAAAGCAATTAACTGGAAATTAATTATTAATAAATGAACGTAAAAAAATACAGTAATTAAAAATTTAAAGATTTATTTTGTTTAAATTTGAATTTTGTAGTGAATGAAATCACTGAACGAAATTCAGCAAGGAAAATTTAATAGTTTTTTTGTACTGAATGAAATTACTGAATGAAATTCAGCATGGAAACATCGAAAACAATTATGTAATTACTGAATGAAATTCAGCATGGAAAATTTAAGAATTTAGTGTACTGAATGAAATTACTGAATGAAATTCAGCATGGGAATTAAGTTCAGATCCATGATCGCAATTTAATACAAAATCAAAGTTGTTAGATATTAAAGACAAAATTTGGCTCAAAATTACAATTCACAGTTACTGCCCCTTAATTACCTCTCTCTCAGGAAAAGACAAAAAAATTTTTTTTCCGTACTTTTTAGCAACAAGAACCCACTTAAAACATTTATATTTATTCAAAGTTCAAAGTCAATATTCACTTATCTGTATACATATCTTTTCTTCTGACGGGCTATCATATCTTTCGTACTCAATCATAGTTTTCTTAATTTTTTTCTTCTTACTGAATCATTTTTTTCCTCCGATCTCCCTTTCCATAAGATTCCAGTCTAAAAAAAACAAAAAAACAAAGTGCTGTCTGCTCCTACTCCAATTTAACATTTTCGTTTCTTTCCCTTCTCCCACCATTACACGCTCGCTTTCTCCCTTCCTACTATTGTTATATTGAGCCAAGACCCTGAACAAAAACAAAAAAAAACGGCCAAGCTGTCAGCCACAGCAAACACCCCCTCCCTTTCTCTGGCCGATGACGTTTAGAAAGACAGAGAAAGCAGACAGCATGATACTCTTATGCTTATCTAATTCTCCTTCTATCTCACCCTTGTGAACTTTGTGACACAAGCACGTGGGTTTCTGCATTTTTTCTCTATTTACTCCATTTCAAACCCGATCGCACAATATTCTTTTAAATTATTATTTACATGGTGAGTTCGCTCAACGCATCACATTAAACAAAGATATACACGCAGATAATCCACTTCACTTCTTTAAATGTACCCAAGGGGAGATAACTTAGCTTAAGAATCGTGTTTTTTTAGTTTGTAATAGGTGGCCACTGTCCATGCAACACTATTTCTGCAACAAAGTGTCCTACACCTGTCCCAAGACTGACGTTGGTTATCCATTGCGTTTGGTTCAGGTGCTGGTCAAGATCATTAATAGGATCTACAAGATAGTAAAATCAGCGAGACTATACCGCTAACTTTTTGCCATGATCCAAGCAATCTTGAAGTTGTCAATTATTTTTATGTAAACCCATTTTTGAGCATGTGTGGCAACAGGTTGTTGGGACATGAGATGTGGGATCAATCATGTGGTGTAGGTGGTGATGTTGCCATGGCTACAAACATCAAGAGATAGTCCTGTAAGACGATGTTCAGCACTCAATAAGTCTCGGGCCTAATTTATAAAACCAAATTCAGGCAAAATGAAAGTTTATTCATCACTAGGGTTATACACACTCAAACAATTCGATACAACTTGTTTTGGGCCTCAAAATAGACCTCAGTTTTAGATATCAATTTTAGATATCAATTTTAGACCTCAATTTTAGATATCAATTTTAGACCTTAATTTTAGACCTTAATTTTAGATATCAATTTTAGATATCAATTTTAGACCTCAATTTTAGATATCAATTTTAGATATCAATTTTAGATATCAATTTTAGACCTCAATTTTAGACCTCAATTTTAGACCTTAATTTTAGATATCAATTTTAGATATCAATTTTAGACCTCAATTTTAGATATCAATTTTAGACCTCAATTTTAGATATCAATTTTAGACCTCAATTTTAGATATCAATTTTAGATATCAATTTTAGACCTCAATTTTAGATATCAATTTTAGACCTCAATTTTAGATATCAATTTTAGACTTCAATTTTAGACCTCAATTTTAGATATCAATTTTAGACCTCAATTCTAGATATCAATTTTAGATATCAATTTTAGATATTAATTTCAGACCTCAATTTTAGATATCAATTTTAGATATCAATTTTAGATCTCAATTTTAGATATCAATTTTAGACCTCAATTTTAGATATCAATTTTAGATATCAATTTTAGATATCAATTTTAGATATCAATATTAGACCTCAATATTAGATATCAATTTTAGACCTCAATTTTAGATATCAATTTTAGACCTCAATTTTTTCTTTTTTTCATTAAAAAAAATTTTTTTTTTTTCTTTTAAATCTTTCACAAAAAAAGGAAAACCAGTGTTGCCCGGAGCAAAATTACCAAATATTTCTTACTTCCTTCAGCTTTTATCCATTTTTTTTTTTTAAAGAAATGACCATGCATATTTATGAGAGGTTTTATCTGTCACACATTAGTTTGAAATATCAGTTTCACCACTAAACGTACAAATTGAATGGATGCATCTCATCTTAGATGTGTCTAATCAACTCTTATAGAGGTTTTGTATGTCAGTCTGTCACAATCAATTTTGAAATAGCATTTTTACTGGTCTGTCATGATTAACTGTTGAAACGCCTCAGTCTTGTAAGACATAAAAAAAAATTAAAAAATGTTCTTCAAACAGATTATTATGAAACTTTAATGTATGATTGGAAAGACTTTGTTACCGTCGCTAAGGAGGTTATGTTTTTGGTAGAGTTTTTCATTATGTTTGTATACAGCCTAACATTCACATCACTTAACAAATCATCAAACTGGGTCGAAATATCAGTGATGGTCTAACTAATAAAATTTTGGGATATCTAGATCAAGACTGAAAGTCACACTTTTGGTGATAACTTCAGTTCTGTTCATCATAGAGACTTGCTACTTGGCCCATATTTTAGCCAATGAAGTCCCGTATTATATATTGAAAAGTTTGGTCACGGACGAATTTTTAAAGGAATTTCAATTTTTAAAATTTCAAAGTTTTATGTATTGATAACATTAAGCCCCCATACAAAATATCAGCCTGATCAGATAGTTTTTGAGTTCTCAACGTTTTCATGGCATAATTTCTGCTCATCCTTACATTGTCAGGCAGAGGCATGCAGTCTGATGACTGACTTACGGGTGCTTCTTTAGTTTTGGTACGACATGTTAGGTTTCTCTTAAAAAGAAAATAGCTAAAGAAATGTATAAACTTTATGTACTTACTTACATAGTATTGATTTACTCCTCTCCAGGAGTTAGGCACAAGGCCAGTTTTTATCTTACTCCCACAAGTAAGATGTGACCCAAGGTCGGGTCGGGAAAGTGGGACTTGAAAAGCCAGCGCCCGAGAGGTGAGCACTCTGGCCATTAAAAATTGCCTGGGCAGCTCTGTCGGCATTCCCCGGTAGGGGCGCCTCAGGCAATAAGCAATAAACTTACTCCTCCCCAAAGAGGGGAGGTGAAGCCTGGGAGGATGGACTCCTAGAACTGCACAGGACAGACCCATAGACCGGCGTAAATCAAGCCCTGAAACTTACGTAGTAGCTGAAAAGAAGACTGTACACCAAAAATTATGCAAATTCATCCAGTATTTATTAAATTAAAAATAAAAACGATTTTATCTATTGGTCGCCATTTTTGCTAAATTTTGAGTTTTTCCCAAAAAGAAAAATTCAGTTATCTTCCTTGCCTAATCAGTAAGCTGAACTGGGTAAAAAATGATACGTAAGATCGTTTTTTTCTTTTTCTTATAACTTAATCAATACTGAATGAATTTTCGTAATTTTTTCTGTACAATCTATTTCCAGATTTCTTTAAATATGTTCATGTCGTAGAACGCACAGACTGATGCTCTTGTATTATGTTGTTTATTCTAATAAAAATATGGTTCTGTGCATGTTTATCTAAAAGCAACATTACTCAATTCCATAGGCAAGTAATGTCTGTGATTCAATAATAAATCGTCGATGTTAGGTAAATAATTAGTATGGACCAAACAAACTGATATATCTCTTTGCTCAAACCTGAAGCTTTGTCTGAAGCTACTCCGTTGATAGCCGACAGGTCTGCCCAGGCAATTTTTAAACCCCACTTTCCCGACCCGACCTTGGGGCACATCTTACTTGTGGGAGTAAGATAAAAACTGGCCTTGTGCCTAACTCCTGGAGAGGAGTAAATCAATACTCCGTTGATAATGTTATCAAAAAATAATTTCAGTTATTGTCAAAGGGAAACGTTTCTGAATAAGACTTTTTTTTCTCAAAATAACACATCGGAAAGCTATTAATGGTATGGTAGTTTGGTAGTTTTGTTTTACGGCATATCAACCCTTTTTGGGTTATTTAATGCCGAATCTGGTCTTGTTTTCTTCTCTTTTTTGTTTCTTTCCCCTTTTAATATCTGTTTCTATTTAACCCATAGTTGGGACCCTAACAGGTACTACCACTCCGAGTCAGGGTGGACCTGGGAGCAATGGTAATTAAGAGGAGGCTCCACATTCCCCAAAGTCCGTAAGCCGGATCTCACCATCGGATGTAGTTTAAGGTCATATCCAGGACCGGGAGTAGGGTAGGAAAAATAAAGATAAAAAAGGGGAGGGAGAAAGGGAGAGGGGCTGTTGTTTTTGTTTTTGGTTTTGTAGAACATAATGAAGTTTTACAAAAAAAAAAAAAAAAAAAAAAAAAAAAACGTCAATGTAGGTGAATTTCGTCTCAGGGAGCCACAGGGCAGCCTGATCTGGTATCACCAGGCTATTAATGGTTATAAATATGAGGAAATACTAACAATTATTATAACCATATGTAAATGTGAGAATTAATTAGTTATTTCCCTTCCACTCTGGTGTTTAAAATCTATTTAAAAATAGATTTAAATAAAGTGTATCATTTTTGTCACAGGAATACAGACATCACTTCTAGTCAGTGGGGCTAAGAGTTAAGCTGGAAATCGCATTTTAAGTTAGTCTGTCAAGATAAAGCATAATGTTTATTTATTCGTTGCAGCAGCATCTTTTTCTCTTTCTCATATATATATATATATATATATATATATATATATATATATATATATAACCTGTTTTGTAATATAGTAAGAAAAATCCCAGCAGAGTGCTCGATTAATTGAGAATTAAAATTAAAATTAAGAGCTTAATATTTATTTATTTTTTGGTACAGAAAAATTAGTACAACATTAGTACCGTCGGTTTCAAGCTCAGAAGGACTTAGCCATCCGGCTCTCTTCAGCTTATGTTGTTATCTGTTTCGGAAATGTGAAATCACGTGTCACTAGATGGCAATTGCAAAATAAATTCCCTCGTATATGAAGCCACCGTCACAAACCAGATTAGCGGCAGAGCAGAAAAATATATAGGCATGACGCAGGGAAGCTTCAAGAAAAGATTGTACGCACACAAAAACAAAGCAAATACGGCACTTGCGACCCGGATATGGCAACTTAAAGAAAAGACACCCTTCACCAAAAGTAATAGAGAGAAGACCATCCTTCTCTCCAGCCATAAATAGATGTCCTCTGGGTGATGCAGAAAAATACCATATATTAAGGGCCATCATGGACCCAAATACAGTCTGTTTGAATATCAGAGATGAAATCTTTAAAGGATGCATCCACAGGAGACAAGCACTACTTATAAATTGGACTTACCGATACACATAAAGGCCTAGCAACATCCCCGCCCTCTACCTAGTACATAACCCCATAATTGCCCCATTAAATACAGACTTCCACTCCGGAAAATCCTCCCAACTATCACCTCTCATAAATATAAATTAAAAAATAGGAATAAATACCATAATCGGCCCATATCCACACCACTACTCAAGACCAATAATTTACACTACATAAATATGAAATAATTACTTTCCCAATAATAATTTTTACAGTCATTAATAGGGTAACACCCCCATTTCCCATTATTATTACTCCCATAAGTCCCTACTATATCTTAGTTGAAATACTAACCTCCCATATCTCCCAAACAGATTTAATCTTGCCGAACGAATCCTACTCTTATCTCTAAACCAATTTTAATCAGTATACCAATATTATTACTCCCATAAGCCTGCACTATACCTTAGTTAATAATGTTAAATCCCGAATACAAATCATTCAAGAACCCTACAGAGTTACTGCCCTTAGACCGATTGACAAATGGCCAGGACCGGACCTGGGTTAAATCCTTTAAATTCTTTTTAGATTGATTTAAAGTCCTTTAATCCAGGCCTTAAACTTGAATTTAATGTGGGTTTTTAACCCTTTTATCTTTTCATAAGTACAATCCTTAAACCCATTTTCTCTCCTTATTTTCTCCATAAGACACATTATTAACCCTCAAAACAGTAACGGCCAAATATACGCTCCTTATAAACACTGACTCACGGGATTTATATAGAAATATTTTTTATTTAAAAAAAAATATTTTCCATTTTAAAATCTCAACTGTTACTTTTCACCCCCCCCTTTTTTTCAAACCTTATTAAACCTCCCTTACACGAAATTTAAACAAATATACATAAAACTCTAAGCAAATAACATGTCCAAACGAGAGTGACACGTGGGCTTCACATTTCCGAAACAGATGACAAAATAAGCTGAAGAGAGCCGGATGGCTAAGTCCTTCTGAGCTTGAAACCGACGGTACTAATGTTGTACTAATTTTTCTGTACCAAAAAATAAATGAATATATATTTTTTTTTATTTATCTTATACGTACATAAAAGTAATCCATGAACATCTGTTTCTGGCTCACCGGCGTCATCAGCATGGCTAACTTAGACAAGGATCGAACCTTCGATATTGATGTCTATAGTCCAGCGTTTTACCATCAGACCAAGACGCGTTGTCTAGAAATATGTACAATTTTTATCACCTAAATATTTTAATGTATTTCTATGTAATCATTTTTATTGGTGATTGCAGCGTTCGTTGTTTTTTGGCTCACTACTGCTTCGATTGTCGAGATATATAAAGGATAACAAAAGTTCGATATTATAAGATATTGAGTCCAGTATTATGAGATATTGAGTATTTGTTTAAGATCTGCTGCCTTAATTCAGTTCTGTTCCAATTTTGTGAGGTTTGTTTTCGTGTTGGATTTTCGAAGTCAGACACAAATAGAATTTAAGTTGACAAATCAAACTTTGATTCTGACTAGCCAATTTTCATTTATTATTGTTTACTGTGTTATTGGCAATATAACAACGTACTTGGCTACAATTTATTTTTTAAATTACTTAGTCCAGCCCAAAGGACCGATTGTAAAATAATCACCGAAAAATCATATTTTTAATTGAAAAATATAAGTTTTCTACCGTACAACTAAAAATTCCTTGGAATTTCCAAATAGTTTTATTTACAATAGTTTTCTATAGATATTCCATGATAAATGCCAGTATACTGAAATCATATGCCCTTAATAGGATTAAGATGAAAATTCATATACACTAAATGTACAAAAGCAAGGAAATTCCCAAATTTTTACACTTTTATTGTTATTAAGGGTATGCGAACACTACAAGACTATGCATTTTACTGGTAGGAATTTTTCTTCAGCGCACCTCACACACTTCATCCACTCATGCATAGAGATTTATACTGTAGTGATGTGATGATGAAATGGTTTGGTTGATATGTAGTTATACCCTTAATGACAATAAAAGTGTAAAAATTTGGGAATTTCCTTGCTTTTGTACATTTAGTGTATATGAATTTTTATCTTAACCCTATTAAGGGCACATGATTTCAGTATACTGGCATTTATCATGGAATGTCACTACTTTTGTAAAGGCTATGCCTCAAGGCAATGGTAATTTGTAAGGTTTTTTTGAATTTTCTGGAAAACTAAGATATATGGTAAACTGAAATTAAAATGCCATCAACTAGACCCTAGAACCTCTATCCCTGCCAAAAATCAGCTGAATCCATCAAATAGTTGATGAGATACAGGGTGGCACACACGTACATACACACGGATAACACAAAATCACTCCTGACCTTTCTGGATCTCTGGGTTGCCTTGACTAATGATGCTGAAATTCTACACACTTATAGAACCTATCAAATGAAAATTGTGTGCAAAGTTTTAAATAATTTGGTTTATTAGTTTTTGAGTTATGACTGATCAAAGAAATGAGATTTCTAGCATAGCTCGTTTTTGAAGTCTATTAAGGGATAGAGCGCTATCGCGCCTCCCTTGATTCATTCAATACAGTGATGAACATCGCTGAAATATATCTGAATGAACACAGCTGGCTTCCTTGTAGGCATACACACTTTATGATTATCAAAAAAGCTTTTGACAACTACCATTCATCCTTTATGAGATTATCCATTTTAAAGTAAATATATATATTTATTTCTTGACAATAATCATGAAGTGTATCCAGTAACATACAAGCAAGATCCAGAGATTTTGTATGTATATGCTCTAGATCACAGTTGGAAGCACCTGCCTGTTTCTAGCCACACCAAAGAGCCATGATACAGCAAAGCAGCTTAAGTAATATGAAGAATTGGGGGCGCTTAAAATCTACCAAGAGATATCAGCCTATACCGTTAATGCAAGCATGAAATAAATTTAAATTTTTTTTTTTTTTTTCAAATGGAAATCGCTCCAGACAAGGCACGGAGCCACTTGATGTAAGAAGCTAAAAAAACAAAAAAAACACTCTACGGTCAAAAACTATCGATAGCTGTTAGATGGATAGATTCCAACCCAGAAAACAGCAATTCTTCCCCCTTTGTCAGAAACATCGCTCATGGAATGTGAGAACTACAGGACAAAATAAGGGAAGCAAAAGTTACAAGGCTGCCGAAAGTAAACCCAAGGTTATCTTTCTACTCTCCTAATGAACATTAAGATAGATCGTTTTTCCCCCTTTTTTAAACAAATATATGTCCATGTAGAGAAGAACGTTAAGTATTGGTATGGTGACTATACTCGCACCAAAAACTAGATTTCTCACTTGCAACAATTTTTGAGGAAATAGTTTTAAATATCATGTAATACGAAGCATAGGAAACAACAAAATACATTTAGTTTTTTAAATAACTTTTTTTCGGGGTATTTTTATACAAATTTTAGGCACATATCTAGGGATTGAGTAGCAAGCGATACATAAATCGGTTAGTCAGAAAAGTAACCCAGCCCTAATTTATATGTTTAGCTTTTATAAATATGGATATCCGAAAAGACAATAATCTCGGTTATAATGACGCTCTGTGCGAACGGCGCGAGATTACGTTCACATGAAGTTTAAAGAAATAAATTATTTGTATACACAGAAAAAATACATAAATTTTAGACAAAAAACAAATTAGTTAAAAATCTCATGACATTAATTTTATTAACTTATTTTTTAGTATTAATAAATAAAAAAATTCATATTTTTGGACACATACAAATTTTCTTCAAGAAATATGTCTGTAATTAAAATTCCGTGATGTTAAGTTTATTTAATTTTTTAATATAAATAAAAAAAAATTGTATGCAAAGAAAAAAAAGAAAAAAGAATTCTTAGACTTTTATTTATTTTATTTACTTTTTATTCCATTATGTTAACATTATATAATTCCTAGATTTTTACCGAGATTATTGTCTTCTCGGACATCCATACTTACAAAAGCTAAACGTATAAATCAGGTCTGGGTTACTTTTCCGAATAACCCACAAATCTTTAGAAACTTAACCCATGTAGTTTCGAAGATATTCAGATTTATACAAAAATGTTTCAAAAGCAAGAATTTTCTTCTTATTGTACAATCTTTTCGAAATCTTGTTGTTTTTGTTGCCAATACTCACCATACAAACACCCAACTTTCTCCACATGAACATATTTGATATTAAAAAAGAAAAATTCAAAATCAAACTGCCTTAATGAACACATCCAAATACATAAGGGTCCTTGGACTGGCTAAGAAGGGGAGCCCTCCACTACAACCAGGAGAGGCTTATAATGGCCGCACAAGACCAGGGCCTGATGACAAATGCGTTTAAAGAGAGCTGGTCTCAGTCAGGACAACAAGTGCAGGTTTTGCCACACTGAAGTGGAGAGTGTGAGCCACCTGATATCGAGTTGCAAAATCATGTTGGCAGATGGCTCCTATACAACACGACATAATGGAGTGTGCAGGTACCTCAACTGGACCATCTGTAAGAAACTGAATATCAGATGTAGCAGCAGGCACTGGGAACATCTACCTGAGAGAACTGTGAGGAATGAGACATACACCATCTATTATGACCATGAAATCCTCACAGCTACCTATCTGGAAAACGCAGCTGTCAAACCTGACATTGTAATATGGAACAAGAGAGAGAGAGTGGCAACTTTGGTTGAGGTCAGTGTCCTTAATGATGGGGGCCTAAATAGAGCTGAAAGGGAGAAAATAACAAAATATCAGGGTCTAATGTATGATATGAAAAGAAACTGGAACCTCAAAGAGATCTACATCATTCCAGTTATCATAGGAGCCACTGGACTCATGAAGAAGAACTTGAAAAAGTATTTAGCAAGTATACCTGGTGAACCAAGTGCAAGAGAAATCCAAACAACTGCACTCAAGGGAACAGCCAGTATCCTGAAAAGAGCTCTCGGTTGGAGTCTGTAAATAGCGGGTGATCGTATGGCATTTGGAAGAATGCCCCGTCCCCAGCAAATGAATGAAAAGAAAAATGAAAAAAAAAGAGGGACTCCCTTTCACTGCGAGGTTTGTGGTAGATCTTTCTCCGCAAACGGTAACCTTACAAAACACATGATCATCCATACGGGGGATATGCCGCACCACTGCAGCATCTGTAAGAAGGCCTTCTTCTCAAACGCCTTATTGATAATCCACTCGAGAACACACACTGGAGAAACACCTTTCTTCTGTCAGATATGTGATAAATCTTTTAGTGGAATTGATGTTTCGAAAAATCACTACCGGACACATTCTGAAGAGACTCCGTATCAGTGTGGAGAGTGTGGCAAATCTTTCTCTCTGAAAGGAAACTTAGGGAAGCATCAACAATGGCATCTTCAAAAGAAAGCACAAAAAATGAAATACCCTTAAAAAAAAAAATGAATGAAAAGAAAAAATTTTTAAAAAGAGAAAAAAAAATACAATTTCTAAATATGGACTAATAGATTACTTAGTATATTAGATTAAACGAAGGCCATTTTGTCAAATTTAAAATTAAATCATCAATTATGAATAATAACAATCTTAATAAAGACAATCTTACGTGTATATTAGGGAACAGTATTAACATAGCGAAGACTGATGATATAGTTTGTTTTATTAGAGAAAGACTGTTTGTGGTTTGCAAGCCTTGTTTTACAATATGACTGTGTACTATCTATATATGTTTTCTTGTAGATATGTTAGCTTGGTAAACTATATTAGTTATGCATAATTAAGGGTTGTGGGTGAAAAACACAAATCATATTTTACTTATCTATATAAGTATGTATATTAGTATTTTGTGACTTACTGTTGCAGCAGTCATTCCTTGTGTAGTTTTTTTTTACTAGGGTCACAATCTGTGGCTGGCTTGATGTTGCTCCAGTCTTGTGAACTGTAATGATCTGTTTCGTCCAAGCACCAATACCTCCACCTGCCTTTAATACTGTTGCGCCAGGAGTAGCTACTCGCACTGTCTGCGTGCCAGGAATTAATTGGCCTGCAAATATAAAAATAAAAAATATGGCTTGATTACATTTTACAAAAAACATGTTACGGAAATTTACGTAAGTTAATAAACAATTTCTTCTTTTCTTTTTCCTTTGAAACTTTATTGGTAAATATGAAAACCATAAATGTATTTTATATCGAGCTATATCGAAATTCCTTTGAGACTAGTGTGTTGTACATAACTCAGACATATTAATAGACTGTCAAGATCTGCAGTAAACCCGAAACAAGTATTACGACTCCCCAAATTTAAAACACTTGTTTGAAAACATAAATGTGACAAGAATTTTAGACTTCATCAGGGAAGTTGGACTGTACCAAAAAAATTTATTGCAATTTCTTCATTTTCACCTTTCATTGTCTTGAAAGACAATGTAAAATAATTTGAATTGTATTGAGAACTTTATTCGGCATTACATAACCCATAGTTGGTTGCTATGCCGTAAAACAAGCCAAACCAAACCAAACTAATCCCACCCTACATCACAAGCCTTGTTTTGCTCGCCTCTTGTACGTGGGGTTTATACCCTATCAATGCTGTTTTTCAACTTCATCTCGGGGGAAATTTGGGATTTTTTTCTATGTTAATTTCAAAAATTTTGAATGTAACATTCACAATTTTTTTAATTAATAGTTGCAACTGACAACAAAAAGAAAA
This sequence comes from Sepiola atlantica, assembly GCA_963556195.1. Lineage (NCBI taxonomy): Eukaryota > Metazoa > Mollusca > Cephalopoda > Sepiida > Sepiolidae > Sepiola > Sepiola atlantica. Next base: position 141,892,607 of record OY744525.1, read on the forward strand.
AACGTATTTGAGATTCGTGATAAAATACAAAAATAATTTTAAAAACTAATTCCCAGTTTCATTTGAAAATAATTTAGGTTGCTAGTATTCATTTCTATCTTTTGAATGAAGACAACATTTTCTTTTATAAATTAAAAATAAATATCTTTAAAAGAAGCTGGCAGAACAACAACGTGATTCATTTTGTGTTTATATTACATCATTTGGATTATAATTATGAAATTGATAATTTATGATATTAAATAGTGTGAATTAACAATATTTAAAAATATATATTTGGTAAGTTAACAAAAAACACACAGATACACTGACAATCTCTTTCACCAAGCAGGAAACAGGTGAAAAGCATCGAGGCTTTGTTTCCCTCACTACTTGATCTGAAACTAGCGAAGTTATGTTTGAGTTTGAGAACGCGTGCATTTTAATTTTTTCTTTTTACAAGGTAACATAAATTTAAATCATATTTAGATGTTATTATGGTCAATAGTTTTATTTTAACTGGTAGTTTAAAATCCGTAAATATTTATTATAGTATCATTAGTACCAGGAATGGAAAATTAAGTTTTAAACAAAATAAAATCCAAAAAAGCGTTTTTGAAATCAGAAATTATGTTAAAAATTGGTGGGAGGTCCCCTCTTGGTGGGTGGCCAAGGGCCCCAGCCCCTTGGCCCCTTAATCCGGCCCTACTGTAAAATATATTACACAAAAGTAAATACTGGTTCATATTAAGAAGTATAGTTGACTACGAAATATAAGAGTATTTATATTTATAATATTTTTTTATCACAAATTTCAGGGGGTGCAAATGTAACTGCAGGGGGGGGGGCTTGCCCCCCCCTGGCACTCCCTGGCTACGTGGGGGGTTTATAAATGAATTCAACTGAATAGATTTTTGCATTATTTTGACACTGTTACTATTATGACGTGTGTACTTTGATCTGATTCACGTACTAATTTGGTTCCTGAAGACCCCAAATAAAATTCAGATAGAAAACTAACGATTATAAGAATGTGCCGGGGCCCTACAAAGGGTTTAGAGCGATTAGAAGCTCTAGTATACATTTGGAAGAGTGTACCAAAAAACTTGAGAACTATTATTTTAAATGAGTTGAAAAAAGAATCAAGCCAGGGCAAAGGGGTGTTTTGACTATGGGTCGGATCGAAACGCTGAGAGCGGAAATCCAAGTTGTAACCCGAGGAAAGGTCAGCTAAAGTCAGGTATTATCATAAGTGATGAAAATATCATTTGAAAATGAAACCAAGAGTTGAGCTAAGGTAACCAGCGACCAATCAAAACGCGTACTTGCCATAATGAAAAAAATTGAATCCGGACAATGCCGCGTGACCAGTCTAACTATATGAAGTGTTGTGTGAAGTGAATTTAGCAGACAGAAAGTAGCAGACAGTCACTCAGTAAGACAGAGTTAGAAACACACAGTAGTAGACAGTCAGAGTCTGTCATCTGAGTTAGACGCTGTGATTCCCGCGCCCCCTCCTGCAATCGATTGGATTCACTTTTCTTAAGCCGAAAAGAAAAGTTGCTTTATGTCAAATATCAACTAAGTTGAGAAGTCACAAATTAAAATTAACCCCAGCATCCAGGAAAAGGGCCCAAGTTCATGCATATACGGAGAATATATATATTATTATCTTAAACACAAACAAGAGCTTTGTTGTGTTTTTGAGCTGTTTGAACTGTCTATTGATTTCTACTTTTTATTGATTTTTGCTTTTTGCTGTTTTTTTTGTTATTAATATGTCTGTCTTCTCTCAGTTGATGTGTTCCCCGGACAGTAACGACTTATGCCTCTTAACCAAACCAAATCACAATGTGGAAAGAGGTATTATGGAAGATGAGGGATCACATCAAATTGACGCATCCCCACCACCACAGCCACAAAACAATAAGTGTGAATACGTCACATCAACCCATGCAGAAGCTACCAGTCGGAAATGAGAGAAAAGTGACCGAGAGTGAAGACGACAATGTCTGGTTGCTGGAAAGGAGGACAAGGCCACATCTGTTGCCGTTTTGGCCAGGATTGACCCTTTGTTAGTGTCGCAAATAAGTAAGAAAGGTCACAGGCCACATCTGGTGACCATGACCGGGGATTAAACCTTGGTATGTATCATAAATAAAAAAAGGGTTGCAAGAAAAAAGAAAAAACGTTTAAATAAAAGAGAAATCGTATATTGTCCCTATTTACTTGTTTCCCCACAAGGGCAGAGTTAGACACATGGTCGGTTTTTAATATGGGGAAAATCCAGCTCCCCAACAAGGGGTACTCTGGATTATAGCAAAAATTGCCTCAATCTAGAAGGATTTCTCCTTCTTTGACCGAGGACAGAATAGACTAAGTGTAGTATCAGAACAGATACTACACTTTGTTCCTAGCCAAAAGGCCATGCATAAACCCTGCATTGTTGTGACGAAAACATGTGGCAAAATGCGTACAACAACCCTAATTCAGGGTGGCAGTATAAAAAATAATAGAACCGGAGAGAAAGGCGAAATACTAAAAAAAGAGGAAGAAACTTTAATTAATTAAAAAAAAAGAAAGAAACCAGAAAGAAGAAGAAGAAGAAGAAGAAGAAGAAGAAGAAAAGTTACTTTCTTTTGAAAATGAAAAAGAAAAAGAAAAAAGAAAAAAGAAAAAGAAAAAAGAAAAAAGAAAAAACTTTCGTTGCTTACGCCAAAGCTGAGTAAGACCAATAAGAACTTTTAGTCGATGGGCTAATAGTTCTGAAACGCTTGAAGAAAGAAAGAAAGCCAAAGCTATGAATCGAGGAAAAGACCGGAAGTCCAAGGTAGATTACTGTTTCAGTACCTGTATTTTTTGGTGGTAAAAATAATTTTTTAAAAAGTCTGTCAAGTTCATAGAGCATCAATTGAGAATTATTTTATGTCAGATTTCTACACGAAGTTTTTTTTAGATGTACTGCTTTTTTTTTTTTTAGTTTGACTGTTTTCGACAGTGAGCGAGTAAGGAATAAGGAGAGAAAAAATCCAAAGCAATACGATGAACGATTGCTGTGCAGATTCAATCTTCCTTTGAGATCATCAGATTTAAGACCGTCTTTAAGACTCACATTACACATTCAACTAAGTTCATCCTCACTCTCCTCCTCCTCCTCCTCCTCCTCCTCCTCCTCATCCTCCTCATTCTCCTCCTCATCATCATCATCATCATTATCATTATCGGTTGAACATCTGTTTTATATGCTGGCAGGTTTTGGACTCACATTACACATCCATTGAGTCATTCTCATATCATTTCTCTCCATGCAACACATGTCCTCAACCCTCACTAGCAAGGTGTCACTTCCATACATCATCACACTGCGTATACATGCCTGATAGACTCTTTCCTTGATCAACAGTGGTAATGCTCTGCTGGTTAGTAATGGCAGAAATTCACTGAACTTACTCTATCCACTCCGAACACTTGCAATTACACTAGCACCAACTCCTCCCTGTGCTCCAATTTTAAGAAAACTTCTGAGTAACAATAATATCCTCATCATCTTAGTATACTTTCTCTACATCTGAATTCTCATCCATTTCCATTGTCTTACACTTCTTGCACACAAACTGCTGATCTTCCATTGTTTCACAGAAAAGCATAAAATCATCAGCGTAAATCATCTCTTTTAACAACACATACGAAATTCCCTGGACAACTCTTCTAAGGCACAAACGAAAAGCAACAGAACTCTGATGTGCTCTCACTTGAACATTAAAGCTGTCACTAAATGTGCTGTTAATTCTAACCCGACGACTTTGAACATTTCTGTACATTGCTTGAACAACCTTCATCAACCACTCGCTTGCACCTAATTTATGCAAAGCCCACTAAACAAAATCTCTTTGCCCTCCGTCAAACACTTTCTCTGAATTTACAAAAGTAAAATACAGGTTCTTCTTCTTACCAAGATACTTCTCTTGCATTTGTCTCAGGATAAATATAGCAGCAGTGGTAATATGCCCAGGCATAAAAAACAAATTGTATTTCGTTTATGCTTATCTGACTTCTTATTTACTGTTCAATTATTCTCTCCACCAAATCCTATCAATTTTAAGCCTCTGTAATAACCTCGATCCAAAGTTTCTCGTTTACCCATTTTAACAGTTCACAATTGTACTAAGATCCCAGTCTGTTATGATCTTGTTTGTCAAGTCTCTAATCATCTCAATGGTTGTTTCACCCACAGCCTTCAGCATTTATACAGCAATGCCTGAGGGTCCTGCAGGATCTTCTTCATTATACAGCTTCTGGTGTCATTTTTTTCCAACTGACTAGATACTGTTCTGCAACTTCTAGATTTTCTGAAACATAGAAACATAGATAAATTCTGGTAGAAGGACATGAGTCGTCTATGGCAGTGGTCCTCAACCTTTTTGTTGCCGCGGACCGGTAAGCGTTAGACAATTTTACCGCGGCCCGGGGGTAGATTGTTTACTTGCAACTTACATGTAGCATCGTACCAACAACATAACATGAAAATAAAAGCCTCGAAATAATAATAAATATATCATTAAAAAGTTTACATTAAAAATTTACTTTAAACATTCCTTTCAAAATAAAATACAGGTACACCAGATAAACGAATATAAAGTGCATGAACATTTTAACATTACTAGAACACCAAGTCAATGAGAACTTTGAGCTTGTTTCTTTGCAATCAGACGGTTCCATCTGGGAGCAATAGGAGACAATGACACCCGGAGTGTGTTGCTTATGTCTAGTTTATTCCGATATTTTGTTTTAGTTGCTGTTACTGTAGAAAACCCCGCTTCACACAGATAAGTTGTCGGAAATGGCAACAAGGCTTTAAGTGCTGTAGTTCATAAAAAACCTCATGTTCTGAAGATTTGAAGAATGTATCTATCGTTGAAATAATTTCATTTCAAGTGCGTGTTCTTTGCAAAAAACTTTTTTCCTTTGTTTTGAGACAACCTGTATAAGCGAGCGCAAGACAGCGTGTGACTCATTGTCAAGGTCACGCCGAAGACAGCCAACTGCTGTTGAGCAATCACAACACGAGTCACAAGACACACAAACACACTTACAACACTAGTGACTAAGCTTACAAAGCGTATGACTAATCTTATGACAAAGCGTACAAACTGAGATAAAGAGCTTTAAAAACTGCGCACATGTATGCAAACTATATTTCTAAACTGTATTTCTTACGCGGCCCGGTACCAATTGGTCTACGGACCGGTACCGGTCCGCGGCCCACCGGTTGGGGACCAATGGTCTATGGCACCAGCTCCTTATCTTCATCTTTGTATGCGTCCAGTGACGACAGCAGCCTTATAATTGAATTTGATTTCTTGGTCAATCCAGAACTTATCCAATCGCTTCTCAAATATCTTTACAGTTTCGGCTTCAATTACACTTGATGGCAATTTATTCCACAAATCAACACAGCGATGGCTGAATGAATATTTTTTCAGGTTCAAACGTGTCTGTTTCTTGTAAAGCATCTGACTGTGTCCCCTGTTTCTCACTCTTGTATTTTTTCTAGTCAATAGTTTATAAGCATTGAAATCATATTTTCCAGAGAGCAATTTATAGCACTCAATCATGTCCCCACGTATTCTTCTATAGGCCAAACTTGGCAATTTCAAAGCTTTCAACCTTTCTTCATAACTATGATCGTACAGTCCTGGAACAAGTTTAGTAGCTCGCCTTTGTACATTTTCTATCATTTCAATGTGTTTCTTTTTATATGGTGCCCACACTTGATTAGCATATTCAATATGAGGCCTCACAAGCGCTTTAAACAATATAACCAATGAACTTCGATCGAGGTATTCAAAACATCTGCGGATTAAACCGAGTATTTTGTTGGCTTTGTTTACTTTCTCTTTCATGTGTTCTTCGAAATTTAGCCTATTGTCTATTACAACACCAATGTCTTTTTCCAAGTTCGTATAATCCATGGGTTGTAGACAATCATTCAGAGTATATTGAAAGCAATTTTTAGTGTTCTGTTTAGTACCTATACACATAATCTTGCATTTTTCTGAATGGAATTTTAACTGCCATTTTTCAGACCAATCATACATGCAATGGATATCTTCCTGTAGTTTCTGACAATCTTCATAGTCTCTGATTTCACGAAATAACTTGGTATCGTCAGCATATAAAAAAGTTTCACTGTCATTCTTCATAGACTCAGGGAGGTCGTTTATATATACAACAAACCAAAGAGTCTCATGAAAACTATTAATTGCATTTCCAAGCAAGCCTGTTCATGCATTGCTAGCACCCCATTGTTATTTCAAATGTACTTCTCTCCAACAATATGCATATTTATCTTTGCCATCTGTTTAACTATCCTGAATACTTCATTTTTTTTTTGTTGGATATGTACAGGGTGATTCATAAGTCACTTAGCTATTTAAAATGATTACCATATATAGCACAAACATACTATGAACTTTTGATAATTGTTATCTTACTCTCTAATTACTGCTATTTGTTATTTTAAATTTGTTCGTTTATATATTTGTTTCTATATATATTTATTTTTATTTATTTACATTTGTGCTTTTTTTTCAGGCAGTATGTCATTTACAATTGAAGAGCGAATTTTTATTGTTATTCATATGGCCAAATTTGATGAATCTCCCACACTTGTTGAAAGGCAATGGAAACGTGATGTGAACAGAAAGCCTCTTTCGCACAACACTCAATCAATCAAATATGCTACAAAAAGTTGTAAATTCCTTGCAAAAAAGAATGGAGCTATGCATGCAGAACGAAGGTGAAAATTTAGAAAATTTGCTGTAATTTTAAACTCCCATAAATGAATTTGTTGAATAAACTTTCTGTTTTGTATTACCGTATTTTTTAACTTTAGAATTTCAAAAATAAATAGCTAAGTGACTTATGAATCACCCTGTATATCATATTTTGAACAAAGGGGGTACACCATTATCGTGAGGAATAACAAAGAGGGTACAAAATTATCGTGGTGTAAAAAAAAGAGGTTACAACATTATCGTGAGGTACAAAAAGGGAATACAACATTATTGTGGGGTTCAACAAAGGACTTACAACATTATTGTAGAGTGCAATAAATGGCTGCAACATTATTGTGGGGTACAAAAAGGCGGGGTACAACATTATCGTGGAGTACAACAAAGGACGTACAACATTATCGTTGTGTACAACAAAGAAGGTAAAACATTATCGTAGTGTACAACAAAGGACGTACAACATTGTTGTGGTGTACAACAAAGGGGGTACAACATTATCGTGGTGTACAACAAAGGACGTACAACATTATCGTGGGGTACAGCAAAGGAGCTACAAAAAAGAGGGTACAACATTATCGTGGGTTCTGAGTTTCAGGAAATACAACTTTTACTTTATTTATTTCATTTATAACTTCAAAATTATAGAAATTAAAAGTAAGAATAAAAATAATAATATGAGGTTCATGGCATGGATCAAGTGTACTCAGGAATTCTCATTCATTTCTCGAGAAACGCCGGGTTTTCCTCAGAGGATTTAAAGACTATAAATTTACCTGTCACCCAATCAATACTGCCTATATTTCTGGGAACTACTCACAAAATTGAATGTGATAAAATGTAAAAAATAAAAATATAAATAGTAATGTTATATTATGAGCAGGGGGGGGGGGCTCGTAGTATTCCTCATTCAATTTTTACTAGTGGTATATAAGATTCTAAATCAATAGAATATTGGCACAGTCGAAAAAAAAGGACAACACATGAAACATAATATTTAATTATTATGAAAAATAACAGACAGAAATTACTTTCTATTCGCCACGATAAAGGCTTCAAAATTACCTTCAAATGCTGAAGACTATAGTATAAACACCTTTTATTGCTAGTGAGCAATCACTGACAATAACAAGCATTATTCCCTGGAGTCTAAGTGACAACAAGTCTCTCCAGATTTCCAGAACTCTTTACCTCTTTTGATCATCATCATCATCATGCCAATACTGGATCCATCATGGCCATCAAGGTTACAGTACAACAAATCTTGGTCAGTACATATTTTTTTTAACATAGTTCACCCCAAACAAGGCAGGCCGCCACTGTAGACGTAAGGGGCTACTGAGAAAAAAGAAAAGGGAAGAAGGTAGGGGGCGGTCAACCTAGATTGGGATCTGCGCAGCGAGATGTCTGTTTACATAAGTTTTAAATTTCTGCATGTCTGTACTGTTGGGGAAATAGGGGGCAGGGAGGGAGTTCCAGAGGCCAGCAGTACGAGGAAAGAAGCTATTTGAGTAGAAGGCTCTCCGACATCTGGGGACCTCCACAGTGAATGAATGAGATTTAGTTGATTGTCGAGTTGGTCTAGTGAATTTACGTCGAGGGGGCACCAGAGTAGCCAATTCATCGGAGCATAATCCATTGAAGTATTTGTAAAACAAGCACAAGGGTGCAACATTGCGGCGATGGGACAGAGGCTGGAGCTTGGTTGACAGTGAGGGACTTATTAGGTTGGCGATTCTTTTTTGGACCTTGTCAAGGAGGGAGAGACTAGTAGATGATGCAGCAGCCCAGATGTGACAACAATACTCCATGCATGGGTGGATGGTGGCTTTGTAGAGATACAGGATAATGCCAGGTGTGAGGAGTTTACGGTAGAGGGAGCCAACCTTCTTTGCGGCAGCCTTGGCAATGTCTTCAATGTATTTGTTCCAATTCATGTTACCTGTGAAGGTTAGGCCGAGGAGTTTGAATGATTAGTCCATCACTGTAGATGTGTTCCATTGTCTGTCTGGGATTTCCACCAGGACACTTGCTTATTGTTTCTGGTCCCCACCTGTGCAGGTTGCTGGCTGTCCTTTCAACCTTCGCTCTTGATCAGTTTAGGGTTACCTAGTCCTTCCATGGGAGATGTTCTCTGGGTTCTTGGATAGCTTTGTTCGAGTAGTCATTCTATGTATTCTAACCTCAACACGAGCATTCTATGTCTTTTTAAAAAAATATTTTTAATGGAAATCGCTCCAGACAAGACATGAAACCACTTGATGTAAGGAGCTAACAAGAACAAATATGATTATCGCAAAGACAGTAGTCTTGAAAAGACCAAGATTATAGGTTTGAGGAAAACAGTCAGCAGGAAGAAAGTTCCACAAGCCTGCAATTTTTGGAAAGAAGCTACTGGAATAGGAAGCTGTATTACAATGAGGTATCAAAACAGTGAATTGATGGAGACCACTAGACCAACGAGTCAAACGAACTGGAACAAAAGAAGCAGGGAATAGATCACATAATTCTGAAGAACAAATGTCATAATAGTATTTATAGAAAAGACTGAGACTAGCAACATCACGTCTATGAGAGAAAGGGTGCAGAGAAGAAGAAAGGGTAGGACCAGTCAAATTACAGATACGTTTCTGCACCTTATCAAGAAAACTCAAATGGGACAGAGATTCACCGGCCCAAATACAACAACAGTACTCCATACATGGTCTGATTGTGGATTTGTACAGATAGAGAATAGCTTCAGGTGTGAGAAGGTGTTTGGAGCGAGAACCGACTTTATGAGAAGCAGAAAGAGAAATGGATCTAATGTATGAACTCCAAGAAAGATTTTATGAAAGAGAAAGACCAAGAAGTTTCAAAGTCGATTTCTCCTCAAGAGCAGAGCCATCCATGAGAATCTCAGGAAGAAAAAGGACACACCTACGATTCAAAGAGACTAGCTGACTCTTAACTGGATTAAATAAAACAAGCCATTTCGTACCCCAATCTACAACTGAACCCAGGTCAACTTCTCGATAAGCTGCATATTTCAACTGATCCGAGGAAGATGGGTGAGAAGCAACACCAGAATAGAGAGTGATATCATCAGCATAGATGTTAACTTTCTGAACAATATTCTCTGGAAGATCATTTATATAGAGAAGAAACAGTATTTGGCCTAGAATATAGCCATGATAAACACTAGCATGGATAGGAAAAGAGAATGAAGAGACACTGTCCAAAGTTACTCGCAAGCTTTGATGTTCTCTGGGTTTTTGGATAGCTTTGTTCAAGTAGTCATTCCACTTATTCTAATATCAACACAGATATTCTATGTCTTCAAGAGACACACACGGACACTACTCCACCTATTATTCCTGGAATGCATCTCATCACCTACCATGGTAGTCGCATCAACGGTAATGTCATCTATGCTAGCGATAAGTCTATTGTCATTAGTAACGAGAACATATCCAAACATGGAATAGAAATGCTAAAAATCGAGACAACACACCTGACAATTTACAAACAACCAAAACCCCAAACTCCTAATTTCCATTGGTGACTTCAACAGCCACTGAACCGTAAAAAGTGGGGAGTGAGTTTGCGTATATATAAAGGCACATTAGAAGCTAGTACAATACAGAGGTGTAATGGATAGACACAAACTGAAGCAAATTAAGACATATAATGGTGGAATGTGTTAAGCAGTTTCCACCTTTTTATTAATACAATATATATATACATATATATATATATATATATATATATATATATATATATCAGACGTTTATGTAGTTTGCTTGAAGCATTGTTTATTTGTATACAGAAATGTGATACTTAGAAGGCAATACAATGCAGAGGTGTGACGGATAGACACAAGTTGGAGCAAATAAGACATATAATGGTGGAATAAATTAAATAGTTAATACAATGTATACATACACATATTATTTTTTTTTCACAAACACACATATATCTGTTTATCTACACAATGTTACAATGTTATGTAATACCTGTATCAAGATGGTCTGGTGGAAACTCTGTATAATATAATATTTCGGGAACTCTTCCTTTCTTTAGAACCGTGCTCAATTTAAGTTCAAGCGTGTATTAACATATAACTGAATAGCTCGGTGAGTAAGATATCTCGATGACAGCATCAAGGTTTCTGTTAAAGTAAACTCTTCCTACCATGATGTTTCATATGATGCTATCCCACACTCTAACCTTGGCAACACCTAGTAGCTCTGCTAGTATATATATATATATATATATATATATATATATATATATATATATATAAGTAAATTTCGTGTACAACAGAATGGTAGGATTAATTTTAGAGGAAGCATTATTAAAATCAATGAAACAGACGAGTGGGGAAAAAAAAAGAAAAAAAAAGGAAAATTGTTAAAATTACCTTAAGGCCTTGTCGTCTGACCCTCTGAGAGGAAACGTCAGAATGGTAAATTAAAAACTAAAAGTCGAATGAGAAATGAAGGGGAAAAAAATAAAAAAATAAATAAAACTTATTTCAGTTGGAGGAAACGATTGAGAAGGGGAAAAAAAAAAAAAAAAAAAAAAGGGAATCTCTCAACGTTATGGTGGCTTTGAATCATTAAAGATCTCCAACTGATGTTTCAAAATCTTTTGTCTACACAGGCTAGGTCGATAGTTGTTAATGACTAACGCCTCAAGAATATTGAGATGGTAGTTCGACCTGGCACTGTGTAAAACAGAAAACCACCCATCGGAATACCTGTCAGAACAACTATATATATATATATATATGTATATATATATATAATTATTAATGACAATATATATATTAGCATATACTATCAGTGCCCTTTTACTTTGCAGTCTCCTTAAAAGATTCAGCTCGATGATTGTCAATTAGTGACAACAGAGCAAATATAAGTCAGGTTCATATTATATTCCAATAACGATGTTTTTATTTTATTATTTTTATTTTTATTTTTTCACATTTCCAAAAAACATAACATGAGATATATTTTTTAGGGTACTTTGTTTTTTGTTTGGTTTCACCCAAAAATGAAACTACTGTATAGTGTAGGTTTTTTTCAAGACACTTTAATCAAAGAACTTTTTACTCTTTGTGAATTTTTCTGATGATTTTGTAATGTTGCAGAGACGATATTAACATAAAAATGTTATTTGGCACAAGACAAATGAAACAGCCCGTAAAAATATATCTCACAAAAATGTTATGTTTTTTGGAAATGTGAAAAAATAAAAATAAAAATAATAAAATAAAAACATGGTTATTGGAATATAATATGAACCTGACTTTATATATATATATATATATATATATATATATATATATATATATATATATATATATATATTATATAATAATCCTACTTGTGTCAGAGTGGTCTGATGGAAGTTGTGTATGATAATTTCGGGAAAAATATCCCTTCGTCAGATGAGTGTTAAACCTTAATTCAAACGTTCATATGAACGTATCTTCCAATAAGAGCTATATATATAATATATATATATATATATGTATACATATATATATATATAATATATATATATATACATATATATATATAATATATATATATATACATATATACATATATATATATATATATATATATATATATATATATATATATAATTAACTTGTTACAAATATCCAAGGGGTATAAATCCGAAAGAAGTTGAAACCGGGTTCATGAGAGTGCTCAATGAAAATTCAGAGCAAAATATATTTTGTTGATGGTTTTATTCCATTTTGCTACATAATATATTGTGTTTCATTAACGTTTAAAATAAACGTCAACATGTCAGGCATTTTGGAATCCACTGTTCAAATTTCTATAATTCAACAACAACAGGAAATTGGGGATGGATAAGAGGGAGGGGAATGAAGACGAGGTTCGCATATAGCAAAGAAAGGAAAGGAGGGGGGGGAGATTCTAACGGGTGATATTTCTTAAAATATCACCCGTTATATATATATATATATATATATATATATATATATATATATATATATATTTCTGTTTCCAATTACAGGTTAAATAAATATTATTTCTGTCTTTATTGATATTGACTTTTGTTTAGAAAAGACTATTCCAATCTTTTTATTCTGTCATTTCTTTATTACTTTTGACTGCTAATAAACAGAATGAGAAAGAGAGACAGACAGACAGACAGACAGACAGACAGACAGACAGACAGACAGACAGAGTTGAAAATAAGAGTGGGGGGGAATGCTCAAACAACATAAAATGAGAAAGGGGAGAGTGATAGACAGACACTTTGTAGGAGAAGTTCAGTTGGTGAGATAATTGCAATTTAATGGTTAATTAGAGCAATTAAAATCGATTTTTTAAAACATAATTCAATCCCAAAATTAAGGAATATTTAAACATGTATTTCGTCTGATGAAAAAATAAAGGAAAAAAGTATTTGGGAAACAAACATTGGTCAAGTCAGTTTTTTTATGGAAATCGCTTAAAAGCTAAAAAGAACACAACATGATTATTGCAACTACAGGAGATGTCTATTGACCTTAGTCTTGAAAAGACTAAGATTATAGGTAGGAAGAAAACAGTCAGCAGGAAGAGAGTTCCACAAGCCTGGAGTTCTTTTAAATCCTGGAATAGGAAGCTGTGTTATAACGAGGTATCAAAACAGTGAATCGGTGAAGATCACTAGACCAAAGAGTCAAACGAGCTGGAAGAAAGGAAGCAGGGAATAGAACAGACAATTCTGAAGAACACATGCCATAATAGTATTTATAGAGAAGACTGACACTAGCAACATAAAATCTGTGTGAGAGAGAGGGTGCACAGGAAAGAAAGGGTGGTGCCAACCAAATTACAGATACGTTTCTGCACCTTATCAAGAACCCTCAAATAGGACAGAGATTCACCAGCCCAAATATGACAATTGTACTCCATACATGGTCTGATAGTAGATTTGTAGGGATAGAGAATAGCCTCAGATGTGACAAAGTGTTTGGAGCGATAGAGAAAATCGACTTATGAGAAACAGAAAGAGCAATGGATCTAATGTATGAACCGCAAGAAAGATTTGATGAGAAATTCAGACCAAGAAGTTTCAGAGTCGATTTCTTCTCAAGAGCAAAGCCGTCGATGGAAATCTAAATATAATAATAGATAAATAGTATTACAAAAAGAAAAAGAATTGATGCTAATGTAGCATAAACATCAAAGCATTTAAGTACTTACCGAGATTCCCAAGTCATGACGTATGTAGCTATTCGAATGCTCAGCGAACAGAACAAACTCTATTTTTTTTGTAAACAATTTATTGTGTTTTTTTTATTATTATTAATTGGTTTGTGTGTGTTGGGGGGGGGGGGGCGCTGCAATTGCAGAACGGGAATTTTTTTTAAAATTTTGTTATTTATTATTCTTTCGGTCTTTTTGTGTGTGGGGGGGTGTTGCCATCTGAATTTAGGTTTTGGGTTAGTTTGGGGGTTGGGTTAGTTTGGGGTTTGGGTTAGTGGTAGGATCCCGGTGCTTTTTTTGTGGGGTACTGCAAATGGAGGACGGAGGCCGGAGGCCGATAAATTGGAATTAGGCTATTTACGAAATATTAGAAGAAGAAGAAGAAGAAGAAGAAGAAGAAGAAGAAGAAGAAGAAGAAGAAGAAGAAAAAAAAAGATGAAGAAGAAAAAAAAAGAAAGTGGGTGATTTGCTTTTATCCGAAAACGGGTACAAATCAGAAATCTGCGTAAATAAACTGGTGAAAGGGTCGGGGTTTTCAAATATTTGTATCCACAATTTATCTCGGCAAATTCAGGAAGTTGTCGTTGAAACTCGGGAATCACCGTTAAACTTTTAGATGTCTATTCTGCACCTGTCACACAAAAAAAATTCAACATCGATACTTAAGTTTTTCTGAAACGAATCAAATAAGTTAATAATTGCACGTCGGCGCATCCGTAGAATCTACTGTTCTCCATTTCCTGTTGAGTAGACATGTTCTTCCTGCCTAGGAAAAAGCTTCATTTTCTGACAATCAACCTGCACGTTTTCATTTGTTTTTTTAACGCCTTTTTCGAGGGTCAATATTTATGTTTTATTTAAAAATATATCCAGTTACTGTTCAAGGAATCCACGATGAGTGCTTTTTGCGCTTTTAAAACAGACACAAAACAAAGGAATAAGAAATAAACCGAGAAGGTATTCAATTGCAATAAAGGGTCCCACCTCTAAACAAACAAAACATTTATTTTGAAGAAAGATTTTTTCACAGATTTTTAAGGTAAGTTTTTTGATCCACAATTGAATATTTATATTCATGACGAACGAACGTAGATTATTTATTGTGTATAAATGCTGGAAATAACATCTGAATTTGGAATAAATATATATATATATATATATATATATATATATATATATATATGCATATTACGGTATTGTTTGGTGATTAAATTATTAATTGAACCAAATTGCTATAAAACTGGAACGATTTTGGTTAACATAATGTTATTTCAATGGTAGCCATCTTAAAGCTTAAAAGTTCAAGATAACCTACAGTTTTGTGATAAAGAACGTATTTTATTACTAATTTCAAATTTGATTTTTTTTTAATCTGTTTTTAATATATATATATATATATATTATTTTTTTTTAACTAATTTGTATATTTTTCTGCATTTTTAAAGAAAATATGTAATACTAGCGGGATTACTCGGCGTTGCCCGGGTAAAAATGTAACACAGTTTTGAAAACATTGCATCTGACTCAAAAATCTTGGTCTTCGGGTTAGGATCAAAGTGTAGTATCTGAATGTATGGTAATCATAAATGATTTTAAAGAGAATACCGTTGGGAAATTACTCAATTTATTTTGCATTACCTAACAATTGTTACCTATTTGCGTTAATAAAACGTATATAAGTTATAAGCATTTTAAGTTACCGTAAATATCAGTTCTGAGCAAAGTAGCCATCTTTGTTTACGTTATGTATTTTTCTTTTCTTACTTCATCTGACTAAACAAAGATGGCTACGTTGTTCAGAACTGATATTTACAGTGACTGGTACTTATCCAGATTAGGACCCAAGCTAACCCTAACCGACGCCAAGTTGATTTTAGCTTGGGTCCTAATTTGGATAAGTACCCAGTGACTTAAGATGCTTATAACTTATATATTTTTAATTGTGGCAGAAGGGAATTTTGGGGAGGACTTCTGGCTTCCGGTAAAAAAAAAATCGTGTATGGATGCCTGAAAGTGATACAACAATTTTTTTTTTATTCATATTAATTTCAGACTTTTCTTTCATCATAATTCTAATAATTAACATAATACAGACTATTTGAAAAATAATTTATTTGATTGTTTTCAAAACTTTAAAAAAATTTCCATTGAAAAAAATAAACAAAATAGAATAATCTTTTTTTTTTTCAAGAAATAATGATTTTTTTTTCAACTAATAGTGAAAATATCTGTTTTTCTAAAAATACGTGAAATGTTTTTTGGAAATATTTAGTGAAAATAATATTTTTGGGGGAAATAGGGTTAGGGTTAAATGTCCAATTACAGAAATCATTTTGCTTTATTATTGTTCGCTTTATTGATTTTTTGTATAAAAACTTCTATTTCCATATTACTTCCGATGGCACTGAAGACGAATACGTTCTGATTGAAACCTAAACTGAAAAAAGTGCCAAATTAATAATAATAAAAAAATTATGAGGTGTAAAAACAATGCATTTTAGACGTTAAATCAAATACGGATAAAAAAAATCAATGAAAATTTAAAAAATGTTTTGAAAACAATCAAATAAAAAACAAATAAATTATTTTTCAATATGCCTTTAAAATAATTTATGTCGCCAATAGTAATGATTATTACCATGCAACTTTACTTTTTCCATTATTCTATTATGTCCGATATCAATGCTCTATCTCAAATATTCTGGTGCTACCAAATCAGGCTGTCTAAAGATACCGGCTTCCTGACCTAAAATGCACCAAACATTGATGTTATTGTTTTTTTTCCTTTCCCTTTGCAAAACTCAATCATGTTCTGCAAAGCCAAAAATAAAAAACATTTTTCCTCTACAAAACAACTAAACGAAACACCATGAATAAATATTTGAAGATATATAGAACTTGAAGCATAAAAACTTTTACCAAAATTGACCGTATTCGGCATTAAATAATCCGAAAAGGGTTGATATGCCGTAAAACAAAACAGCCAACCAAACCTATCCCCAAATATCGAGCATTTTCCTATCACGATAGGATCTAATATAAAGTATTTATCTTTATATGATTCAAGTAGGATACCTCTAGAGTAAATGTGGTATTGTGGTGACGGCAATAATTCTAGCTAAGAGTAGAATAGAGAGTGTAAGAAGATAGATGACCAACGACCTCCACTTTTGCCTCACTTTTGATGGCCTTGTGCTTAATTTGTTGCATTGTATGTTTTGTACCTTACAGCAAATAAAAAAAAATCAAAGTATAGTATCTGTTCTGTCCTCGGTCAGTGAAGGGGAAATCCTTCTAGACTGAGGCAATTTTGAATTTTTGTCCCAATGCAGAGTGCCCCTTTTGGGGGAGCTGAATTTTCCTCCACATAAAAACCCGACCTTATGTCTAACTCTGCCCTCGTGGGGAGGCAAGTAAATAGTGACTAAATAAAATCTTATAGATTCAAATAAAAACTTTCCCTCATTTTTGACACATTCTTACATTCCCGGGCAACGCCTGGTATCTCTGCGAGTCGTCCGACATCCCATTTTGTCATTAGTAATATTTATTTACATTTGAAATGAGAAATGTGCGTCATAATGAAGCGGTTACCTCCTAAAGTGGCTGCCAAATTTTATCGACTAGTTTTGTCTGATTTTTTTTCAAGCGGTGACGGCAAATTAATCCACCGTATTAATTAAGGTTCTACTTTTTTAGGCGATTATATGTAGTTTTATGACCTTGCTACTCGAAATACTTGGCCTTTTGGCTAAGATCAAAGTGTAGTATCTGTTCCGATGGATACTACACCCCATAGACTGGTATTGTCTTGGCCTTCGGGGCTTGATTTACGCCAGTGTATGGGTCTGTCCTGTGCAGTTCTAGGAGGTCCACCCTCCCAGGCTTCACCTCCCCTCTTTGGGGAGGAGTAAGTTTATTGCTTACTGCCTGAGGCGCCTCTACCGGGGAATGCCGACGGGGCTGCCCAGGCAATTTTTAAACCCCACTTTCCCGACCCGACCTTGGGTCACATCTTACTTGTGGGAGTAAGATAAAAACTGGCCTTGTGCCTAACTCCTGGAGAGGAGTAAATCAATACTCGGACTTAGGGTTAATAGTTAAATAATGTGGTGAACTTCCTTAAAACCAACAATGGCCTAGAAATGGGGGTTCATTTTATGTTCAATTTATATACGAAACTGATTCTTCACTCTAAATTCTAAAATATTTTTGTTTGTTTTTTCTTCTTTCCGCCAAGTCTTTTAGGGTGTTCACATCTAATCGCCTAAAAAAGTAGAATCTATTTTTTTTTTTTTTTGACATGCTCCGCTGCGCAGTGTGTTAATCTACAAATCCGTCAAAATTTAGCCCTAAAACAAACAAAATAAGTTGAAAAAACTTCCTCAAAAAAAAAAAAAAAAGAAGATGACTTACAAATCGTCAACTGTTTCGGCCATTTCCGGACTTACTCGTGATTCTCCGTCGATACTCGGGACTGCAAACGTAAGTACTAAAATTTTCTGGGCGCCTATTTATTACAAATGCCAAAATTTTATGAAAAATCAATTAATTGTCAGATTTTCACAAGATTTTCAGAATTTATTTTAAAAATAGGTTTTTGCATACAAAATATTAGGAGAGGAGCTCCTCTCGACCAACTGATCCATGACCTTTCCACCGACTGGAGGGGAGCTGTTCTAATCGTTCCGTAGCAGACAGAGAAGACAGAAGAGCTGGGATACGATCAGGATGAAGACCAGTGTCGAATCCCTAAAATCATCTTGCGACCAACACCATCTGGCTAACAGCCTTCAAGCTGCAAGTTCGCCACACAGCAGTGCATGGCTAACAGCCTTCCCATCATCGGCTGTCGGTAACCTGGTTGATGACGATTGCCTGAGATTCGCTGTAGCTCTGCGCACAGGTTCTAAAGTTTGCAGCAGTCACAAGTGTCGTTGTGGCCGGCCGGTTGACATATATGGACTCCATACCCTTTCATGTAGAAGGAGCGCCGGCAGATTTCCAAGGCACAGCGCTCTCAATGATGCCGTTCGACGAGCACTAGACATCGCTGGCTTCCCGTCGATCCTCGAACCGG
Source organism: Sepiola atlantica (assembly GCA_963556195.1). Taxonomy (NCBI): domain Eukaryota; kingdom Metazoa; phylum Mollusca; class Cephalopoda; order Sepiida; family Sepiolidae; genus Sepiola; species Sepiola atlantica. The sequence continues at coordinate 141,911,677 of OY744525.1, forward strand.
TTGGCCTTGACAGAGGGGATGGCAAACGACCTGATGGTCTGACGGTGTTTCCCTTTACAAACGGTAAGTCACTGACATGGGATGCGACTTGTGTTGACACTTTTGCGCCCTCGTCAGTGATAGAATCGGCAACAAACCCTGGACATGCAGCAACGTCAGCAGAGAGCCGCAAGCAGTCAAAATATGCCAATCTTCTCGACAGATTTGTATTTCAACCGATCGCTGTGGAGACGAGTGGAGTGATTGGCTCTGCCACACGCGACTTCCTCGGCAACCTTGGTCTATTTATGACACGCAACACCGGAGACAATCACGAATTGTCTTGGCTTTACGAGTGCCTCTCTATCGCCATTATTCGTGGAAACGCCTTGAGTCTGCTCTCGGCCTGCCAAGCCAGCCGGACATTCGAAGAAAACTATGGACTGTGATACAATTATATATAAGGAATCAGGATTTCTCGATATTGTGTAAAAACAATTAACCAAGATTTATTTTTTTAGAGCTTACAAATGGTACTTATTTACTGAACAGCAGACTTGCAGCTAAAAGACTTTTGCCCAACCAACTCAAAAAATTAAGTGATTAACTAATTTTGCCCAAATTTTGAAATAAAGGTATTTAAATATTAGGGCAAATATATTAGGTATTATTGTAACCTTGCTAATTCACCCCAAAGTAAAAATGAGATTCTACTTTTTTTAGGCGATTACATGTAAACAACCTGAAAAAGTCGGTGGTAAAAATAAATAAAACCACAAGAATTAATTTAGAATTTTGAGTGGGAGATCAGTTTTGCATATAAATTTAACATAAACCAATCATCTACTTCCGTACCAGATATCGTTTTTAAGGACATGTAACCAATTTTTAAATTATTTTTGAACCTTGACTATTTTTTTTAAATTTCTTGTGGGTGGATATCTTGGAGGGGGGGGGGGTATTCTTTCTGATGAAAATATACATTAAAACATGTTATGAAAAAAAACAAAATTAACACAATTCCCGAGTTTCACCGACAAATGATGGAAATTGCAGACTGTTAATTGTGGAGACAAATATTTGGAAACCCTGACCCTTTCGTCAGTTTACTTTTGCACATTTCCTATTTGTACCTGTTTTCGGATAAGAACCATTTTCTTTGGCAAAATCGCTTCCTACTACTTCTTTGTCTTCTTCATATATTTTGTAAATATGCCTAATTCAATTTATGGGCCTCCTTCTTCCATTTTACAGCGTTCCTTCCCCCACAAAAACTTCTCAAACCTGACAGTATCCTATATCTCTACAAAGCCACCATCCGCCCATACATGAAGTATTGTTATCACATCTGGGCTGGTGCACCATCCATTAGTCTCTCCCTCTTAGACAAGGTCCAAAACAGAGTATCTAATCTAATAGGTCCCTCACTATCTACTAAGCTCAAGCCCCTGTCCCATCACCACAATGTTGCTTCCTTGTGCTTGTTTTACAAGTACTTCAATGGAATGTGCTCTGATGAAATTGTTGCTCTGGTGTCCCCTCGACATAAATACACTCGACTAACCCGACAATCATCTAGATCCCATCCATTCACTGTGGAGGTCCCCAGATGCAGGAGAGCTTTCTACTCCAATAGCTTCTTTCCTCGAGCTGCCTACCTTTGAAACTCCCTCTCTGTTTCCGCAACTGTACCGACATGCAGAAATTTAAAATTAAGGTGAACAAGCATCTCGCTGCACAGCTTCCAATTTAGGATGACCCCCCTAAACTTTCACTCTAATTCTCAGTAGCCTCTTACGTCTACAATGGCAACTTGCCTTGTTTGGGGTGAACTAAGTTAAAAAAAAAAAAAAATACTGAAACCTAACCCTAAGTCCAAGTGGCAACAGACCCTCCCCCAAAATAGACCAAAATAATTTTTTAAATTTAAAAACCAATTTATCTATCTCTGTTCTCCATTTGCAGTCTTCCTTTCCCCTACATGCCAAAAAAAAACTGAAAAAAAAAAAAAAAAAAAAAAAAAAATTTAAAACATTGCCCTCTTCTAGGCAATTAATAAAAAATATTGTTTTTAAAAAAAAAAAGCTTGATTCGCCGAGTGTTCAGGTAGCTACATACATCACCACTCTGAAATTTCTGTAGTATCGAAATACTTAAATGACTATTCTGCACAAGCGTCTTTCTTTTTTTTGTGTGAACATTGGACATGTCTCTACCCCTCCCCCGCCTAAAGTCGCTCCGCCAGAATTACTGCCCATCCAATCTCAAATCGCATTTGCCCATCTATTCATTAGTGGTATCATCCACACCTTTTTGTGCTAAACTCTACGGACCATACGTTTTTTGTTTTTTTTTCCATAAGGTCATTTCTAGATCATAATCGGGCGGTCATCTGCAACATTTCAATCGGATATTTCTTAGAATGGTTCTTTTACCAATTCTTAGAAATGGTCTGTATGTCTTTTTCAGAAAATAATCTTTTGATAATAATACCTGTTATTTGAAGTGATGAAAAGTGATTGTTTTTTTTAAATTACATATAAACTTTTTCAGCATACAAATATGCTCAAGATTTGTTATCCTTCCACAAAAAAATAATGCAAAATTTCTCGCTTAAAAAAAAAAAAAAAAAAATTAGTTACATGTCCTAAAACGCAATTTGATCAAGAAGTGGTGATTATTAATGCCTTGTGGCCCGGAAATATGTGATTATTTTACGTTAAATTTATTTTTAATATTTTTTTAAATATTTTTTTTTACTGCTAAGGCTGTTTTCATGTATTCACCTAAAGAAAAGGCTGAATTTATTTTTTTGTTGGGGGGGAGTAGCATATAAGTGTAGAATTTTCTCTTTTTTGTTTTTCTTTTAAAATATATATATTTATTTTAAATATATATATTTTTTATATATTTGGTCAGGGTTTACTTGTAGGGTGAAGTATCCTCATGTCAGGTTATCCTGACAAACCCTTATACAGAGAGATCGAAGACACTCGAGGATGGTGTCTAGTAGGTAATTTAAACTCTCTAATAGGTAATTCAAACTCTCTAATATCTTATCTGAAAGCTCCCAATAATGTCCATGCAATCCATTCTTTATACCCTAATCACAAAATCGGTCAGTATTTTATAAAAAATAAATTTAAAAAACTACATTCTTAACATGCGCCAGTAATGTATTCCAGTAATGAATTGTTCTTTCGATAAATAAATCCCAATGTTTATTTGGAGGAGCGATCAAATTGTTTTGTTTTTTTTTAAATATTTAAAAATAAAATTATTCATTGCTGTTTAAAATGTCAAAGGGCTGCTCTGGTGCCCCCTCGACGTAAATACACTAGACCAACTCGACAATCAACAAAGGCTGTTTTCATATATTCACCTGAAGAAAAAGCTGAATTTATTTTTTTTGTTGGGAGGGGGGGGGGGGTAGCATATAAGGGTAGAATTTTCTTTTTTTTCATTTTCTTTAAAATATATATTTTTTTTTTTAGCAATAACACATTTTTAAAAAATGCCCTTCACTAACCGAAACACTAACCCTAAGTCTGAGTGGCAATAGAAAAACAGAAATATATAAAATAAAATAGTTAAAGTAATATTATGCACATGCATAACCAAACCTTTCATAGGTATGCTCTTCAAGCGAATCATGTTATCGTTCTTGGTTCATGAGAATAGACGTTTACATGTTACTCATTGCGTTAATCTTTATTATATATCGAAATGAATAAGTACAAAAATTATTTTTTATTTTATCGCACCTACATTACAATCAAAACAGCTCACTGTTATTTAAATCAATAACATTTTATTTTGAAATACTGTAGTGTGTATAGAGTAGAGAGCAAAGTACTTCGATGGAATGTGCTCCGATGAACTTGCTGCACTACTTCCCCCTCGACTTAAATTCACTAGACCAACCCGACAATCAGCCCAATCACATCCATTCACTGTGGAGATCCCCATATGCCAACGAGCCTTCTACTCCAATAGCTTCTTTCCTCGTGTTGTCGGTCTCTGGAACTCCCTCCCTGCTCCTTGTTTCCCCGACTGTACCGACATGCAGAAATTTAAAACTAATGTAAACAGACATCTCGCTGCACAGGATGACCCCTAAAACCTACACCCTATTTCTCAGTAGCCCCTTACGTCTACAGCGGCGACCTGCCTTGTTTGGGGTGAACTATGTAAAAAAAAAAAAAAGAGAAAAAAGAGAAAAAAGAGAAAAAAGAGAGCAACAAGCGAAACACAGCCATTCGTGTGTCTAATTTGCATAACTATTTTTTAAACAGTTTTTTAAAAATTAATATTTGGTGTTATTCGTTTGTAATTCTATTGTCCTATTTTCCTATATATGTTTCATCGATGTTAGGAGTAATTAATTAAAGTGATTTAATAAAAAAAAAGGATAAATTATAATAACCTTTCTTAAAATATTACGTTCATTATTTCATTGAGAAATCAAAGAAGTAGATGGACAGTGCGATTTGGGAGTGGGGTTTGATAATACATCTAAGGCAAATAATCATATTTTAACCATTGTATCGAGGGCAAATAGAATGATCGGGTGGATGGTTAGGAATATTATTTCGAGGGAGACAAATGTTGTGTTAAGGATATATAAAGCTCTAATAAGACCTCATATAGAATACTGCACCCAGGCCTTGGCTCCAGAGACTAGATATGGAAATTGGAATGTAATATTGAAACTGGAAGGCGTACAAAGAAGGGTGACAAAACTAATAAGTAAAGTAAAGGAGTGGAGTTACAGGGAGAGATTGGACAAATTGGGATTGACTACTTTGCTGGAAGGAAGAATGAGAGGTGATATGATTGAGACTTTCAAGATAATTAATGGCATTTATAACTATGGTGGCCATTTTTTTAGTATTTCTCCTAGATCTGGAAGCTAATTGTCAAGGCAGTTTTCAAAAACTAGATCTGTTAACCAGTTAAGTTTTTTTTGCTCACAGAGTAATATGTTTTTAGAATAAGTTGCCAGATTGGATTAAGAACAGCAATAGCATGGATCAGTTTAAGATGAGGTTGGATGAATTCAGAGACAGTGGTAGGAGTGAGAAATTGAGGGGGCACTTTTGGGAGTTGTTAAATAAAATATTTGACAGAATTTGATCTGGATATCGATACTGTACTAAGAGTTTAATTTTTTTTTTTTTGTAGAAGATAGTTAAAGGGGAGATGCCCAAGGAGTCATAAGAAATATAAATAAATAAATTTTCAAGGTAAGTAATTCAAATGAAAACTATTAAAATTACAATTTTTTTATTAAAGATATGTCGTGTAGAAAGAAGAGCTAGATTAATAGCAAGTAGTCTTTTTGCTTGTATTATTAAATGTTTGGAAATTCCAAAAGGTTTTCATAAATATTTGGAAAATTTTCAGTTACGCCTGCTGTAGCTTTGAAAAAAATCTACACGCCAACAGATTAAACTCCGACCCTTCCTCACCATGATAGAGTCCGATGCTAATGTGATAGTGTCAGGGCTAACTGGTCTCTGGTAGAAATACAAGAGAAGTCAACATCAGGATCCGTCGTCCTCTGATCGTTTCTGTGTGTGTGTGTGTGTGTGTGTGTGTGTGTGTGTGTGTGTGACAAGCTAGGATGTGTCGGGCGTGGAACCACAAATCCATGGGGTTAGGGTTAGATTGGCGTTAGGGTTAGGTCAGGGTTGGAGCAAGGATAGCAACATTGTTTCTGTGCATGTGCAACTTTATGAACCTACTATCAAGCACTTGTATGTTCTGGATCAAACTTTCCCCGACTTTGTATGCAAGCACTGGGCTTAGATGCTCTCGATATATGAATAGCTATGGTAATGAGGAGGACTTAATTCAGACCAAACAAGGCAAGATCTTTGTTGGTTCTGCGCAAAAGTCTGATTTGTTCATCAACAATAATCAACAGCAGCCAGCACTTACGGCTGCTGCTGATTTATTTGTTTATTAAGCGAGGCGGACTTTTGCATAGATCTCACAAAGATCGCGCCTCAAGATTGTCTGGTCTGCATGAAGTCCTTCTTTTTGGTCGCAGCTATCCGTTAACCTGCAGGGTTGCAGATTTTTACCGACACCGAGAGAAGTAAGGCTCACCAGTTGCATGCAAAGTCTGGGAAGTTTTGTCCCAGGCCATACAAAGGAATAGTGCTGAAGTGATATTGCCACTTTCATTCCATTGATTTGTGGGTCTACACCAATACGGCACAATCACGTCGACACACCGGTTTCCGTTAGATCAGTAAAGTTAAGCGACGTTGAGCCTGGTCAGTACCAGATGGGTGACCATTTGGGATACCAGGCGCTGTATATGGGAGGACGTCGACACCTTCCTGCAAGAACTGCAAAATCCTTACGTCGCCATCTCCCCTAATCGGGATATACATGCGACTGGGGACCGCTTGTGAATTTGATACTCCCATAAAACTTCCTTGTTCGGAGGCATCCGGTTTAACCCGCCGAGAGTAAATGCCATACCAGGTACAGATAGGTAGGTAGGTTCTACACCTGACACATCTTTGCTTGTCATCTGCAGAAACAGAGATGACCAGAGGACAACGGATCCTGATACCGATTTCTCCTGGATTTTCACCAGAGCCCTGTTAGCCAGGTTGCAGCTCTAATACCGGTTGCTGGCAAAGCTGTCCACCAAGGGTGACCCCGCAGTTCCGAAGGCATAGTACTGACACTACCATGTTGCCATTGCCCTTACCCCAGTGAGGAATGGTTAGATGTGGGGAGGGGGGGGGCTGTTGCTGCTTCAAAACAAACATAAATAAATATTTCATAATAGATTAACTTTTCTCTTCCTTTTTCTCTTTCACTCTTCCTTTCTCCCTACTGTTTTCTCTTCTTTCTCTCTCTCTCTCTCTCCCTTTCAATTATTTACGTCATCTGCCCTTCCTCCCACCATCTAAAACATTCATGTACAGATGGAAAGTGTGCATGGTGACAAGCAAGATAAGAACAGCATCATAGTTCGAGAAAATAAGCTATTAGAGTAGAAAGTCTTCCAGCATCTATGAACCTCAACGGTGAAGGGGTGGAATTTTGCTGATTGTCAGGTTGGTCGGGAATATTTGTATTGAGAGGGCACAAGTGCAGCAAGTTCGTCAGAACACATTCCATTGAAGTACTTGTAAAACAAGCACAGGAACACAACATTGTGGCGATGGGACAGGGACTGGAGCTTGGTAGACAGTGTGGGACCTATTAGATTAGAAAATGAAGTTGCACCATTTCCTGCTATAACACTGAGATTAAAATGCCGATTTCAACTTCACACAATAGAAGAACAATAGTTTTTAATATATTCCTCATGTGTATTACTAATTTGCATATTACTTTTTCAAAAGGACATCTCATTAAATAAATATTTGTTTCTATTGTCTTTTACTGATTGTTTTTATTTTAATATAACATAGTTCTATTTCCAAAGATTTAGAGTTATAAATTCCAAATTACAATCAGAGCCTCCACCCCCACAACAACAACGACAACACACACACATTGCAGCCAAGCAAACAAGTCGGTGAGTATCTACACCCCACCCCCAACAAACCAATAACTGAGAGCAGGAATTTCTTGCTTTCCTCAAATTTCCCCAGCAACAGCAGGACACGGACCTTGCTAGTTATAGCATGAAATAATGATCTATCACTGTTCTTCGCACTCGATTCGAGGTTTCTATCGTCAAATGTACGATCACATATTGGTTTTGAAAAAAAAGACATTTTATTAATTAACTATTTATTTTATTTTTATTTTTTTAAAGATATTTCACCGCAAACAAGGCAGGTCACCACTGTAGACGTAAGGGGCTACTGAGAATTAGGGAGTAGGTTTTGGGTGTCATCATAAGTTGGGAGCTGTGCAACAAGATGTCTGTTTACATTAGTTTTAAACTTCTGCATGTCGGTACAGTCGAGGAAACAGGGAGCAGGGAGGGAGTTCCAGATGCCGACAGCACAAGGAAAGAAGCTGCTGGAGTAGAAGGCTCTCCGGCATCTGGGGACCTCCGCAGTGAATGGATGGGACCTAGATGATTGTCGGGTTGTTCTAGTGTATTTGTGTCGATAGGGCACTAGAGCAGCTAGTTCATCGAAGCACAATCCATTGAAGTATTTGTAAAACAAGCACAAGGATGCAACATTGCGGCAATGGGACGGGCTGGAGCTTGGTGGATAGTGAGGTACCTATTAAGTAGGCGACTCTTTTTTTGACCTTGTCTAAGAGGGAAAGACTAGTGGATGATGCACCAGCCCAGATGTGGCAACAATACTCCATACATGGGCAGATTGTGGCTTTGTAGAGATACAGGATAATGTCAGGTGTAAGGAGTTTACTAGCACGGTAGAAAGAGCCCACCTTCTTTGCAGCAGCCTCGGCAATGTGTTCAATGTATTTGTTTCAATTCATGTTATCTGTGAATGTGAGGCCGAGGAGTTTGAATGTTGAACTGTCAGGTAAGGTGTTATTTGTCATGACAATCGGTGGTTGAAGAGGTTTCTTGTAGTTATTGAGTTGAAGGAAAGGAGCTTTGTCTTATTGTTTTAACTGACAATCGATTCATATCATTGACTATTATCCTCAAATGACTTTTAGCCTTTATAAAAATTGACTCATTAGTTAGAAAAAAAAACAAAAAAAATTTTAATCCTATTTTTTAAAAATAATTAAATTACAAAATAAAATCTACCAGAATGCATGTCTGCTTCTACAATAAACAAGTCAACTATTTTGATCCTTTATTAATAGTTAAAAAAAAAAATTAATTATTTCCTGACACTGCGAAATTTGAAAGGAATTTGGAAGCATTTAACTGTCGAATAGAAAGTTTGGATTTTTTTTAATGCATAAAATACTTACATATTTCTTTTTACATGTTTTTCTTGGCTTGTAACCTCTGAGTCTATCTTTCTTTCTGTTGTAACCTTATAGGTCCTGCATCGTCTGCCAAGCTCCAACCCCTGTCGCATCACCACAGTTTTGCAGAACTCTGCTTGTTTTCTTTTACAAGTACCTCTCATGGAATGTGCTCTAAAAAACTTAATACACTTGTACCTCCTCAACGTAAATATCCCCGATCTACCCGACTAGCAGCAAAATCCCACCACTTCACCGTAGAGTATCTTGATACTAGAGGATTTTTTACTCTAACGGCTTCTTTCCTCAAACCGCTTGCCTTTGGAATTCCCCCATTGCTCTCTGTTTCCCCGACCGTACCAACATGCAGATATTTAAATGTAATGTGAACAAACATCTCGCTGCACAACTCCCCACCCAGGGTTCCCCCTATAAATCTGACCTTTATCATAGTAGCCCCTTATGCTTCAGGGACAATATACATTGTATGAAGTGAACAAAAGTATAAAAACAAAAGTATATAAAAAAACTCGGTGTTTTTCTTGATTTGTCTGCAATTTAATTTTTTGGGGTACTTATAAGCATTGGGTACATAAGAAATACAGTTGAATTACTGATAGGATAACTAGTCTGTGTGCAAGAAGTGTAAGACAATGGAGAGGGATGAGAACTCAGATGTGGAGAGAGTATCGATTGGATTGAGAAGCTATTGAAGGGTGTAGAAAAGTTTTGTTCCCATTTGATGTTGCCACATGATTTTTTCTTTTTATAGTGAAAATGGGAAAAACTGGTTCAATTAGAGCATAGGGCCCGTTGAAATACCTCCCATATTTTCACTTGGTTTCCATCTGAATCTCTATATTAATACTATTGTGTGATGACTTCTCGCATATATGTGTCTGTATTTCTCACACCAACGTAACTTTGATAATTACGATTAAAGTATTTTTTATTTTCTATGAATTGAATATTTATTTATTTTTTTTTTGTCCACCTCAAAAAAGTCATATTGCCACTGATACGTACGTGGTTACTGAGATAGGGGCCAGATTTACAAGGGAGCAACCTGGGTGGGTAGTTTGGCAGCAAAATGTTTGTTCAGATTAAATTTTCGCATCTTCATACGGTCGGAGAAATGGAGAGAATTCCAAAGGCAGGGGGTTTGAGTAAAGAAGCTGTTAGAGTAGGAAAACGTCCGCTTTCTATGGACCTTGACAGTGAAGGGGTGGGATTTTGTTGCTTGTCATTGGGAGGTGTAAAATACAGTAAGTTCATCAGAGCACATTCATTAAAAGTACTTGTAAAACAAGCACATGGATGCAGCATTGCGGCGATGAAACAGGGGCTGGAGCTTGGTAGACAGTGCAGGATCTTAAAATTCTAGTGCTTGTGCATTATCGCAACGAACAAAATTTCCTTTCAAAAGGGGAAATAATTCAATATTTTTTTTTACGGGCACTCATAACGAAACGATTATATTCGATTTTTTTTTTTACGGGAAACCGTAACAGATGGATAGGCAAGAGAATTTGTAAGAAGATACATTAAAAAACAGTATTAATATGGAAATAATTTAGATTTATTTAAGTAACTTTAACATTTCATAAAATATAAAAATATAAAGTATATATTTAATAAAAAAGTTTTACACTGGGTAGAATTCAACTATCTGAGAGAGAATACTTCTCATATAAAGTACATATTTGTAAATAATCTACTAACTTTGCCTTATATCTAGTTAGATATAGAATGTATTGATTTGAAAAACGTTTTACACTGGGTACAATTCAACTATCTGAGAGAGAATACTTCCCATATAAAATACATATTTGTAAAAATGTTTTACATTGGGTACAATTGCAAAAATCTACTAACTTTGCCTTATATTGAGTTAAATATAGAATGTCTTGAAGATTTAACGCATTGACATCCATTTTCGGAAAATTAAAAAAAAAAAATTAAGACAGTTTGAATTATCTCCCCTTCAGAAAAAAATTTCAAATTATCTCCCTTTTGGATTCACTCTTCTAAGAATAAGGAAGGAAATTTGGTTCGTTGCCATAATGCATAAGTACCGAAATTCTTTTTTGCGCCCTAAGAGGGAGAGATTAGTAGTTAGTGCACCAAACCAAAAATACAATAGCAATTTCACCGAACAGACATTGCTAGTCTTTCTCTGCTCTATTGTTATTTCCATGGAATGTGCTCGACTGAGCTCCAATCTCTGGTTGATCATTATTAGACTCGTCTTCTACCACAATTAACTTTATTCTTCTGTTTGTCTAGCTTCAGACAGAATTTCCATGAACAGAGTTCTTTCCAAGAACTTCCCGACTGTGAAACACATTACCACAGGACTGCTTCCCTGCAAACTACAATGATCATCTTCAAATGTAATATAAAAAAAAATTCGTTATAAAACGTCCCCTATAAATAATCAAACTTTGTTCATTCCACTGATCATTTTCAATCCTCTCATAATATTCTTCTTCATTCAACTGATAATCCATATATTTCATTGACCCTTATCCTCAAGTGGCTTTTGGTCTTCATAAAAGGTGACTCATTAGTTAGGAACATAGAAAAAAATTAAATTCTATTAAAAAAAGATACTGATATCGAATATGAAACAGTTTCCGGGAACTTTGCTTCGGCAGCGTTTGGGCATGTTACATAAACACCCGAGAGATGACGAGGCGAATGTTGACAGACGATAATTCAATACGTTGCTTGCGTCATATTTTTTCACTCTTATTTTCAAGAAAGATAGCAAATAACAAAAACATTGCGAAATTACTGTTAATAAATTTTTTTAATTATTTTTTATCAAAACAATGATAAACAATTGTTAATAAATACATTTTTAGTTTTTGCAGTTTTTGCATTTCTTTTTGTATTCATCAACTGGTTAAAAAGTAATTTTTTTGTGTTTCTTAAAACTGAAAAAGAATTTCTTTTGTGTGCTTTGGGGGACTTTTTTGATATTGTCTTTTTTAATCAGTCGGATTAGGGTTAAACAGATCTGACAAGGATTTTGTAACAAATGGCCTTCGCAGAAAAAAAAAATTCTTCCAATCTTTTGGCTTTAATCAATTTCAACATTGGTTAGAAAATTTGTCGTCTGAAAGCTGATTGGCTAATCGCCTCAGCATCTCTCGGGTGTTTGCGTAACATGCCCAAACGCTGCCGATACGACGTTCCAAAAAAAAAAACGGTTCATATTCAATATCAGTACCAAAAAAATAATCCAATTACTAAATCAAATCCACCAGAATGCATTTCTGCTTTTACAATAAACAAGTCAGCTATTTTAATTTTTTGTAATCTATTTTTTATCTTTTTAAAAAAAAAGTGAATTATTTTGTTACTCTTCGAAATTTGAAAGGAATTTAGAAGCATTTAAACTGTCAAATAGAAAGTTTTGATTGTTTTTTAATGCATAAAATACATATTTTCTTGAACATGTCAACTCAGCAAAAGCAGTGTTTTTCTTGGCTTGTAACGTCCAAGTCCATCTTTCTTTCTGTTCTAGCCTAATAAGTCCCATACTGTCTGCCAAGCTTTAACCTCTGTCACATCACTAGTGTTGCATCCATGTGTTTTTTTGGTATTTTTTTACAAGTACTTCCACGAATTGTGCCCGAACTTAATGCACTTGTACCTCCTCAATGTAAATACCCTCAATCTACCCGACAAGCAGCAAAGTCCCACCCCTTCACTGTATATGTTGCTGGAGGATTTTCCACACTAAAAGCTTCTTTCCTCAAACCGCTTGCCATTGGAATTCCCTCTCTGCTCTCTGTTTTCCTGACTGTATCAACATGCAGAAGACACTTAAATGTAATGTGAACAAGCATCTGATGAGAAAAGTAGTCTGAATATACCAAATTCTACGAATTATCAACCCTCATCTCAAAAATTTCGAAGAAAACATCTTGCTGACCAACTCTTCCCCCAAGTTGCTTCCTCCCCCACTATAAATCTGACCCTTATCACAGTAGCCCCTTACACTTCGGTTGTTGTGATTGAACATAAAGAAAAATAGAAAAAAAAAAGACTCATTAACATGTCTACTCTGTATGAACGGTATTTTTTCTTGTTTCAGGTAGAATTCAAAGAAAAAATTTGGAAGCAAGTGATTAGACAAGATTGCACAAAATAGAATTTGGAGACTGCTGACCTGCTGAATTGTGTAAAGTGGCGCGTGAACTTGCATAATATCAGAAAACGTCTGACGCCTGAACAAGGTAAAAGTAATGTTAAATGAGTATTTATTTACTCCTCTCCAGGAGTTAGGCACAAGGCCAGTTTTTATCTTACTCCCACAAGTAAGATGTGACCCAAGGTCGGGTCGGGAAAGTGGGGTTTGAAAAGCCAGCGCTCGAGAGGTGAGCACTCTGGCCATTAAAAATTGCCTGGACAGCCTCGTCGGCATTCCCCGGTAGGGGCGCCTCAGGCAGTAAGCAATAAACTTACTCCTCCCCAAAGAGGGGAGGCAAAGTCTGGGAGGGTGGACCTAGAACTGCACAGGGCAGACCCATAGACCGGCGTAAATCAAGACCCGAAGGACAAGACAATACCAGTCTATGGGGTGCAGTATCCATCGGAACAGATACTACACTTTGATCTTAGCCAAAAAGCAAATGAGTAGCAGTATTTTTACTTTTGTTACGTTCATCTTAATGTTCAACTTTCTCTTTGAGTTGCAGTTACTTTTAGCGCTTTGCTCATTTTAATTAAACTGGTTGATTAGTTTTATTTGGTTACGAGATCACCCTTGACCCGTTGGGTCAGTATTTGTCATATATATTATTAAATATCTCTTTCTTTCCCTCTTCTGTTTTTCTCTTTATCCTTCTGTCTTCCGAATATTTTTTTAAAACTTTTTTTTTTGTTAAACTTTTTTCACCCCAAACAAAGCACATTGCCACTGAGACGTAAAGGGGCTACAGTGAATTAGGGACCATCCTGAGTAGGGAGTTGAGCAATGAGATGTCTGTTCACATTACATTTAAATTTCTGCATGTTTGTACCCGGGCGAGGAACAACAGATGCCATCTTTATCCTATGTCAAATCCAAGAGAAGTATGTTGGGGCAGATAGAAAGCTCTACATGGCATTCGTCGACCTAGGAAAGTCATTCGACAGAGTCTCAATGAGGTAGCTAGGTAAGAAGGAGTGGCTTATCCAGCTAGTACAAAGTATGTACACTAATGTAAAAGGCAGAGTGCGGGTGGATTTCAGTTACAGTAATGATTTTAGCGTTAATGTCGGTGTCCCTCAAGGATCGGTCATCAGTCTGCTGCTGTTCATCATTGTCCTTGAGGCCCTGTCTGGAGAATTCCACACTTGGGAACTTTTGTATGCTGATGACCTTGTTGTCATGGTTGAGACCATGGATGAGCTTGCTGAGAGACTACAAGTATGGAAAGACAGAATGTAAGCTAAAGGACTGAGGGTCAACACTGCAAAGTCGAAAGTCATGGTCAGTGGTCCTGAACTGCATGCACTAAAGGACTCCAGCCAACAGTTAACTGAATGGGTCAAAGCTGGCATTGAAACATATGTCCCCATGCGAAAATTCTTTAGCAAGCCTCACTCTCCTCAATTGTTCACCTCGAAATGTGCAGCTGCTATTGTTAAGAGGCAGCAAGCATTCCGTCAATTTGGCCGCCATAAGTCAACTGCGAATAGACAGAAATTTATAGAATCAAGAAATAATTCTAAAGTAGTGATAGGTGAAGCAAAGAGAAGGTATACAGAGAAAACCAAAAAACGCATTCAGTCTCAGAAACTAGGTAGTCGCGATTTCTGGAAAGTTTACAATAGTGTGATGAACAATGAACAATTCCCCCACTGTCAAACCACAACGATGTTGTTTGCACGGCAACTGATAAGGCTGAACTACTTGCCCAGCCTTTTGCCGTAAACTCCACTTTGGATTTAGCAAACAACCCCCTCCCTAAATTCCAATTGCGGACTGAAGCCACACTTGAAAACCTGGTTATCACCCCATCACAAGTCAGGGACATCATAAAAAACCTTGACACCTCCAAAACATGCGGGCCTTATTTTATATCAGTAATAGTAATAAATAAATGCTCTGCTGAACTGGCCCCTGTCCTCTCCAAACTTTACAACAAAGGCGTTGCTGAATCTTGCTTCCCTGATAGCTGAAAAATTGCCTCTGTGGTACCAGTCTTCAAGAATTTTGGAGATAGAACTGATTCTCAGAATTATCGGTCTACTCTCGATCTTTGCTAAAATCTTTGAATCCTTAATTAATCTTGCGATAGTCCGACACCCTGTTAATGCTAAACTTCTTTCTGACCATCAGTATGGATTCAGGCAAGCACGATCTACTGCAAATATCCTAACTGTCAAAGCTCTCCACGGTTTGGTTCATCAATGAAGTACTCCAAGACTGAAGAAACTTTTCTCTCTTCCAAATCAGTCTCTTATACTTCCGGGTATCACTCAAAACTGTTAAAGGGGGAATAACTCACAATCAACATTGCAGCTACCTTTTAGTAAATAATTTTTTTTTTAAAATCTTTTAATTTAGTTGTATCCAGTATTTCTAACAGTTTTAGCATAGAAGTACCTCTTTTTGTTAAAGAATTTTCCGATTGTATTTTCCCATCTATCCAGGATATCAAGGCTGCTGTAAAAAATACCAAGTGTAGACACTCTCTACTGCAGGTGGAAGAATCTTTCCTAAGATTACTAGTTTCCTCTTTCAAAGCCACGGGCCACTAATCTTACTTTAGTTTTCTTTTCGCCGTCTATATATTTTTCAGTTACTATCCAACGAGAGGATAGTGTAGCCTATTTTTCAAAGGGAACTACTTCAAATGCCTCATTATTAATCAAGTTATTCAACTCTCTCTCCTCAGCATCCACAACATCCTGAAACATTTCTTGATCTGCGGTAAGCAGTACAGCATTTTCCGGATAAGATAGTTCCTTCCAATCATCAATATGATCCCAATTAACACATATAGGTTCTTCATTTCCCTCCAGATGTACATTCACCCATTCCTTGTATTTTCCACTTTGTTTGGGTTGTATGCTTAGTACTTTTGCTTGCTTCCACTCCTCTTCATTCCTCATTTTGTACTCAATAAAAGAATTTGTATTGGTTTTAATCTATTATTTACATTACCATCAGACGTATTTTCCTTTTGGGAATCAGTTTCATCTGGTGTAGAATATTTATGACTATCATCCTCCTCATCCACATCAAGAGTATTTACAGGTGATTCTTTATCTCCAGTCTTAAATTCTGATCTCTTTTCGGCCTGATACATATTACTACTATCCTTTACTTTCATTAATTGACATGGATGAACACGATAATAAGCTCCTCCATGGAATACCAATACAGTTTGTCCTTCTTTACCAAGCACAACTGCAGGACCTTTCCAACCTTTAAACATTTTTTTCTTTCGATAATAAACTTTATCACCATTATCATACACCACATCTGAATAAGTATGCACCTTATGTCCGAGTGCTCTCCTGATTCTTTCACTTGACTCAGCTGCAATATAGTTTTGTCTGATACTGTGTAAAGCTTCTGACGTATAATATCACTAGATGAACTCTCCATAGCTGAAAGTTCATCCTCTAAGATTGACGGAAGGTTAGGGTCAATTCCAAATACTAATTGGTTTGGACTAAAACCGCCATTATTTTGTAAAGTGTTCTTGCCACTTACTGCCCACACAAGTACAATTTTGGGTTCACATTTCACATCTGCAATAGTTTTGTAAAATGCCTCTGCCAATATCTGATTATGCCGTTGCACAATCCTGTTGCTAAATAAAGATTCACCTGTTGTTACAGTTTCTATATTCAGTTTTTCATTCATCTCTCTATATTTTTCATTTGAAAATTCCCCTCCATTTTCACTTAAGAACATTCTAGGTGCACCGAAATATGATATCCACATTTGGTAAATGTTTTGCATAATTTCATCTTGTTGTTTAGAAAACGCTAAACAGGCTGCAGAATATCTTGTGGCAGAATCAATCATATGCAAAATCCAAGTTTTATTGTGAATATGTTCCTTTAAATCGATACACACAACTTGGTTGAATTTATTAGCCATGGGCATAGATACCACTGAACGCAATGGTACATGTTTATATTTCATGCATACTTCACATGAATCGCAATTACCTTAAGGAATTCAGCATCACAAAAATTCTTATTTCCCCTAACAAGTTTACACAACTTTTCTTTTGAGACATGTGAAAATTGTCTGTGCAACTTCATTGCTTTTTTTGCTTTTTCTTCCAGTGTTAAATTTTTTTACAGAAGTGATGTGCAACACTACAGACACTCTCAATTCACATCACTTGTTAAATAACAAATTTGTAAGTGAAATACAGTAGTGGCCTGATGAGGTGCAAACCAAATCTATCGCTTCACCAAGAATCCTTGTTGAATCATTCACAAAATTAAAAATAATTCCAGCTTTCTTCATGGAGGTTTTACTCAACAGCAATGGAATTTCATTATTCGCTATACAGAACTCAATCATCATTTTTTTCTGCCAATAACTGCTGGAAATTTTACTTTCCTAGTTGCAATAATCTCAGTTCCATCTCCAAACTTGAATGTTGTATAAGTAAAAGAATATTCAACTAATATTTGTCTTGATCAGACAGAGCATCAATAAAAACGTCCAGCCAAGTTGTTCTGGTGACAGTTTTCATGCATGCGCTATCTAATATGCACATTCCAAAATACTCCTTAACCAACCCAGAAGCATGGAGTTCTGTGTTAAATAGAGTTATGTGAAATATATATATATATATATATATATATATATATATATATATATATATATATATATATACTAGCAAATATATGCTCTTTCTGATTGGATATTTTTGTTAGGCTGGACGTAATGACTGAGAGAAGATATCATGACATGTATATCGGTGAGGTGCCGGCTCGTATCGATCCCAGGCATCCTCTGCCGCTAAACGTATCCTACGTTATCGACAACGTCTGGCTGCTGTGGGACAGGGTGAAATGAATCGTGTTTCTCGCGATCCTGGCCGTAGCGTGAATCAGATGTGATCGGAAAAGATTACATTTTTGAAAAAAGGTGGATACAAGTAGCGAGTTTATGTGTACGAAAAGAAGTCAATTATGAGTACGTGTTCCCTGCCTGAGCATGGCGCACACAGTTCCTAGTCCTGGTAGGTTTAACCTTTTAGCTAGTCAAGTGAATGAATCTCCCCCTTTTTAGTAATAGAAATCCTCCAAGATGCCAATTTCCCACTTTCAATTTTTTGTCTTCGAGATTTATTTTAAGAAATGGGAGGAGGGGTCATATTAGATATTTATTTACAAGCATAATAAAATAAGATCTTAAAAATACATAATTTTACAAACCAACGAACCAAACAAATATTTAAAAAAAACATTGCAGAGATCTTGTCCCTATTTACTTGCCTCCCCACGAGGGCTAAGTTCGACACAAGGTCGGTTTTTAATGTAGGGTAAAATTTATTTTAAGAAAGGTGGGGGTCATATTAGATATTTATTTACAAACAACTAAATAAAATCTTCAAAATGAATACTTTTATTTACAAGCACGTTTTGTTATATTTTAATAAACAATAACTGTTTGTAAATAAAACTGTTTGTAAATAAAACTTTGTAAAAAAACTGTTTGTAAATAAAACCCTTTTTTTATAGTAAAAGTTCTAACTTTTCCTCATGGGGAGCCAAGTAAAGCAAAGTTTTTTTAATGAAAAATAAAAGTTATAAAAAGATTTGGAGGGGAAGGGGCTTACCACTCGAACCTAGGGTTAGTGATAGGGTAATTATTTTTTCAAAAATTTTCAGCATGAAAAATCCCCCCCCCCACCCAAAAAAAACCCAGTACAGTATTTATCTCTCATAGCAATTTTTTTTTTTTGTTGTTTAACTGCCCTAAAAGAAGGTAGAGTGGCCCGAGAGAGGGGGTTCATTTTATGTTAAATTTAATATGTGTGTGTGTGGGGGGGGGGGGGGGCTGTTGTCCCACCGGGCTAGGAAATTCATCTTGATTTCGGATATTTTTTGCCATTGGCCACTCACATCCCTATATTCTAGCTTTTGTCATCCTCCCTCTCTCTCTCTCTCTCTCTCTCACTCTCTCTCTCGCCCTCTCTCCTTCTCCCACTCTCTCCCTCTCTCTCTCCCTCTCTCTCTCCCTCTCTCTCTCTCGCCCTCTCTCCCTCTCTCTCTCCCCCCTCTCTCCCTCTCCCACTCTCTCTCTCGCCCTCTCTATCTCTCTGTTTATTAACAATCTAAAGTAAGAATACTAACTATCAAAGAAGATTAGAATAGTTCATTAAAAAATAAAAGAGAATATCACCACAAATATTAATAGTATTTAACATGTACAGAAAGAGAGACGGAGATATAGCTAACAGAAAAACTAATTTTAGATTTTGTATTTTTATTTTTTAAATTTATCTGGCTTTACAAACTCGCTTTTTTTTTTTTCATACCAGCCAGGGGAATTCGTATCAGATCCTTCTTTGTATGAATGAAATATTGTTCGATTTGAACCTAGAAGATCATACTCCCAAGCATTACCTCTTCCTTCAGCAGAAGGTTGGTTTATTGCCTGTCACTTGAGGAGTACCTACCATGGAATGCAAATGGGTTCATTCAAATGGCCATTTTCTGGGGAGGCAGAAATAAACAGAGGTTGAAGAGACCAATTATTGGTCCCCTTTGTTTGGATTTGAAACCGACGGTACCGATGTCGTTCTCATCTTCTGTAATACATATATAAATAAATATTACGCTCTTATTTTTTATCTTTCTTAATAATTGAGCACTCTGCTGGGGTTCTCTCCCACTAACCTTACATAGATACCCTCCTTTTCCATAATTCTCATTGTTCTTTAGAAAGTTGCAAATCACAGTTTTACTGCGATTTACCTTAACTGCAATCGTCCGCTGTAACAAACCTTGCTTATAGAAATCTAGTATTCGAGCACGCTCAACTTCGGTAAGTTTGTTTGCTTTATGCATGGTGACACCTTTACGCAGTCATTGCTAATCTCTAACTGAACTAAAAACATTGGAATTACCATCGATCTAACAATTTATACCCTGGTCTTATAATTTTGATCAAGTGTAAAATCCATCATTTTATAAAAATGTAAATTTCTGAATAAAATGTTTTTTGTTTCATAACCTTTTAGATTGTAGTATTGGTAACCTTAAGTGGGAGGAGTTAAAAATCTATCCTTAAAAAAAAGGTTTCTTTTAAAAGATTTTCAAGTGGTCTTAAATTTTTAATCAGGAGTGTGTGTATATATATATATATATATATATATATATATATATATATATAAGTATAAAGGTATACTCAAAAAAGAATAAAAGGGAAATACCAGTAGAGTGCTCAATTAAATTAAATTAAGAGCGTAATATTTTTATTTTTAAATACAGATTTTAATCAGACATGGATTTTTTATTTATATATTGATTTTTTATTCATATATTGATTATTTTTTATTTATATATTGATTTTTGATTTTTTATTTATATATTGATTTTTCATTTATATATTGATATTTTAATTATATATTGATTGATTTTTTATTCATTGATTTTTTATTTATATATTTATCTATATTTATATCTTTACTTTAAATTGATATTTATTAATTGAAACAATCGGAAATTTATATATACATATATATATTTTATATAATAATAAATAGTTACCTCCCCTTTTTTAGATAATTTAATTAATTAGAGTCGTGTACCCTTAATTATTTTCTACATATAAAAATAATATATATAAATATAAAAATAATATATATATAAAAATAATATTTTATTATTATAAATTTTATTTTATTTTATTTTTCCCCTCCTTTCTTTCTTTCTCTCTTTTCTTTCTTTCTTTCTTTCTTCCTCCCTTCTCGTTCTTGACTTCTAAATATAGAATCTCTTATTTAACGGCCTTTTCTGATCTAAGCGTCTCGCCGGTCCTCCATTTCAAAATTCTGTGTACATAGCGTTTTATAACGGTTATAAGTGTTTTTTTTAAGAAATTCCATCATTTACTATTTCAGACTATGCTGAAGTAGACGGAATCGGGAATTAAACCCGTTTCTTGTCAGAAACCACTGGTCCATGTCTGATTAAAATCTGTATTTAAAAATAAATATATATATATATATATATATATATATATATAACTTTCAATGTGACCAAACCAACAAAGCCTCCTTATATATATAAGACAATGTTAAGATAATCCCCTTTTAATTATCTATTGTTGTTTTAATATTGTTCAGAAAATCAACATCTATGCCGATGATACCACTCTCAATTCTGGTGTTGATTCTCGCGTATCTCCCTCGCATCAGTCGAAATATGCAGCTAGTCTAGAGGTTGACCTGGGTTCAGTTGTGGATTGAGGTACAAAATGGCTTGTTTTGTTTAATCCTGTTAAGACTCAGCTCGTGTCTTTGATTCGTAGGTGTGTCTTTTTTCTGCTCATGAGGAGAAATCAACACTGAAACTTCTTGGTCTTTCTCTCTCGTCAAATCTCTCTTGGAGTTCATACATTAGATCCATTGCTCTTTCTTCTTCTCATAAAATCGGTTCTCTCTATCGCCCCAAACACTTTCTCACGCCTGAGGCTATTCTCTATCTCTACAAATCTACTATTAGACCATGTATGGAGTACTGTTGTCATATTTGGACTGGTGAATCTCTATTCCATTTGAGTTTCCTTGATAAGGTGCAGAGACCTATCTGCTATTTGATTGGTCCTATCCTTTCTTCTTCTCTGCACTCCCCCTTTCACAGACGTGATGTTGCTAGTCTCAGTCTTTTCTATAAATACTATTATGGCATGTGTTCTTCAGAGTTATGTGATCAGTTCCCTGCTTCCTTTGTACCAGCTCGTTTGACTCGTTGGTCTAGTGGTCTCCATTAATTTGCTGTTTTGATACCTCATTATAATACAGCTTCCTATTCCAGTAGCTTCTTTTCCAAGAACCGCAGGCTTGTGGAACTCTCTTCCTGCTGACTGTTTTCCTCTTACCTATAGCATTGGTCTTTTCAAAACTAAGTCCAATAGACATCTCCTGTCTTTGCGATAATCATATTTCGTTCTTGTTAGCTCTTAACATCAAGTGGCTTCATGCCTTGTCTGGAGCGATTTCCATAAAAAAAAATCCCAGGACGGCTAAAATTAGTTCTGTGAACGGAACAGGTTCATCCCACTTTTATGTCCTTTTACAAAGATTAAAATCAAGATATAATATTCCAATTTGTATCAAAATGAATTACACGATTTTGATTGTAGAAAATGTCTAAAATTAGGGGTCGTTGAAATTTAGGGAATTTTGCTGAATTGATGTCTAATGACTATAGATAAAATTCAATGTAAATCTGAAATATTTGAATTTTCAAATGGAAGGTCGTGCCAATATTATGCCCCCTAAAAACCGTTTAAAATACTCAAAAGAAACTGAAGTTTGGGGAATATTTATTAATTGATGTTTAATACCTATTGTTAAAATTTCATAAAAATCAGAGGCATCTGAATTTTCACTGAGGACTTCAACCCCGATTTAAGGGGGTTATTATAAAACTAAATAAAAGTACATATAACTAACATTATGACCTTATGCCGAGCAGCTGTGTTCCAAAATTCATTATGATCGGTTAATTAGTTTAGTAGTGAATTCTGTACATATAAATATATAAACATACATTACTTTATGTATATATATATATATCATGGACGGTGGCACCGGGGGCGGGGGGGGGGGGTCTCAAGCCCCCTCACTTTTTTACTTTGCCCCCCCCCCCCGCTCACTTTACGGTCATCAATAATTAAGTTGATATGCATGTATTTAACCGGGCCCCCCCCCACTTTTTAGGAGAACCCCACCCCCACACTTTTATAACTGTCCCGCCGGCCCTGTATATATATATATACATATATCTGTATAATTAGGCAGCATTCTTTCTTTTATGCATGTTTGATTAAACAGGAGTGCCAACTTCTGCTTATTCAGCTTTTGATTCGTTTTTTTCTAGTCTTCATACGACAGATTTGATGTTATAATCCAAGGAGTGTAAAAAATCTCCGTATTTTGTGCGAACGTTTTCGACCGACATCGGTTGTCGTCAGGCGGTTGCAAAATGAAATAAATTGGCGAATCTATCAAGAGGGCGCTCTTTTAAATTATTTCAACGCATTTATACGCATTAATAAACCAAACATCAACCATTGCCGTTATGAGGGGAGTGAAGGTGTATTGAAGTGCATACTTAGCCCGTCGATCTATCTGCTGCCGGAAACACTTCTGGAAGTCTTCTTTTGGAATGGTTTTCATCTCCGTCGTCGCGTTCCACATTATCTCTTTTTTAGCACCCTCTCAACAACAGCTGCACTCCGAGTAGTTTGAGGCCTGCCAGAACGCTGGTCACTCTCTGCTGATGTGCGGCCATTTTTTAATCGGTTGAACCACTCCTTAATTTGTGTTACACATCGCATCTTCTCCAAACACCTGCTGAATCTAACGCGACGGCGGAGATGAACACCATTCCAAAAGAAAACTTCCAGAGGTGTTTCCGACAGTGGATGGATCGGTGGGATAAGTGTGTGCAAGCACAAGGGGCCTACTTTGAAGAGGATTATGGTCTCAAACCCTTCACGTATTTGAAATATTTTTTCTAGCCTAAGGTCGGATACTTTTTAGACAGGCCTCGTATGTGTTTATAAATGATTTGTTCATGACAGTGTTTTCGTTGTGAATAGTATGTAGAGAGGAGTGGGTGTTCTCAAGGATGGGGGGAAAAAAGGAAGTGAGGAGGAATGTTAATTTGGTGCAATGTAGTTTGTGGAATGTTGAATGGTAGAAGCAATATTCTTGAAAAGCAGTAGGAAAGTTTACGTAGTGGGGGTAGAATAAATGGATAAGGGAATGAAAGCAATGGGAATTGGGAGGAAGGTTGTTTTTTTATATATCTCTCTCTATATATATAAGGCATGTGTAAATATATGTTAAATGGAAAATGGAAAAAACTGGATTCTGCAATATTAAAATTAATATATTTATAAAAATGTAAACTTTGAACATTGATTAAAAAAATATATTTTGAAGTTAAGCAACATTGAATCTGGTCAGTACTAAATGGGTGACCATTTAGGAATATCAGGTGTTGTATCTAGGAGGACTCTGCTTATCCTGCTATTGTTTCTAGTTTTCCTGGACTCAAGCAATGCTGGTTCAGGAGAGTTGTGGTTGTTCAACTCTTGTTTCACTATAGACTTCCCATGAAGGCAACCTTACAGAGTGTATCCATTGTCTCTCGTGACTTAAACTTATTTTAGTATTAGTAAGTAAAAAATCTCAAAAGATCCATTGAAAAATTTTTTTTTTTTATAACCATGTATATTTAGAAGAGATGTGAACATATGATGCTATATCTGCTCGTTGATTGGTCAATCTTTTAAATTTGTTTCAGATGTTTATTATTTTCATTTTTTTTGTCTTGCTATTTCACTTGTGCCTTCCGCCAAGATCATGTCGTCATCAACTGATCCCCTCCATGTCTTAAACAGCCTACCATGACCAAAATCCATGTGGTAGGCCGTTTAAGACATGGAAGGGATCAGTTGATAACGACCTGATCTTGGCAGAAGTGAAACCGCAACAGACAGGAAAAAACGTCTAACCTCATACTTGAGACAAGAAGACGAAAAATGAAAATAATAATAACAATAATAATAATAATAATAATAATAACAATACTACTAATAATAAA
This sequence comes from Sepiola atlantica, assembly GCA_963556195.1. Classification (NCBI taxonomy): domain Eukaryota; kingdom Metazoa; phylum Mollusca; class Cephalopoda; order Sepiida; family Sepiolidae; genus Sepiola; species Sepiola atlantica. The sequence continues at coordinate 141,936,361 of OY744525.1, forward strand.
TACCTGATCGTTTGTTTTTCTTAATTAGGTTATTTTTTGTGTAAAAAAACAGAAGTATGTATTCTTGCTATTTGTAATTTTTATTTTTTATTTGCAGGTTATACCGACTTGCGACGGTGTTCACCTTGGATCGATAGAGCCAGCTCCTTCCAATAAATTCACTGAATCCCGAATGATGGCCAACCAAGCATGGTGGCCCATTGCCAAGGTTGAGATGAGCGACAGCCAGTTTTGATTCCATCGACAAACACCATAGATACGTGGATCAATAATCGGTTCTGAGCCACGTTTTTAGTTGACGAAGTTGAGTTGGTTTTATTGACTGAATAAAATGGAATTTCTTTTATTGGCTTTCACAGGGATTGCTTATTCCACGCTGAATGAAATCTATAAACTAGGGTCATCCAGAACAATCCATTAAGACTCTTGATCAAAAAGAAAAACAAATTTTGGAAAATAAAGAAAAAAAATCTTTTTAATTGTTATGAAAAATAAATATTCAACCACGACAAAAACATTGGATCAAAAAGTTTAAAACTTTGTACAAGACTTATTCAGTTTTTCTTTCTGATAAAAAAATTTATCATAATGGAACCCACAGATCAAACGAATCCTAAACTCAACGGTAAAAGCTCTAGCCCTGTACGGAGCACTCGTCCGAAACGAAGTGTGCGAATGACCGTAAAACCAAAGTGTCTTCGTTGTGACAAATGTAAATGTGAGTTTTCTGACAAGACCAACTTCGACTATCACATAAGCATACATGCGACCGATAAACCCTTTCATTGCGAAATGTGTCGACTGTTGTTTTCAAAGCGTGCAAATCTTAAATCTCATATGCGAACGCATTCTATGAAGAAAGCTTTCAAGTGTGATAACTGTGGATCTAAATTCACCACTAGTTCACATCTGAAGAGACACACGCGTACTCACACGGGAGAAAAACCTTTTAACTGTGATGTTTGCGGAGCTAAGTTTTCACAAAATTCTCATCTTAAATCACATGCACGGAAGCATTCCACTGACAAGCCATTCGTTTGCAAAAATTGCCCGTCAAAGTTTACTCGGAGTTCAGACCTGAAAAGTCACATGCGGACTCACACGGTGGAAAAAACGTTAAAGTGCGATACATGCGACGCTAAATTCTCGAAAAAGTCTCATCTGATAAGACACGAGCGAAAACACACTGGCGAAAAACCGTTCCATTGTGACCAATGTGCTGCTTCGTTTCCAGAAAATTACATGCTCAAGAGGCATATGCGTCGACATACTGGTGAGAAACTCTTTCATTGTGATATATGCGGATCAAAGTTTCTTGAAAAGTTATATCTAAAGCGCCACATGTACACACACAGTAGTGAAAAACCCTTCCACTGCGACATTTGCGGATCCAATTTTTCTCAAAAGATTTATCTAAAAAGTCATATGCTCGTCCATAACGGAGAGAAACGTTACCAATGCGACATGTGTGACTCGAAATTTTTAAGACGTCAACATCTTACGATTCACATACGAAAACACACGGGAGAAAGGCCGTACCAGTGCAGTATCTGCCTGTCAAAATTCTTAACTAGCTCTAATCTCAAGACTCACATGCGGACACATACGGGTGAAAAACCATTCCACTGTGACACTTGCGGGTCGAACTTCTCTGAAAATTCAACTCTCAAAGATCATATGAGAACACACACTGGAGAAAAACCATTCCATTGTAACATTTGTGGATCAAACTTTATCAAAAACTCAAATCTGAAGAGTCACATGCGGAAACACACCGGAGAAAAACCTTTTCACTGTGACATTTGTGGATCAGATTTTTCTCAGAGTTCGAGTTTGAAAAAACACACGCAAACACATTTACAAAAGTATCAACCGTTGTAAGAATTAAAATAGTGTAAGATACACCAACATAATTCATAGCCCCCAAACCAAAAGTTTATTTTCATTATATCTAAAAATGTTGAATGTGGCGATATCTTTTCAAAACGTAATCAATGGTTTCGTAATTTTTTAGATGAGGATTGATAATTTGGATTATTTGGACTACTGTTCTCATCTTTGATGTTATTCTCACAAGTTTTGTCCGGTGTAAGCCCCAACCGTTTCCAGGTGCATCTTGTTGTAGTCAGGAATCTGCAAAAACCCGTAACGCAACGGATAAAAGTGCTAAGTAATAATCCGTTCTAAGTGATAGTCTTCTGGAGGTTGAAGGTTCAATCCTCACTATTGGCGATACTAAGAATACAATTACGAATTACTTAAGACTTTTATCCGGTCATAGCTGACGAAATGAGAGCAAGCTACCCTCGTGGATTAAGTAATGAATTCGATTCGGAATTCCGTACAGATTCTAAGTTCAACAAGATGCCTCTGAAGAAGGTCGGAGGTTACATTAGCTGAAACATTATGAGAATAACATCCAAGCTGTTCAAATAATGCAAATTAACAATCGTAACACATTTATTTTGATAGCAAAATTAGCCACTGAATTATGGGCGTTCAAAGTTTGTCGGAAATTAAACAATTTGCTATTGGTCTAGAAGCCAAATTTCACAGTGTATAACTAAAAATGGATATTGTGTGCATTAAGTTTAAAAACATCAACATTAAAAAATAAATCGCTCATCATTACAAATAGTAACCTTACTTGAAATGACCTGGGAAAGAAAACTATTAATGACACGGGAGAAAGATTTCGACATTTATAAAGAGAAACGGTTACATTTTGTTTACATCCAAATTTTATCAAAAGACCCCCCCCAAAAAAATGAGTTATGACACGTCGAAATTGAAGAGAATTTCACTATTTTTATCTATTTTTGCACACAAAACTGGCTAGTTTGTGATATTCAAATCAATCAAAAATGATGTGAAAACTGTATGAAAACAAATTTTATGGTCTTTTGACACTCGATACATCTTTTTAGTTTTCTTTATAACACACATCTGACTTTTGTTTCAATGGAATTCAATTTGGAGTAAGCAGCATCTGTCCTCTGTTATAAGATGTATGTACAGTCTGACCATTATGAAAACTATCATATTGATTACACAATATGCCAAGTATTCAAATAAATATATATATATATATATATATATATATATATATATATATACAGGGTGGGCAAAAATAAGGGTCCTATTTTTAAAAATTCATAACTTTTTTATTTATTGATTTTTTTAAATTTTTTTTTTAGAATAAGTAAAGGACCCCTCCCGAAGCAAGCATGAGCCGTATTAGCCTTAAGGAACGTACCCTTATTTAGAAAACATTATTTTTGCTTAAAAAACTCAAAACAGTGTAAAAAACAATACTTTAGTTTTTGTAAGTTTCAAGAAGTGTTTTTCGGCTAAAATTTGTTTTGTTTATTTCAAAAAATCTCGGAAGGGTCAGTCTACACACACATAAAGTTTGGTGAGTTTAACTTTTATTTTGTGGAAGTTATTCAAATTCAAGTTATTCAAATTTAAAGATAGGACCCTTATTTTGGCCCACCCTATATATATATGAAAGATGAGAATAAAAAATTGTAAAGATACAATATATATTAGAACATCAGAAGTTCAGAGCAAGGAGCTTCATATCCTTGATCCATGGATTTTCAAAGATAAACTCTTTTCATCAGAGGATAGAGAAAAACCGACAATGTAATTGTAAATATTATCGGCAACATTTAACTTTGAAAATGTTACATAAAATAAAACAAAATAAATACCAAAAGGTAAAGAGTGTTATGTTGAGATGAGCTTGCTCTGAACTTCTGATGTTTTAATAAATATTTTACCTTTACAATTTTTTATTCTCATCTTTCATCTCTAGAATTGATTCTTCTATTCAATATATTGAGCTTTATATTATCACGATAGATTATTATTAAACGATAATTCAATTATCTTTAATTTAATTCAACATTTAAATATTACATATATATATATATATATATATATATAGTAAAGTATGAAAATATATTTATGTCAATTAAACTACACAAATGTGTCTGCATTTCATCCATGCACGAAACTGCCAGGAGCCTGACGATTCCCTGCAGGGATGAAACTCTCTCTCTTCATTTAACTCCACTTTTCCCTTGTCTAGGAGCAAACGTATTAATTGTCATAAATATATTTTCATATTTGACTTCTAAGCTCTACCAACATATTGAGCACTGTTGAAGTAAATACTGAAAATCTATACACAATATATCACCTGATAATTTTATTTGTGTATACATCAAATAATAAAAAATGATATATATATATATATATATATATATATAATAGGTGCATTCCAATGACCAAAGGAACAATCAATCCATAGCCATACCTTTCATCTGTTATTTCAATTTCTTAATCTTCTTATATCGTTGAACGACCACAACCAAACTTTGCTTCAGTTCTTTCAATCTCTTTACTTTCACATATCAGCGAATACCTGTAATTCCTGTGTTTCACAGACAAACAAAGATTTTTAATATGTTTATATTGTATATTTTTATGGTTATTTTTTCCAAATTCAGAGAAATTACAGGTATTTGCCGATATATGAAAGTAAAGAGATTGAAAGAACAGAAGAAAAGTTTGGTTGTGGTCGCTCGACGATATATGAAGATGAAGAAATTGAAAGAACAGATGAAAGGTATGGTTATGGATTGATTGTTCCTTTGGTCATTGGAATGCACCTATTATATATATATATATATATATATATATATTCTCTGAAGATTGTAATACAACTTCATTAAGCTTTCAATTTGGAACATTTTCGGATATTATAAAGAGTATATACTTAAATATATATATTTTTTTAAGAACTCATAAATATTTATATATATTACAAGTCTATTGTTAAAAAATATTTATATTAAATGAAACTCCATCAAACCACCTTTACTATAAAAAAAAAATCGGTGCCTCATGTATTATTGGGGACAGATGAAATTTGCATCTCTAATTTAGAAGAGTCTGTTGAAAGGGGAGACAATTCAAACTGTTTTTTTTTGTTGTAACTATAACCCATAAGAAAAATCCAGAGAATTAGTAAGAAAATAAATTTTTAAAAAGGGTACTCATGCAGTTTATGGACCGGGCTGAAATAATAACGTTATAATTTAGAAAGCCATTCTTAAGATGAGAGGTAGGGGGTGATTAATTATTCTGTTTATTAAATTGTTTGGTGAAAGTACTGAATAGTTAATGATAGGTACGTGCAAAATCAATGGCCTATTCCCAAAATGTAAGAACATTTTGAACCCCCCCCCCCCTCATTCACTTAAAAATTCACCAAACACTAAAATTCAGGAAATCAACTAATTTTAATGAAATTTTCAGTATTTACGATCACAGAATATAATTAAACCATTCTTATTTTTGTTAATCTTATTGAAAATATATTATTTGTTGAAAACAAAATACACCTTTACTAAAGTTATATTTTTATGTATTAATAAAAAAAATGCATGAATTTTTAAAAATATTTTAATGAAAATAAAGCATTGTAGATGTTAAAAATCAAACATTTAAAAAAAAAAATTTCATATATATTACAAAAAGAGCTCCTAAATTCTGTGTTAATAAAATCACTATAACTCGAAGAAAAAATAATTTCTTGAATTAGCGATGTCATCATTGAATAAAGTATTGTTTAACCAATATTTTCACCAAAAAAATAATATAATTGCAAAAAATATTTGATGTGATTTTAATGATTAGAGTTTCTGGGGAAATAAAAAAAATGCGATATAATTATATTTCTCTTTCGCACATGAACGTGTCATCAGCAGCGTAAGAAATTATTTTTATAATCTTGAAAATAAACAAAAAATTGAAGAAAATGAGGATCAGGATCATTACGAAAAAAAGAATTTAAAAAATTGGATAATTTCTACTAACGATTAACTTGGATTGGTATGGTGGCCCTATTCTGTAATACACAGGTGAGATTAGCCTTCCAACCACCACTCACTTTTACATCGCCCTCAAAATGTTATTTTTAGAGATTCAACAATTTTGTTAATTTCACAATTCATTGTCAATTATTTGGAAAGATTTGTATTTGTTTTGTCTGTTTTTCATTAATAAATATTTAAGAAGTTAAAAACAATAATTTATTAATAAATAAAGAGAATTCAAACATGACATTTTCTTTCAAAATTGAATTCTGTTTATCAATAAATAACTGTTTTAACTTTTTTCTTTCAAAATTGAATTCTATTTTTTATTTATTTAATAAATAATTCTTTAAACTTTTTTTTTTCACTGAATAAATTGTCAATGTAGTCATTGACTTTAATTTACTTTTTCACACTTAAAATTAAAAAAAAAAACACTTTATTTTAAAAAGAATTACTTTAATTTATCGTTACGACACGTTAAGAATAAATCGAGTAACTAAAGTTTGAAATCATGTAAAAAAATTGATAAAATTGACGCAGTTCGTAAAGTAAAAATAATTTTTTTATAATTCTAAGGAAAAACATTGATAAACTGACGTCATCAATAATTTCAGAGTATTACTGAATTAAAAACTAATACCAAGTTAAATATGAATCTTTTTAGTTAAAAATAAATAAAATCTTAATTGCGTACATTCACAAATTTTAATTAAATAGGCATTTCCTTTTTTATTACAACAAAATAAGGGCACTTTAATTAATTAAATTCCTTTATAACCTTAAAAAGAATAAATAAATTAATGGATAATAATTTTTCAACTTCTATAAAATATTACAAAACCATTTTTATATTTTAAATGATAAATTATTACATTTTTGTCTTCCATATATTTTGCATAGCGATAGTCAATCGGTAAACAAAGTCATTTACCGATTAACTGAATGCCGGATTTTACGAATTTATGACTTTTGGGAGGATAATTTTGCTAATTTTTAGTAAAACGTAGGAAATCTTTGTTTTAATTCAGTATCTTATGACATAATTTAATAATTATCTTTGAAATAGTTCCCAAAAATTTATATTTATCTTTCAAAGGATGTTTGCAAGTAATTTCTTCAAAGTTCAAAATTCACTGAATTTTTGGGTTTTTTAGCCATCGTGATAACATATTTAATTATTTTATTTTTGAATCTGGTTTGGTATTTAAATTTAACCGGTATTTTCTGCGAGACTATATCTTACAGCTTCCTTCATATGCACGCTTGAAATTGAGTTGAACACGTTTCTGAAGAAGGGAAGAGTTCCCGAAAATTAAAAAAAATATATTATATCATACGGAATTTCCACCAGACCATCTTGATACAGGTATTACATAACATTGTAACATTGTGTAGATAGACAGATATATGTGTGTTTTGAAAGGGGAAAAAAAAAAAACATAATAAATATATATATATATGTGTATGTACACATTGTATTAAGGTTGAAACTAATTCATTTGTTCCACCATTATATGTCTTATTTGCTCCAACTTGTGTCTATCCGTCACACCTCTGCATTGTATTGCCTTCTAAATATTACATTTCTATATACCAATAAACAATGCTTCAAGCAAACTACATAAACCTCTTATATTTAATTATATTTTTTCACACGTAAATAGCCATTTTTTTCCTTTTATAAATTAAATTTAGGCTTTTATCTTTCAAAGACAATCAAAGTTTAGACGGAAACTAATTAAATAAATAATGATAAGCGTTTTTTAATAAGCATAGTCCGTACAAGAAGGCGCCATTTTTGCACGTACCTATAATGAACCCTCCACCACCCCATGTTAAAAATGGCTTTCCGAATTATAACGTTATTATTTTAGCCTGGTCCGTAACCTGCAAAAGTCTCCTTTTTTAATTTATTTTCTTATTAATTCTCTGGATTTTCCTTATTGGTTATAGTTGCAACAAATAAAAGCAATTTGAATTATCTCCCCTTTCAACGGACTCTTCTAAAATGAAAATTTCATCTGCCCCAATAATACAGAAGCACCAAAAAGTCTATTATTAAGAAACTGGAACCATATCTTATTAAAAAATACATTTTGAGATGACTCGTCAGTGACGTGTTGTTTGGAGTTATTCATCATCGTATAAGCTCAATCAATTAACCCGGCTTTGTTTTGATCGGCAACTAAATTGCATCTTACTGACACTTTTGCTGTTCGGAGTTATTCATCATCCCGGCCTTGTTTTGATCGGTAAGAAGCCCCACTGGGAAAGTCAGCTGCTATGCCACTAGATCACATCTTACAGACACTGTTGCATTATTGTTGCCTACCCTTTAATTACTCGTACACCGTGGAGGGGTGTCGTCTCGATGTCGTCTAGTGGTTGAGTTCTTTCTTCGCTTCTGTACTGCCGTGAACATCGACGTCCACTGTGTCTACAACAAAAACCTTCATAACACGATTCAGGAGGCGAACAATCTTTTAAATTTTGAGGGGTTTTACCCCGCCTAATAAACCAGTATCGTTCGGGCCTTTGGGTCTGGATTTACACCGGTCTATTGGGGGTTGCTGGTCCTGTGCAGTTCTAGGAGGTGCACTCTCCCAGGCTTTGCCTCCCCTCTTCTGGGAGGAGTAAGTTTATTGCTTACTGTCTGAGGCGCCCCTACCGGGGAATGCTGACGGAGCTGCCCAGGCAATTTTTAAATGGCCAGAGTGCTCACCTCTCGAGCGCTGGCTTATCTAATCCCACTTTCCCGACCTTGTGTCACATCTTACCTTGTGGGAGGTAGATAAATAAATTCAGGCGTCAGTTTTCTGTCGCTCTTGGAGATGTTTTACTAACATTGAGGGAGAGATCAATTTACTACTTTATCATAGTTAATTCCTAGCTATAGTCCTTAGTCATTCGAGGAGGGAGGAAGAAGGAATTTCATCACGCCTTTATTCTTTTAGGGAAATAAATTCCCCTAATCATTTGCAGACTACATGGAGAACATACGTCTGTTCAGCTTGCTTCCAAAAACCAGACTGGTAAAACTCTGTTTCCGACACAAGAACCCGTATGCGCAGGTGCACCTTCAGCTGAGGTCTCGTCAACGTGGTGGCCCTGTCAACGCTTGTGAGCTCCGACTGTGAGAACAGCCCTATTTTGCACTCGGTTGTACGGATTCACCCGCACTAAATCGCGCACGCCAAACCAAACGATCCCCCACACATACGTCCACTCAAGATGCGTCCGGCCCCACAGGGGCATTATTCAACATTATGAAAAGACTGAATTTGACATGAAATAACTCAAATGATTGATATGATGTTTAAATAAACTATTAGCTTCTAATATATAATGTAACAACTTATCATATAATGTCGCATTCTCGTTTCTTTGTCATCGATAGATTTCTTCATATAAAATCAATATTTGATTCTGGTTCGTCAGTTCTTATGTTGGATCATTGCAGAATGTTGTTAAGAACGATAACATATAATTCAGTTTAATACTTTGACAGGATCAGAATTATTTTCATATGGAAGCCATCTTTTTTTTTTAAGGGGATGTAACTCTGTCGTGACAAATACAGAGTTACTCGCATTTGTTTGGAACAAAAAATATTTTGGAGAAAAAAAAAAGTCATAGTTAAAAAATGTAAAAACAAATTGAAAATTTAAACAGTACCGGACAACTATTTACTACTAATATGATGGATTGATTTATCTTTTACCCTTATCCTCGAGTGGCCTATGGGCCTTGATAATGCATGACCCGTTAGTACATAAAAAAAACATATATAGGACATTGTTCTCTTGCTTTGACATCGTAATCATTTTTAACTAATGTGTCTGAAAGTTGGGAAAAAAGAAAATTCAATTTCTCCGACGTCGAATAGTTCAAATTTATTTAATTCACATTATAATGTTGCTCCTAAATTAAAATGTCTTTTGTTCGATCCGGAGAGTTTATCTGAAGAGACATTAGCCCTCGTCCGAAACGAAGTGTGCGAACGACCCTCAAACCAAAGTGTCTCTGTTATGACTTATGTAAGTATGAGTTTTCTGACAAGACCAACTTCGACGGTCATGTGAGACCATCGCTTGTTAGCGGGATTCCGTTTTTTTGTAATTCTGAAAAAGTGGATGACTCAAAAGAACCAGGATTCCACTTGAATCTTTTTTTTTTTTTTTTTTAATATAAAGAAATCTGATTTCTGTCTTGCGTCGATTTTATTTCTTTTTCACTTTCTCGCTTTTTCTTTCTTTCTCTTTTTCCTGTTTTTTTTCTCCCTTCCTTGCATCTTATTTTTGTTTTATTCCTTTTCCCTGCTCCCAAATAAAAATGTCCTTTGATTCGGAAAATTTATCTGAAACGAAGTGTGTAAATGACCATGAAAACGAAGTGTGTAAATGACCATGAAAACGAAGTGTGTAAATGACCATGAAAACGAAGTGTGTAAATGACCATGAAAACGAAGTGTGTAAATGACCATGAAAATGAAGTGTGTAAATGACCATGAAACCAAAGTTGGGTGATTCCATGTCAAATCATCCAGAAATTTAGGATTGTGAAACCCATACCCTCAGATTTTGTTGTAACTTGCACCACAGATGGACATGATAAAACCTCAAAAATCCTCAAAATTTGATAAAACCTCAAAAATCCTCCAAATTTGAGCATGTAACTCCAAGAGGTTTCCGATTCAGAGCATTTTCCGTTTTGCATATTACTTTTATTCTTTTCCAACCGTTTTAAACTTTTTCTTTAGTTAGCTTTTTCTTCTCTGCCTTATCTTTCGTATCATATCGGTGACACTCAACAAGTTTTTCTTCAAATTACTCTTTTTTCACGCTTGAAATCTCGGCAATTCCAAGTAATTCACCGCATATACATTCCATCATCATCTAATATGAATATATGACGATGATACAATTGATACTGTTGGCTTATCATAGTTTTAATGAATTATTACATGAATCGAAAGTTAGTCTTCTTTTTATTTATATGTTGCTCTCTAAATGTACCCTTTTGAAACTTTGTACATGTAGGTTTTACCGCGGATTATATTTCTTATTCAAACGATTAAATGATTCCTAATACGATCATATATATATAATAGAGAGAAATATAAATGAAAGTGTAAGTAGCACAGATGGACAGCATAAAACCTCAAAAATCCTCCAAATTTGAGCATGTAACTCCAAGAGGTTTCCGATTCAGAGCATTTTCCGTTTTGCATATTTATGTGAATTTTAGATGAATGGTTTCCCCAACTTCATCTCAAATACCCAAACTAGTTGCTTCCCCCAATAGGGTATTTCTGAACCCTCGGAAAAATAGACACTGTGAGTGAACAAAAAAAATACTTTTTACCATTTTTGTCTAAATTAATGTCCAAAAGAAAAATACTCATTACCATATGAGTCGCATCATTTTTTTGCCTCATATTGGTTCACATGTGAAAAATGTCAAAATTTGATAAAATTTCATAGAAGGCTTCATTTCTGAGCAAAGCTGATGCAATTTTTGGATTCCTCAGGTTGAAAAACTTACCTGTGTGAATTTTCACAGTCACATCATGCTCCAAACTGAATATATTCAAAAAAATGTAATTATTAAAATGTCGCCCGGGTGACATCTTGCGCAATGCTCTTAATCGGAAACCGCTTGGAGTTACATGTTAAAATTTTCAGGATTTCTTAGTTTTTATGATGTCCATCTGTGGTGCAAGTTACAACAAAATCTGAGGTTTCAAGCCCTGGATGATTTCACATGGAATTACCGTGTTGAGACTAATGTAGTGTGAGTTTTCTGACAAGACCAACTTGGACTATCACATAAGCATACGTTAAACTTCTATAAAGAATTTGCGAATTGCATTCTTAGCATAAGAAGTAAAGCTTTGAGGCTTATTATTATAAAAAAAAACATTTAAAAGTGTATTCATTTTAAAAGTGTATGTACAGGAAATAATTAGTCACTTTTCTATTATTTATCACATGAATCATGAAATATCTTAGATATTTTATATACTCGTATATAAGATATTTTAGATAAAGAATGTTTGGATAAAAAGTATATTGTAGAATTTGGTATATTCGGACTACTGTTCTCATCTTGGGTGTTTTTATCACAACGTTTTGGCTGATGTAACCTCCAACCTTCTTCAGGTGTACTTTGTCGAACTCGGAAATCTGGACGGAATTTTGAACGGAACCCTTTATTAAATCCATGGAGTAGCATGCTCTCGTTTCATCTGCCAAGAGAAGAAGTCTTCAATAATTCGCAATTCTTCATATCGCCCGCACTGAGGATTGAACCTTCAACCTTCAGATGACTGTCACTTAGAACTGAATTTTTCTTAGTACTATATCCACTGCGCCACAGGTCCTTGCAAGAGCATGCTACCCCCGTGGATTTAATAAAGGGTTCCGTTCGAAATTCCGTCCAGATTCCCGAGTTCGACAGAAAGATTCCCGAGTTCGACAAGGTACCCCTGAAGAAGGTCTGAGGTTACATCGACCGAAACGTTGTGATAAAAACACCCAAGATGAGAACAGTAGTCCGAATATACCAAATTCTACAAATTATCAACCCTCATCTCAAAAATTGTGAGAAAAAAAAAATATATTATTAAGAGTATATGTAAATCTATTACAGAAACTAAGTTGATTCGAGAATATGACATCAACTCTGTAAAAATATTCTTGACTGAGATTACGACCCAAATTTATGAATTAAAAAAAATTAGAAATTATTAGACTTCAAAATTATGCTTCATCATCATCATCCATTCACTGTAGAGGTCCCCAGATGCCGGAGAGCTTTCTACTCAAATAGCTTCTTTCCTAGTGTAGCTGGTCTCTGGAACTCCCTCCCTGCCCCCTGTTTCCCAGACAGTACTGACATGCAGAAATTTAAAACTAATGTAAACAAACATCTCGTTGTGCAGATCCCAATTTAGGTTGCCCCCCCCCCCCAACCTTCTCCCTTTTCTTTTTTCTCAGTAGCCCCTTACGTCTACTGCCTTGTTTGGGGTGAACTATTGTTAAAAAAAAAAAAAAAATTTTTTAATTATCATCATCATCACATTCGTCCGTTTTACATGCTAGCATGCTTTTGACAGGATTAAGAAATTGACTTCCGAAGTAACCTATCTCTGGCCAGGTCTTTATTTATCCCTCTTTTCCTTGGGTCTATTTATATCACTTCCTCCCATGTTTTCCTTGGCCTTCACTTGTAAACTGAACCTGCTAGCTCAACTGTTCTACATCTACTAACCCAAACAATCTCATCCATTCTTTCAACGTGGCCATACCATCAAAGTCTACTCTTCTGCACATATCTCCCTATACTGTCTAGATTTAATCTTCCTCTGAGGTCATCAGAACAAAGTCTGTCTTTAAGAAGCACATTACACATCTATCATATCATTTCTCTCCATGTAATGTATTTCATCAACCCTCACTGGCCAGGTTTCACTTCAATCCATCATCATACTGTATACACATGCCTGATCAGTAGTGGCAATGCTCTGCTGGTTAGTAAATTTAATCTTTCTCTATGGTCTTCAGAACGAAATCAGTCTTTAAGACTCACATTACACATCTATCATTATCATATCATTTCTCTCCATGTGATGCATTTCATCAACCCTCACTGACCAAGTTTCACTTCTATACATCATCACACTGTATATACATGCCTGATCAGCAGTGGTAATGCTCTGCTGGTTAGTAATAATAGAAGTTCTATGAACTTACTCCATCCACTCTTAATTCCTGCAGTCACACTAGCACCTGCTCTATACTCTATCTTGCTTTTGCAAATCATTATCAGAATATTTAATACGGTGGAGGGACCAACCCCAACTGTTACAGGTACTCTCTCACTCTCTCTCTCTTCATTTAATATCATTTTTCTATTGTTTGGGATCAGACGTTTTTTTCATATTTTGCAAGCTCATTCAGCAGATTAAGTATCGCCAAACTCCACTCTAATCACTTGCTTCTGCCTTTGAAAAATTGTTTATAAGAAAATGACAAATCGCTAGAGCTTTACATCCTTTTCCCCCATTTTCCTTGATTTTCTTTCTTTCTTTTTCCCCCCTCTCTCTTTCTCGCTTTATCTTTCCTTCTATTTTCCCTTTATTACTCTCTTTCTCTTCCTCTCTCCATCAGGTTTTGTCTTGCCTTGTTTCGCCTTCCTTCCCCCTCTCTCTGAAAATGTTAATTTTGCCATACTTCAAACGATTCATGGGAAAGGGGAGGTAGAAGACTTTTGTTTCATCAAATGGATGTCTTCCTGTCTCCTTTAAAACATATCAGTCGATAATTTCAGTATAAAAAAAAGGTATTGTAGATTAACACCCTTCACTACCGCCCCCCCCCCCCCGAAGTAAGATTCTACTTATTTTAGGCGATTATCAGTGAACACCCTGGTGCTCTTGGTTAGGAAATTGGTGGGGTCTGTAGTCTCCCAGGTTGAGAAATGTTTCTCGATTTCACATTTTATTTTCCATTGGCCACTCACATCCCTGTTTCAAGTCTTCCTTTGCCAGCCAACCTTCCAGCAATTTAAGACATCCATACTTCCGCAACGGTTTATCCAAGAGGTTGAACGCTCTACATGACTACCTGTGATTCTTCCCTAACCCTAACATATTTGCAGGGTAAATTTAGTGCTTCCAATAAACCTTTTGATTCAATGTGTCAAGTTTCACATTGTTACATTCAGCTAATCATGGGTTTGTCATTACACTGAAGTCAGGCGAGAGAAGACTGAATAAGGGGTGAACATTTGCTATCAAATAACATGTTGCTCCTTCTTCTTTCGTTTGCTTCACAGCATCTCACTGTTAGATCACCAGGTGGTTGAGAAAAGCCATGTTAATGTTTTGTTGTCTAGCGCAGCTATGCCGGCTTCGCCGTTGGGTGGTCAATATTTAAGGCATGACTCGATGATGTGGTCTACTGTCTGTTCAGAGTGACCACAGTCGCAAACAGCCGAGTCGCTGAGTCGCCATCCTTTCATGGTCGCGGCGAAACGACCGACACCTGTCCTGAGGCGGTTGAGCATTGTCCACTGCCGGCGAGGGAGGTCCATGCCTGGTAGGTTATCCGGGTCCTCCACAAATCTGTGCAACCTTGATTTATCTGCTGCCTGCCATTCCGCCATCCAGCAACGTTTCAGCCAGATTCGTTTTGTGACGTTTTTGCTCCTGACACAGCTGCTATACAACTAATCCTGGATGCAGAGGCGGACAGCTTGCGATGTTAACAGGTAACAGAAAACAAATTTTCGCTGCTTTCATCCTTGTACTGAGTTCACATCCGTTCAGCATATCTCCGAGGTAGAAGAAGGAGTCTTCTATCTCCTGAGTGTTGTTATCAAACATCGTCGCTTTGTGAGGATGACCAAATTTGAAGTCATTTCTCACCAGATGAACCAACCATACATATTGGCTTTACTAAACACTAATATGCTTCTTTAACTGGATAAGACATGCCTGCAGCAGTAACATCATCATCAGCTTAATATCCCTTTTACATACTGGCGTATGCTGGATGACTTTTAGAAATTGACTTTCAAATTTACCTATCTCTGGACAGATTTTTTATTTATCCCGCTTTCTCTCAAGTCCATTTTTACCAATTCCTATGAACTGAACCTCCTACCACAGAAGATGCACCGTCGTCGCTCTCATCTCAACAGAAGAAAAGCAGCATTCTCTGTCCATTTTTCTGCTCTCTAAAACAGCCTGCCAGAGGAGGTTGTAATGATGCCTACCATATCCAGGTTTGAAATCACCTTGGACAAACATTCAGACATGCAATATCTTCTAACTGTCTTTTCACATGGCTTGCTGCACTTTGCTATTTTTTTTTTTTACCAGTAAAATTGATTGATTGATTCTCAATGAATATATTGTCTCTGCAACATCATCTTCATCATATACTGTGTAATGTCCATTTTACATGTTGGCATCCGTTGGACAGCTTTTTAAAATTGACTTCCAAACTAACCTATCTCTGACCAGGTCTTTATTTATCCATCTTTCTCTCAAGTCTATTCTTATCACTTCCTCCCGTGTTTTGATTTCACTGCAAACTGTTCCATATCTGCTAATCCAAGAAGTCTCCTTTTCTGCACACACATTTCCCTCCACTGTCCAGATTAAAGGCAGAACAGGAGACTTCAATAGAATGTTGAATGTTGAAAGACTGGATGAGAATCCTGCATACCGACGAGAACTTGGGTTGACTTCGGAGCAAAGTGATGGATCCCTGTTTCATCCATTCTTTATTTATCCCTCTTTTCCTTGGGTCTATTTATATCACTTCCTCCCATGTTTTCCTTGGCCTTCACTTGTAAACTGAACCTGCTAGCTCAACTGTTCTACATCTACTAACCCAAACAATCTCATCCATTCTTTCAACGTGGCCATACCATTAAAGTCTACCCTTCTGCACATATCTCCCTATACTGTCTAGATTTAATCTTCCTCTGAGGTCATCAGAACAAAGTCTGTCTTTAAGAAGCACATTACACATCTATCATATCATTTCTCTCCATGTAATGTATTTCATCAACCCTCACTGGCCATGTTTCACTTCCATACATCATCACACTGTATACACATGCCTGAACAGTAGTGGCAATGCTCTGCTGGTTAGTAATAATAGACGTTCCATGAGCTTACTCCATCCACTCTTAATTCCTGCAGTCACACTAGCACCTACTCTATCTTGCTTTTGCAAATCATTATCGAAATATTTAATATGGTGGAGGGCCTAACCCCAAATGTTACAGGTACTCTCTCTCTCTTCATTTAATATCATTTTTCTATTGTTTGGAATCAGACGTTTTTTGATATTTTGCAAGCTCATTCAGCAAGTTAAGTATCTCCAAATTTCATTCTAATCACTTGCTTCCGCTTTTTAAAAATTGTTTATAAGAAAATGCCAAGTCGCAAGAGCTTGACATCCTTTTCCCTCATTTTCCTTGATTTTCTTTCTTTCTTTTTCCCCCCCTCTCTCTTTCTCGCTTTATCTTTCCTTCTATTTTCCCTTTATTACTCTCTTTCTCTTCCTCTCTCCATCAGGTGTTGTCTTGCCTTGTTTCGCCTCCCTTCCCCCTCTCTCTGAAAATGTTAATTTTGCCATACTTCAAACGATTCATGGGAAAGGGGAGGTAGAAGACTTTTGTTTCATCAAATGGATGTCTTCCTGTCTCCTTTAAAACATATCAGTCGATAATTTCAGTATAAAAAAAAGGTATTGTAGATTAACACCCTTCACTACCGCCCCCCCCGCCCCCCCCCCCCCCCCCGAAGTAAGATTCTACTTATTTTAGGCGATTATCAGTGAACATCCTGGTGCTCTTGGTTAGGAAATTGGTGGGGTCCGTAGTCTCCCAGGTTGAGAAATGTTTCTCGATTTCACATTTTATTTTCCATTGGCCACTCATATCCCTGTTTCAAGTCTTCCTTTGCCAGCCAACCTTCCTGCAATTCAAGACATCCATACTTCCGCAACGGTTTATCCAAGAGGTTGAACGCTCTACATGACTACCTGTGATTCTTCCCTAACCCTAACCCTAACATATTTGCAGGGTAAATTTAGTGCTTCCAACAAACCTTTTGATTCAATGTGTCAAGTTTCACATTGTTACATTCAGCTAATCATGGGTTTGTCATTACACTGAAGTCAGGCGAGAGAAGACTGGATAAGGGATGAACATTTGCTATCAAATAACATGTTGCTTCTTCTTCTTCTTTCGTTTGCTTCACAGCATCTCACTGTTAGATCACCATCTCGGTTGAGAAAAGCCATGTTAATGTTTTGTTGTCTAGCGCAGCTATGCCGGCTTCGCCGTTGGGTGGTCAATATTTAAGGCATGACTCGATGATGTGGTCTACTGTCTGTTCAGAGTGACCACAGTCGCAAACAGCCGAGTCGCTGAGTCTCCATCCTTTCATGGTCGCGGCGAAACGAACGACACCTGTCCTGAGGCGGTTGAGCATTGTACACTGCCGGCGAGGGAGGTCCATGCCTGGTAGGTTATCCGGGTCCTCCACAAATCTGTGCAACCTTGATTAATCTGCTGCCTGCCATTACTCCACCCAGCAACGTTTCAGCCAGATTCGTTTTGTGACGTTTTTGCTCCTGACACAGCTGCTATACAACTAATCCTGGATGCAGAGGCGGACAGCTTGCGATGTTAACAGGTAACAGCAAACAAATTTTCGCTGCTTTCATCCTTGTACTGAGTTCACATCTGTTCAGCATATCTCCGAGGTAGAAGAAAGAGTCTTCTATCTCCTGAGTGTTGTTATCAAACATCGTCGTTTTGTGAGGATGACCAAATTTGAAGTCATTTCCCACCAGGTGAACCAACCATACATATTGGCTTTACTAAACACTAATATGCTTCTTTAACTGGATAAGACATGCCTGCAGCAGTAACATCATCATCAGCTTAATATCCTTTTTACATACTGGCGTATGTTGGATGACTTTTAGAAATTGACTTTCAAATTTACCTATCTTTGGACAGATTTTTTATTTATCCCGCTTTCTCTCAAGTCCATTTTTACCAATTCCTATGAACTGAACCTCCTACCACAGAAGATGCACCGTCGTCGCTCTCATCTCAACAGAAGAAAAGCAGCATTCTCTGCCCATTTTTCTGCTCTCTAAAACAGCCTGCCAGAGGAGGTTGTAATGATGCCTACCATATCCAGGTTTGAAATCACCTTGGACAAACATTCAGACATGCAATATCTTCTAACTGTCTTTTCACATGGCTTGCTGCACTTTGCTATTTTTTTTTTTTACCAGTAAAATTGATTGATTGATTCTCAATGAATATATTGTCTCTGCAACATCATCTTCATCATATACTGTGTAATGTCCAGTTTACATGTTGGCATCCGTTGGACAGCTTTTTAAAATTGACTTCCAAACTAACCTATCTCTGACCAGGTCTTTATTTATCCATCTTTCTCTCAAGTCTATTCTTATCACTTTCTCCTATGTTTTGATTTCACTGCAAACTGTTCCATATCTGCTAATCCAAGAAGTCTCCTTTTCTGAACACACATTTCCCTCCACTGTCCAGATTAAAGGCAGAACAGGAGACTTCGATAGAATGGTCTTTTTGAAAGACTGGATGAGAATCCTGCATACCGACGAGAACTTGGGTTTACTTCGGAGCAAAGTGATGGATCCCTGTTTCATCCATTCTCACATATTGACGCAGAAAACTCGTTTTTTGTTGAAACCGTTATAAACAATGTTCTGAATCGTTGACACGTTGTTTTTGATCGACTGTGAGTAAACACGGCATTGACTTTGAACACAGCTTTCTCATTAACAAATTCTCATGCAAAATGGTGAATACACAGCTTTCTGATATCTTCAAATCCTCGAATATCTCACGCAACTTCAATTTACAATTGCCATGTCGTTTTTAACGTGGAAGTCTAATACTGATTTCAAGTCTTTTATCATTTGGTTGAGGCATGTCATTTTTTGGTCATCTTGATGCTTTTGGGTTTATAAAGGCTTGAAATGCTTGACGTGCACGTGTTTCTGGTGACAGTCTCATTAAAGGGTTAAACCATGACAGTCTTTGTCTAAATATAACCAACGTTTTTTGTTCAATGAGTATTCTTATCCAGTTGATTTGTATGATTCCTCACAATGGCTTCTTTGAAAACCATCAATATTATATACTGATGTTTTGGTCAGTGGCCATAGCTCCGAATTGTACAGGAAAATGCTTTGGATGTATTTTGAAACACTAAGATGCTTTTACATGTTGAAGAAACAGATTAAATAATCTAAAGTTGTGTTACACTTTTATATTACACAATTGAAAGCGGCCTTTTGGCCAAGATCAAAGTGTAGTATCTGTTCCGATGGATACTGCACCCCATAGACTGGTATTGTCTTGGCCTTCAGATCTTGATTCCACCGGTCTGTGGGTTTGTCCTGTGCAGTTCTAAGAGGTTCACCCTCCCAGGCTTTGCCTCCCCTTTTTGGGAAGGAGTAAGTTTATTGCTTACTGCCTGAGGCACCCCTACCGGGGAATGTCGACCGGGCTGCCCAGGTAATTTTTAATGGCCAGAGTGCTCAAATTAACTGATACAAAATCTCCAAAAAGGCATGAAATGCAGAATGAACAAAGTTTCAACCAGAGTGGTTTACATCAAGTTTGAAATTTCCAGAAGTTTACCAGACACAACAAATGGCGCTTGAAGAGCGCCATATAGTACATGAAAACAACAAAGATGAGGATAACAGTTTGAAATATTGAATTTATGATTGTCATGTGACCATTAACAACTGTAGCATCAGACTGAAGAAATCTTTCAGATTCTGCGAAGATTCGCTTCTACGAAAAAGTGAAATAAATTAATAAAACAATTTAAAGAAATATTTTCTACAATAAATTTCTATATTTGTGGTATCTGGTGAGGATGTAAATGAAAATAAAACCCCATACCAAGATCAAACAGCTTTGTTTGAGGAAGCTAATGATATTAATTTTGTATATGTGTGTTTAATAATAAGTGTGGGGTATGCATTCGTGCTGTACATCCATAAACAGGAAAGACATTTAAAAAATAAAAAAAATTTTATTTATAATTTTTAGTTTTTTTTATTTTATTTATGACGTGAAAATTTAAATTTTCTATGAATTTAAATTTTCACGTTATAAATAAAATTAAAATAATGAAAAAAATATTTTTTAAATCTGAATCAAAATGGTAATGTGGGGTTCAGGGTTGGGAGCAGAACTCTAGGATCTTCATTCATTCTCATGCAACACTGGGTGTACCTGTTAGTATATAATATTTATTCCATCTTGGGAACTTCATGTACCTAGTCTCGTGTGTGCATATACACACACACACATATATATAAAAGAACTTGAATGCCTGCAAGACACTGTCTTCGAGTGTCTACAACCTCTCTGTACAGGGGTGTGTCAGGACAACCTGGCATGAGGATACTTCAGCCTACAAGTAAACCCTGACCAAATATTAGAAATAACATAGTATTCAAAGCCCAAATAAGATCCCCTCGATATGACTATACTGGGTCATACAAGGAATGGTGCATCTTCTCCAAGTGATGTTTCCTCTAGTCACAGCACTAAGCTGGATACTCCACCAGACTAGATGAATTCTTGTTCTGGAATCCGGTAAGACCATGAGACGACAAAAAAGGTATACTATAAAATAGTTAACTGGTCAATTGGGAAGAGGAAAATTAATGTTCTTCACTTCTTTATTAACTCAACTTTTGAGAAATAAGGGAAAACTATAATCTTATGCTTTTCGCTGTTTCTATTTTTATTTAAGCTGATGATAAATAATTAAAAATACAAACAGCAAAAAACATATATGTTATCACCAGGATACACTGATATCATAGTTCCATGTAAAAAAAAAAAGATATGATGTTGATAATGATACTGATTGTAATTTAGACACTGCTTGCATAGTTTTTCATTGTTTTTGCTTGGTTTTATATAATTAGCACTGAAGATAGCCACACCACGAAATAAATGCAGAGGAGCATTTTACAAATATATTGGTGTCTGCCGAAACAATTGTATGCTGAATAAAAAACAAGTTTTATGAAATTATGTGAATCTGTCCTTCATAACATTGATATGGTATAAAAATAAAATTTAAAATATTGAATATAGCATAGCTCTGGCCTTACACTATAGAGCTATTATAATTACTTTATGTTATAAAATTTATATTCGAATATATATAAAAAAATTCTAAATATAAATAAAAATACATATATATACCTTCATCCTTCTCTTCCCATATATATATATATATATATATATATATATATATATATATAGTGTGTGTGTCAGGTTATATTGAAAAGAAATCAATAAAGTGCTCGATCGCAGAGCAGTGAGAGCTAATATAATTTATTTGAAAACTATATCTTACATATTTCAGAAATGTATCTCGGTTTCATCCAGATGGGCTGACTTTTTGCATTTTAAAAAATGCTATGCCCAGTAGAATCGTCAGTGACGTATTCAAACACCCCCCTCTCTGTATTTTCACTTTTCATGACACCGGTAATCTCCTACGATCTACAAACAACACCTTAATTAAAAATAAAAATACCAAGCTACAAGAGAATAAATAAAACACTTAGTAGAATAAAATAAAAACCTTAAAACAAAATACTATAAATAATTAATAAAATAAAACTCAATTAATTCCCAACCAATATATTTTTTCCAGGGAGACTTTCCTGGAATGCACCGTTTTTTTATCGATATAACACCATTTCTCATCGTGATTTGACCTCATTTCGGACGCTGACGATTCCACTGGGCATAGAATTTTTTTTAAATGTAAAAAGTCAGCCCATCTGGATGAAACCGCGGTACGTTTCTGAAATATGTAACATATAGTTTTCAAATAAATTATATATATATATATATATATATATATATATATATATATACTTTTATTTATGGAAGTCGCTCCAGACATGGCATGAAGCCACTTGATGTAAAGAGCTAACAAGAACGAAAGATGATTATCACAAAGACAGGAAATGCTTATTGGCCTGAGTCTTGAAAAGACCAAGGCTATAGGGAGGAGGAAAACAGTCAGCAGGAATAGAGTTCCACAAGCCTGCAGTTCTTAGAGAGTAGCTACTGGAATCGGAAAATGTATTATAATGAGGTACCTGGACAGTAAATTGATGAAGACCACTGGACCCGTGAGTCAAATGAGGTGGAACTAAAGGTCCCGGTTGCAATCAAATTTCAATTGAAAGTTTTGGTTGTTTTAATCTTTACAAAATGTTTAAAAAAGAAGGAAAAACAAAAAAAATATGTCAAGATTAGTGATTGAAACTGAGACCTTTAGTCTGATGTGCAACCATTGTAAAAAGGATAAGGAGAGAGAAACAGCAAAGTTATGTTTAATTTTTAAGCCTCTTTCTCTCTCTCTTTTTCTCTCTCTCTCACTATCTTCCTCTCTCTTTCTCTTTCTCTCTCTCTTTTTCTCTCTCTCTCTCTATCTTCCTCTCTCTTTCTCTCTCTCTCTATCTTCCTCTCTCTTTCTCTCTCTCTCTATCTTCCTCTCTCTTTCTCTCTCTCTCTATCTTCCTCTCTCTTTCTCTCTCCCTCTCTATCTTTTTCTCTCTCTTTCTCTTTCTCTCTTTCTCTCTCTCTCTCTCTCTCTCTCTTTCTCTCTCTCTTTCTCTCTCTGTCTACCTTAAGACTTGTCTTCCAAGTTTCAGTCATGAATGTCCAAAAGTCTTTGTTCTATCGTTGTTCAATGATATGGGGGGCACTTTGATGATCGTCTCCCCAGTAGAAGATATGACTTTGAATGGACTTCACAATCTCAAGACCATAACCTGCCCAGATTTTGATCTGTGGAATTATCGCAAAGATAATGCCTATCAAAACAATCCCTGAACTATTCCTGAACTAAATCAAAGCTCAAATCGGCATCACCAAGCGAGAAGTGTTTCAGAGTTATTGACAAATTTGCACATCATATCCAGGTGTACGTATCACTGAACGATGATAAAATAAAGACTTTTGAACATTCATGAATGAAATTTGGTGGACAAGTTTATTTTTACAAAATATGATTGGATTGCAAAAAGTATTGTGAATTTTTTTTAACGATTCCATGAGTGGCATTTGGGGGGGGGGGGCTAAATCATAAGACAAGACAGACTAAATAATTTAACATTAACACAAGTACTTCAATGGATTGTGCTCTGATGAGCTTGCTGCTCTGGTACCCCCACGACGTAAATTCACTAGACCAACCGGACAATCTGCCAAATCCCATCCATACACTGTGGAAGTCCCCAGATGCCGAAGAACTTTCTACTCCAAAAGCTTATTTCCTAGTGCTGCTGGACTCTGGAACTCCCTCCCTGCTTTCCTGACGTTAATGACATGCAGAAATTTAAAACTAATGTAAACAGACATCTCGCTGCGCAGCTCCTAATTTAGGTTGAACCCCCTCCTCTTCCCCACCCCCTAAACCATCACCCTTTTTCTCAGTAGCCTCTTACGTCTACAGTGGTGGCCTGCCTTGTTTGGGGTGAACTATGATAAAAAAAAAATTTAAGAAAAAATTGAACGTAAACTTTTGTATGAGATTGACATTCCTGATATCTAGAATTGTCACTTAATAGTTTTATGTTTTGTAACATTTGAATAAATGTGGTAATATTTGATTTTGTTTAGATTAAGTTCAGGGAACTTCTGCCATTACTAACCAGCAGAGCATTATCACTGTAACCGAGTCTATCAGGCATGTATATGCAGTGTGATGATATATGAAAGTGCAACCTGGTCAGTCAGGGTTGAGGATATGTGTGACGTGTAAAGAAATGATGAGAATGACACAGTCTTAACTTTTCATATGGCTTGTTGCACTTTGCTATTTTTATTTATCCATCTTTCTCTCAAGTCCATTCTTATCACTTCCTTCCGTGTTTTCATTTCACTGCAAACTGTTCCATATCTGCTAATCCAAGAAGTCTCCTTTTCTGAACACACATTTCCCTCCACTGTCCAGATTAAAGGCAGAACAGGAGACTTCGATAGAATGGTCATGTTGAAAGACTGGATGAGAATCCTGCATACCGACGAGAACTTGGGTTGACTTCGGAGCAAAGTGATGGATCCCTGTTTCATCCATTCTCACATATTGACGCAGAAAATTCCTTTTTTGTTGAAACCGTTATAAACTATGTTCTGAATCGTTGACACGTTGTTTTTGATCGACTGTGAGTAAACGCGGCATTGACTTTGAACACAGCTTTCTCATTAACAAATTCTCATGCAAAATGGTGAATACACGGCTTTCTCATATCTTCAAATCCTCGAATATCTCACGCAACTTCAATTTACAAAACACAATTTTGGTAACAGTATATAAGGAAGTTGAAAGAGTATTAGTTTAAGTAAGATTCTTAACACGTTTTCTGTTCGAATCGCAGCCTCGTCTTGAAATTTCATTCTCCTTTTTTACACACACTTCCCTCTACTGTCCAGATTAAAGGCAGAGCAGCAGACAATAGATGTGTAATGGGAGTCTTAAAGACAGGCTTAGATCTGATGACCTCAGAGGAAGATTTTATCTGGTCAATATAGTATGTGCGTGCAGAACAGTAGATGTTGGTTTAGTCACATTGGAAGAATGTGAGAGTTCAAAAGGGTTAAAGTAAAAATTCATACATTTTTAGTCATCATCAGATTCGGTTCAACGTCTGTTTTATATGCTGGCATGTTTTGGACGGCTTTTAGAAATTGACTTCCAAACTAACCTATCTCTGACCAGGTCTTTATTTATCCCTCTTTCTTTCAAGTCAATCCTTATTACATCCTCCCATGTTTTTCTTGGCCTCCCCAGCCAACTGCACCTGCTACCTCAACTGTTCTACATCTACTAACCCAAGCAATCTCATCCATTCTTTTAATACTACCAAACCAACGAAGTCTGTTCCCCACACATCTCACTACACTGATCTTCCTCTGAGGTCATCAGATCTAAGCCTTTCTTTAAGACTCACATTATTCATCCATCGCAACATTTTCATATCATTTTTCTCCATGCAGTACATATCTTTAATCTTCACTCGCCAGATTCCATTTTCATATATCGTCACACTGCACACGCACATACTGAATTGGGCATAGGCATTCTGCTCTACGCATGCACATTGTTATCTCTTAAAATACATTAGAGTGATTTCTTCTTACTTTAATGGTCGGATAATTCGATGCCCAACTGCAGCACAATGACACGTCCATGATTAGATGGATCTGCAATGTGAAATCTGACCAAACCAACACATTTGCCCAGCATATAGGTTATCCTGAGGATGAATCGGTTACGCTGGTACAATCATGTGAAGCGTTCATCATCCTGGATAAACCGTTGCAGAAGCATGGATGGCTTAAATTGCAGGAAGTGATTAGACACGACCACATAGTGGAAATTGGAGACAGTCGCCCTGCTTAACCATGTGAACTTGAGCGTGAGCTTGTGTAATGTCAGAAAACGTCTGATCCCTGAACAAAGGAAAATGACGTTAAATGAATAGAAGATGAAGCTGTCTAACCTGTATCCTCATTGTATATATATATTTAAACTAGGTACCAAATCAGCAAATAGGCTGATAGGGAGGGTGTAGCAGCCATCATGCAGGTCCAGAAGGAAAAAGAGTGAGGGTTGCACCGTGCATTGCCCATCTGGGATTGAACTCAGAGTGTTCTAGTCACCAAATAGAAACGTGTGCTTTTTGTCACGCGACGAGACTTCACATATGCAAATGAGCCTTGTTTTGCATGGGCTAATTCTCGTTGTGATAAAAAGCTTAGACACTTTGCTCTGGGAAAAGAGCGAGAAAGGTTGACATTGTGACTACGTCGAGTGCAAAGAGAAAAAGAAAAGAAAAAAGGAATCAAATTCTGGACGAAAACTTTGATTGTAAACGTCGCGTCGTTCTCGTGCGTGTTTGGACTGTTGGTAGTGAAAAGACCAAAAAAGATAATTCAGTCGTTATTTTATTAACTCTCTCTACAGATTAGGTGACTAATGCAGTGAGGGAGAAACTGTTTACATAATGTCAACCTTGGGTACAAACAAAACGAAGACGACTGGATATTAAAGTAGCTCAAAATAGCATTTAAAAACAGTTTTTTTTTACGAAAACTCTGATATAAAAACCGCGCTACTGACTATTTACGTCTTGGCAGAAAACCGTTGGGGGAGGGAGGCCTCCTTAGTCCTGATCGACAAACTTCTCAAACGAAATACCCGGTTTGCAAACCTAAAAATTGCTTAAAGAGTGAATAGACTCTGTCTATCGCCCTGCCTTTGCACTCCTTCTTTGTCTATAAGCCAGGCGCAGAAGTGCTATCGCAGAGACACCTACAAAGACATCCAGCGCTTGGCCTTGTTTCCTGACTAGGACAATGAACGCTGTCTCTTTTTCTCTCTATCTGGACAACTTGGAATAAAGTTTTTGTCACTAAGTCTTACATGACAAGTCTGTGTCGCTCTTGTTCCGACAAGTTGAGGGTACATGTTAGACAGAAGAAGAAAAAGGAGGAGAAGAAAAAGCTGTTGATAAGAAGTCATCACTTAAAGGTAGAAGAGGAGTATAATGCTACAAGTGTTGCCAATCTAGCAGTTTTCCTGCTAGATTTGGATATTTTGTTTGGAATCTAGCAGTTTTCCTGCTAGATCTGGAGATTTTGTTTGGAATCTAGCAGTTTTCTTGCTAGATCTGGAGATTTTGTTTGAAATCTAGCAGTTTTCCCGCTAGATCTAGAGATTTTGTTTGGAATATAGCTCATAAAATTTGGATCTAGCGGCTAGTGTTCTTTTGTGTAAAATTTCAAAATTTTGTTTGCCACCCACACTGTGGCAAAGTTACTTTAGACGGGTTAGGGTTAATCTTGGTCGCGGAACCAATGTGGCACCATTACTTGCTTTGGTCAAAGGGGTATATCTTGGGACCGGCACTAATGTGGTACCATGGCTTTGGACGGCTAGGGGATCTTTTGGAACCGATATGTGATGACGGGGCGATGTTTGACAACATGTGCACGTATGTGCAATGTCTCGTCTTGTCATCGCCAGTGAGCAATCATCGTTTGACGATAGTCACTGTTGTCTGCTTCTGGGACTGACTGACTGGCTGGCTGGGGACTATTGTGCTGCAAATCAAAATGTAATAATGGAACAAACTATTTTACTTTTTATATAAAAATATAATTTATCATATTTCGAAAAGAAACATTTCAAAGTGCGCGACAAACGCGCCTTCTTCGTTCAAATTCTGAAACCAGTCTCTGAGTGCTCAATCTCTTTACCAGAGAGAGGGGGGAGGGGGGAAGAGTGAGAAAGAGAAGGACAGAGAGAGAGAGAGAGAGAGAGAGGAAATACAGCCGTCATCGTTGTACGCCTTGTCAAATGTTTTGTTTTGAGTTTGATAACGTATTTTCTCAAACGACGACAGTCTGATCTCTGAACCCATCACATGCACCTGTCATTGAATTGGTTTGACACCGAACTTCAGTCCTCCAAAAATATGACTGAGGCACAGGTGCACTCAGTGATCTCAAAACGCAGAGAATTACTGTTTTTGAAATAAGTCTGGCATAAGGATTACAAATATAAAGGGGAGCACTTAGCTCCCCAAAAGCTCATGCATTGTGCCACAACACAACCACAATTTCAGATTTCAGTTAACCTACTTTCTGTATTCATTTCCTAGCTCGTCATCACCTGAGACTATTTCTTAAGCTATATTCCATACATGATAGATGCAAAACAGTAGTAGTTGTACATTTCAATAAAAATTTTGAATATTTTCAAATATCCTCGGGATCCCTTGACCCTATAATCCCTAATCCACCCGGACTTTATAAATCTTTTGTTAAACTTTACATTTCTCGATTAGTCAAACACACAACTCATCCATGGATTACGTCCCTGTTTTGTTTGTTGTTTTTTTTTATATCTAAATTAAATACAAATAACATTAAAGTAACAAATAATTTAAATAACATTAAAATCAAAATAAAATTATAGAAAACATGGAATATTATGCATATTTGTAATATTTTTGTATAGGGTAAGAAAAATTTTAATCTAGCAGTTTTCTAGGGATATTTTTGTTCCCATCAAGCAGGTTTTGAACATTTCAGTCAACACTAAAAAAATACCTGTCACAGGACGGGTAAAATTAATTCCCCGAACAGAATAGTTTCTCTTTTTTTATTTTTTTTATCTTTCTGTTTTTGCTGGAGACGGATGCCAGACATTCACCGGCTATTTCAGACACTCCAGCCTAGAGATCTTTTTAAGATTCTAACCGTCCCTTTAAGTGTAATTGATTGTATTTCTCTTGCACTCGGTTCACCAGGTATACTCGCCAGATAGCTTTTGAAATTCTTCTTCATTAGTCCTGTTGCTCCTATAATTACTGGTATGATGGAGATTTTCCTAAGATTCCAGTTTCTTTTCATGTCGTACATAAGACCTTGGTATTTCGTAATCTTTTGCCTTTCTGCTCTGTTTAATCCTGCATCATTAAGGACACTGACTTCAACTAGGGTTGCTACTCTCTCCCTTTTGTCCCATATTATGATGTCAGGTTTAACAGCTCCGTTTTCTAGATATGTAACTGTAGGGATTGCCTAGTCATAGTGGATAATGTATAACTTATTTCCAACTATTGTTTCTGGTATATGCTCCCTGGACTTGCTGCTACACTGGATATTCAATTTTTTACAAATTATCCAGTAAAGATATTTCTCCACTTTTATGTTCCCTTATGAAGATTAAAATGAATATATAACGATACTTAACTTTATGTCTAGAATCCTTATTCCAATTTTGATACAAATATATTACATGATTTTGATTCTAGACTATGTCTAAAATTTAAGGCTTAAGCTTAAGGAGTTTTAATAAGAAATTGAAATTCAAGGAATATTGCTTAATTGGTGTCTAATGACTATGGAGCAAATTTAATGCAGTATTTGAGGTATATGATTTTTTATGAAGGGCTTCCACCCACTTTTTTTGTCCCCTTTGAATAAAATATATATGTGATATGATATGATAAAGAAAGGAAGAAAGTGTTCCAACGTAATGGAAATTGAAAAAGAAAAACCAAAAAAATATTATTTATGTATTTATGAGATGAGAGAGACGAGAGGCCTATCACACGACCATAACATCTTGGCCTCCAATCTCTCTCATCTCAAGGCTAAATTAAAAAAGATTCAACAGGCATTTCTTGTACCGCCCCCCCCCTTCATAATTTAAATTAAGTATTACAGCAACTAACGTTTGCTTCCCACTCTCTCCACGGGTATTGTAATACCTCTCCCACTTCCTAATGATTTTATACTCCAACCGCCGCTTGCCACTGCCACCATCTATTTGTATCTCATATTTTGATTTTTTGCTCAAGCGGCTGCAGGTCCTGAGCCGGCTGCCGCCACCACCATCCATTCAAAACATTTTGTACTTGTGTGATGTTTTCTTCAGACAAATCATCCTGACGAAGTCTTATAATAAAGACAAAACATTGATGAATACATAAATAATATTTTTTGGTATTTCTTTTTCAATTTTCATATGTCATCCTTGCGGAATCTTCAGTGTGGAGATAACTGTTCAAACCGGTTGCACGATTTGAACCCCGGAACACGAGTCATCTTTAACTCAATTTTGAGCACTCAATTGTAAGAGTAAAGGAAATAATGTTAATATATATCAGTTATAAAAGTAAGCATTGAAAAATCAATACACAAAACTCCTTGTTGGCCTTTTAGCTAAGATCAGAGTGTAGTATCTGTATCTGTTCTGGTGGATGTTCACTCTGTAGACTTGTACCATCTTGGCCTTCGGGTCTTGATTCCGCCGGTCTGAGGTACTGTCCTGTGCGGTTCTAAGAGGTCCACCCTCCCAGGCTTTGCCTTCTCACCCTTTGAGAAGAGGTTAGTTTATTGCTAATCGCCTGAGGCACCGCTACTGGGGAATGCCGATGGGACTGCCTACGCATTTTTTGACGACCAGAGTACTCTCCTTCTTGAGCGCTGGCTTTTCAAATCCCACTTTCCCGACCTTGTGGGAGGTAGATAAATAGCAATCATTGAAAAATCCTTTTTTGTGTATTCGAATCTTTATTTGTGAACAAAACTGTGGAAGAAGATGCTTCAAGAAAATTCTAGAATTAATACAAACAAAAAAAGACAAAAAGTGTTTCTTTTATCTAACATGGCATTCTCAATGAAAGTATTGGCTCTGTGTCACATAATAATAATAATAATATGCAACGTCATGCATAAGGCAATTTACAGACTTTTGCATGTTAGCCCTGCAAAGAATTGAGGGGCAAATATATTACCAAATCTGAAACTCTCAAATGAAACAAACATCCGATAAAAATTGTTTTAAAACAAAATATGTGTAATGCGAAAATATTATGCTTAATTGCTAATCCAAAGATGTTTTTTATTATTGGAAATCGCTCCAGACAAGGCATGAAGCCACTTGATGTGAGGAGCTAACAAGAACAAATACGATTATCGCAAAGACAGCAGATGCCTATTGGCATTAGTCTTGAAAAGACCTAATTAGGCAGGAGGAAAACAGTAAGCAGGAAGAGAGTTCCACAAGTCTGCGGTTTTTGGAAAAGAGGCTACTTGAATAGGAAGCTGTATTACAATGAGGTATTAAAACAGCAAATTGATGAAGACCACTAGACCAACGAGTCAAACGAGCTGGAACAAAAGAAGCAGGGATAGATAACATAATTCTGAAGAACACATGCCATAATAGTATTTATAGAAAAGACTGAGACTAGCGAAATCACATCTGTGAGAGAGAGGATATAGAGAAGAAGAAAAGGTGGGGCCAATCAAATTACAGACACGTTTCTGCACCTTATTAAGAACCCTCAAATGGGACAGAGATTCACCAGCCTAAATATGACAACAGTACTCCATACATGGTCTGATTGTGGATTTGTAGAGATAAAGAATAGCCTCAGGTGTGAGAAAGATTTTGGAGCGATAGAGAGAACCAACTTTACGAGAAGCAGAAGGAGTAATGGATCTAATGTGTGAACTCCATGTTAAACAATAAGTTGATTGTTGTTACGAACCGGTCTGATCCGTAGACACAAAGAAAATAAATGAATGAGAAGATGTGTGAAGCAATGATTGTGAACTGAATAAGAATTAACTCGCTCAGATTTCTTTAGAGGAGGGGATATAGAAACATATATCAAACAAACACATACAGGGTGTCCGTGTCCGTGTGCACTTTTATATTATATCAAATAATCAAGCATTACTGCCAATCAGTTGGCAAATGTCTTCCTTGTTTCAAATATTTGGTACTTGTGTTTGTTTTTCTTCAGACGATAATCCTGAAAAGACGAAACGTTGATGAATACATAAACAATATTTTTTGGTTTTCCTTTTTCAATTTCCATAAAGTCAGAACACTTTTTCTATTATTTATCATATATATATATATATATATATATATAGTGTTATAATGGAATAATTCCAGGAAGAAATCCGGGTAAGAGAGCTCAATGTGGTAAACAGAGCAATAATAACGTAAAATATAATAACACGAAATTACATGATTGTCGATGCAATAATTTATTTCAACCTTGCGGTTTTATACAAGCATCCAACTTGACAATTACATTTTTGAGACTGATAGAAAACTGAATTTATCCTCGACACTTCAAACACAATCAGAGAGAGTGGTGGTCGCATATATATATATATATATATATATATAATAATTTAATATTATTTATTTATATCATATATATATTTACGTACAAATTAAAAATAATAATTTAATATTATTTACTTAAATTAATATTATATATATATATCTATAAATAAAAAAAATTTAATATTATTTATTTAAATTAATATTATATATATATATATATATATATATATATATATATATATATATATATAAACAATAAATAATAATTTAATATTATTTACTTAAATTAATATCATATATATATACAAATAAAAAAATTTAATATTATTTATTTAAATTAATATTATATATATATATATATATATATATATATATATTAATATATATATATATATATAAACAAACAATAATAATTTAATATCATTTACTTAAATTAATATTAAATATATATATATATATATATATAAAATAATAATTTAATATTATTTTCTTAAATTAATACTATATATATATATATATATATATATATATAGATAACAAATAATAATTTAATATTATTGACTTAAATTAATATATATATGTATATATAAATAAAAAATAATAATTTAATATTATTTACTTCAATTAATATTATATATATATATATATATATTAATAAAAAATAATAGTTTAATATTCTTTACTTAAATTAATATTATATAAATATATTATATATAAATAATAATTTAATATAATTTTCTTAAATTAATATTAAGTATATATATATAAATAATAAATAATAATTTGATTAATATTATATATATATATATATATATATATATATATATATATATAAATAATTGAATATTATTTAATCAATTGATTTTATATATATATATATATATATATATATATACATAGATATATGAATAAAAAAATTAAAATTTAATATGATTTATTTAAATTTATATTATATATATATATATATAAATAAAATGTAATAATTTAATATTACTCAGTTAAATTAATATTATATATATATAACAAATAATTGTTTAATATTATATATATATATATATATATATAATAATTTTATATAATTTACTTAAATTATTACATATATATATATAATAATAATTTAATATTATTTACTTAAATTAATATTATATATATATATATATATAAATATATATATATATATATATATATAAAATAATTAAATATTATTTTCTTAAATAAATATATATATATGAAAAAAAAATTACAATTTAATATTATTTACTTAAATTAATGTTAAATATATATATATATATATATATATATATATATATATATAAATAATAATTTAATGTTATTTTAAAAATATAATATTATAAATATATATATATATATATATAAATAATAATTTAATGTTATTTTTTTAAAATAATATTATAAATATATATATAAATATAAAAGAATTTAATATCATTTACTTAAATATATATATATATATATATATATAAATAAAAAAATATTTATTTTAAATAATATATATATATATAAAAAATAATAATTTAATATAATTTACTTTAATTAATTAATATATATATATATATATATATAAATAATAATTTAATATTATTTTCGTAAATTAATATTATATATATATATATTAAATAACTAATAATGTTATATTATTTATTTACATTAATAATATATATGTATATATAAATACAAATAATAATTTTATATTTACTTAAATTAATATCATATATATATATATATATATATATATATATATATAGTATAAAGGTATACTCAATAAAGATATACTCAATAAAGAATAAAAGGGAAATACCAGTAGATTGCTCAATTAAATTAAGAGCGTAATATTTTTATTTTTATATACAGATTTTAATCAGACATGGACCAGTGGTTTCTGACTAGAAACGGGTGTAATTCCCGATTCCGTCGTCTTCAGCATAGTCTGAAATAGTAAATGATGGAATTTCTTCAAAAAACACATCTAACTGTTATGAAACGCTATGTACACAGAATTTTAAAATGGAGAGCCGACGAGAAACGCTTAGGACAGAAAAAGCCGTTAAAAGATTCTATATTTAGAAGTAAAGCAAGAAAGAAAAGAGAGAAAGAAAGAAAGAAAGAAAGAAAGGAGGGGAAAAATAAAAAAATTAAATTTATAATAATAAAATATTACTTTTTATTTATATATATTATTTTCACATATATATATGTAGAAAATAATTAATTAAGGTACGCAACTCTAATTAATTAAATTATCTAAAAAAAGGGAGGTAACTATTTATTATTATATAATATATATATATATATGTTTTTATGAATTTCGATCATTTCAATTAATAATTCTCAATTCAAAGTAAAAACATAAATATAGATAAATATATAAATAAAAAATATAAATATAGATAAATATATAAATACATAAATAAAAAATCAATATATACATAAAAAATCAATCAATATATAATTAAAATATCAATATATAAATGAAAAATCAATATATAAATAAATCAATATATAGATAACAAATATAAATAAAAAATCTATATAAATAATAAAATATATATAAATAAAAAATCAATATATAAATAAAAAATAAAAAATCTCTATATAGAAAAAATATTAAAATAAAATAAAAAAATGATTATATTTATATATTGAATTTTTTATTTATATATTATAAATAAAAAATTCAATATATAAATATAATCATAATATGTAAATAAAGAATCAAAAGTCAAAATGTAAATAAAAATATAAATAAAAATATAAATATAAATATATAATTATATATAAATAAATAAATAAAAATAAAAATAAATGTAAATATAAAAATCGAAATATAAATAAATCAATATATAAAAAAATAAAAATCATATAAAAAATTCAAAAATCAAAATATAAATACAAAATCAATATATAAAAAAATTCATATATAAATATGTAAATAAAAATTCAAAATTCATATATAGATAAAAAATATATATATATAGATAAAAAAATTTATATACATATACATAAATAAAAAATCAATATATAAATAAAAAATCAATATATAACCATAAATAATCAATCAATATATAAATAAATATATAAATAAAAATTTTTTTTATATTTTTTTAATATTTTTTTAATATTTTTTTATATATATTTTTTTATATATTTTTAAATTTTTAAATTTTTAATTTTTAAATTTTATTTCTCGAATCTTTATTTATTTATTTATTTATATATTGATTTTTATTTATATATTGATTTTTATTTATATATTGATTTTTTATTTTTTATTTATATTTATATATTGATGATTTTTTATTTACACATGCATGTGTTTGTGTGTGTGAGTGTGTATATAATATATATATATATATATATATATATATATATATATATATATATGTGTATATATATGCATATATATATATATATGTACGTGTGTGTGTGCGTATGTATGTGTGTATGTGTACATGTGTATGTGTATGTGTATATTTATTTTTTATTTTTTATTTATATATTTATTTATATATTAAAACTGGCCTTGTGCCTAACTACTGCAGAGGAGTAAATAAACATAAGGGAACCTGTTGAACTTCGTTTTGATCTTAATTGAGACAACTTAATGGTCAGAGGATCCCAGAGGAGACAAGACAGTAGACGCTCATGGTGCAGGTCAAGTTGTCAGAAAAAAATCAAGAAGGCTTGCAAAATATCCATCAGCATCTGGTACGCGTGTTGGCTTGCCAACAATTTGAGTAAGTAGATATGCAAGAGAGAAGTGACAGAACCTCCCTTCATCATCAGTCTTGTTTGAGTCGACTAGCAACTCAAAATTGTGGACATTGAAGTCACCGCAAACATGAATGTTAGCAAAAGGCTGAACAGAGAGGAGCTTTGTCAGAGATTTTCTCAAAACAATAACTGCATCAGCAAGGGGATGATAGAGGGCAAAGATGAAAGCAGTACTGTTCACAAGTGCAGCACGGAAACACATGAAAGACAAATTAGGGTCTTCATAGGAAGTTTCCCTGCCAGATGAAAAACCGTCCCTGATATAGGTGCAGATTCCATGACCATGCTTATTTTAGTGATCGGGTTTTGAGGTCATGTTTGAGTAACCTGTGACCATGAGGTCATCTACGTAAACAGACGGGCCAATGCCAGTTTCGCACAGGAACAACAGGTCATGTTTGGTCTCTTGTAAATAGATTTTAACCACTGGAGGGTTGAAACGTAGATCCCTAATGTTGGAAAACGAGACCTGGGAGTAAAGATCTACATTAGAAATAGGGGTTCTGGGTTTATGGTTATGTTATGTTTTATGACTTATAATGCTGCGATTGGAAGATTTGTGGAAGGGGTCAGCAGAGGAGCTAAAAGCAGGAGACAGAGAGACTGAGTAAAGAAGAGGGATTTTCCTTTGTAAATCATTAAAGAAGGAAAAACCGTAGCAGTTCACACGAAAATGGCATCAAAAGACTTAGCAGTTCACACGAAAATGGCATCAAAAGACTTAGCAGTTCACACGAAAATGGCATCAAAAGACTTAGCAGTTCACACGAAAATGGCATCAAAAGACTTAGCAGTTCACACTAAAATGGCATCAAAAGACTTAGCAGTTCACACGAAAATGGCATCAAAAGACTTAGCAGTTCACACGAAAATGGCATCAAAAGACTTAGCAGTTCACACGAAAATAGCATCAAAAGACTTAGCAGTTCACACGAAAATGGCATCAAAAGACTTAGCAGTTCACACGAAAATGGCATCAAAAGACTTAGCAGTTCACACTAAAATGGCATCAAAAGACTTAGCAGTTCACACGAAAATGGCATCAAAAGACTTAGCAGTTCACACTAAAATGGCATCAAAAGACTTAGCAGTTCACACTAAAATGGCATCAAAAGACTTAGCAGTTCACACGAAAATGGCATCAAAAGACTTAGCAGTTCACACGAAAATGGCATCAAAAGACTTAGCAGTTCACACGAAAATGGCATCAAAAGACTTAGCAGTTCACACGAAAATGGCATCAAAAGACTTAGCAGTTCACACTAAAATGGCATCAAAAGACTTAGCAGTTCACACGAAAATGGCATCAAAAGACTTAGCAGTTCACACGAAAATGGCATCAAAAGACTTAGCAGTTCACACTAAAATGGCATCAAAAGACTTAGCAGTTCACACGAAAATGGCATCAAAAGACTTAGCAGTTCACACTAAAATGGCATCAAAAGACTTAGCAGTTCACACGAAAATGGCATCAAAAGACTTAGCAGTTCACACGAAAATGGCATCAAAAGACTTAGCAGTTCACACGAAAATGGCATCAAAAGACTTAGCAGTTCACACGAAAATGGCATCAAAAGACTTAGCAGTTCACACTAAAATGGCATCAAAAGACTTAGCAGTTCACACTAAAATGGCATCAAAAGACTTAGCAGTTCACACTAAAATGACATCAAAAGACTTAGCAGTTCACACGAAAATGGCATCAAAAGACTTAGCAGTTCACACGAAAATGGCATCAAAAGACTTAGCAGTTCACACTAAAATGGCATCAAAAGACTTAGCAGTTCACACTAAAATGGCATCAAAAGACTTAGCAGTTCACACTAAAATGACATCAAAAGACTTAGCAGTTCACACGAAAATGGCATCAAAAGACTTAGCAGTTCACACGAAAATGGCATCAAAAGACTTAGCAGTACACACGAAAATACCATCAAAAGACTTAGCAGTTCACACGAAAATGGCATCAAAAGACTTAGCAGTTCACACGAAAATGGCATCAAAAGACTTAGCAGTTCACACTAATATGGCATCAAAAGACTTAGCAGTTCACACTAAATTGGCATCAAAAGACTTAGCAGTTCACACGAAAATGGCATCAAAAGACTTAGCAGTTCACACTAAAATGACATCAAAAGACTTAGCAGTTCACACGAAAATGGCATCAAAAGACTTAGCAGTTCACACTCATATGGCATCAAAAGACTTAGCAGTTCACACTAAAATGACATCAAAAGACTTAGCAGTTCACACTAAAATGACATCAAAAGACTTAGCAGTTCACACGAAAATGGCATCAAAAGACTTAGCAGTTCACACGAAAATGGCATCAAAAGACTTAGCAGTTCACACGAAAATGGCATCAAAAGACTTAGCAGTTCACACGAAAATGGCATCAAAAGACTTAGCAGTTCACACTAATATGGCATCAAAAGACTTAGCAGTTCACACTAAAATGGCATCAAAAGACTTAGCAGTTCACACTAAAATGGCATCAAAAGACTTAGCAGTTCACACTAAAATGACATCAAAAGACTTAGCAGTTCACACTCATATGGCATCAAAATACTTAGCAGTTCACACGAAAATGGCATCAAAAGACTTAGCAGTTCACACTCATATGGCATCAAAAGACTTAGCAGTTCACACTAAAATGACATCAAAAGACTTAGCAGTTCATACTAAAATGACATCAAAAGACTTAGCAGTTCACACTAAAATGACATCAAAAGACTTAGCAGTTCACACGAAAATGGCATCAAAAGACTTAGCAGTTCACACGAAAATGGCATCAAAAGACTTAGCAGTTCACACTAATATGGCATCAAAAGACTTAGCAGTTCACACTAAAATGGCATCAAAAGACTTAGCAGTTCACACTAAAATGACATCAAAAGACTTAGCAGTTCACACGAAAATGGCATCAAAAGACTTAGCAGTTCACACGAAAATGGCATCAAAAGACTTAGCAGTTCACACTCATATGGCATCAAAAGACTTAGCAGTTCACACTAAAATGGCATCAAAAGACTTAGCAGTTCACACTCATATGGCATCAAAAGACTTAGCAGTTCTCACTAAAATGGCATCAAAAGACTTAGCAGTTCACACTAAAGTGACATCAAAAGACTTAGCAGTTCACACGAAAATGGCATCAAAAGACTTAGCAGTTCACACTAAAATGGCATCAAAAGACTTAGCAGTTCACACTCATATGGCATCAAAAGACTTAGCAGTTCACACTAAAATGACATCAAAAGACTTAGCAGTTCACACTAAAATTACATCAAAAGACTTAGCAGTTCACACGAAAATGGCATCAAAAGACTCCACCGGAACTACTGCATGGTTCAGACTCCATTCACCAAATGGCAATACAGGACAGCCTTCTTGAGAGTTAGTCCAATGTTCAAATCCTTTGACGATATTTAATTCTTTCCCACGGAGGAATATGTGACACAAGGTCGGGAAATTAGGGATTTGAAAAGCCAGTGCCCACAGTGGGCTGGGGGGTGGACATTAGGCAAAAAAGAATGTCGGAGGAATTGCTGATGTTTGGTGTTTTTATAAACTACTCTATATTCCTGATTCAACAAAAAAAAAAGTACGTCAAATCGTTAAACGGTTGAAAAAATATGCAACATTGAATTCGTGATATTTCGCATTTTTCTCCAGCTCACGCGAAACATCCACGATTTTTCCCCCAAAAATTATAATTTTCAGATTTCCATGATTGAATTCCAAAAATCAGTGTGGAATTACTTATTATTGCATATTTTATTGGTTTATTGATAACCATTTGTGAAAATGCAAAAATAGACTACTTTGGGACCCAAGTTGTCGATTTTTAGCTCTTTTTATGAAAGAAATTAGGAAAATTTGAGCTAAATTTCCCTCTTTTTGGGCTCAAATTAGCGATAAAATTCTATATTCATCAGAAAATAACTTGTAAACCGGGATAGGGCACATACCAAACCATATATGTTTCTGAAAGCTATGGAGGTATAGATTATGAAAAACCAAGCAGATCTATGTGCCCTATCCCGAATCTTTCAAAAAACAAGCCGGAAGTTTCTCGCTTGCGTCACGTGTGGACTTGCTCCAAAGAGCATTACCAAAATCTCTCGACTCCTGATCAGGGCAATGAGTAAGGAGTAACCCCATCAATTGGGCAGAAGTCACTTTCTCCTCTGCAGCCACTGCCTGAATTTTTGCCCAGATATCATTGGTTCTTCTCAACAACTGTTTGCGGCTGCCCAACTCTTCAGGGGGCCTTTTCCTGGATGCAGTTTGCGTCGAGGGGTTCTTGTAATTCAACTTCACCTAGTGAGCTCAGCTCATCCCAGTTAACAGCAATCCGTTTATCTGTATATTGTCGTTTCTTCAGGGAATGGTATCTTTTGAGCGACTTCTTGACCTCGTCTTTCTGCTCCTCTGTTAACTGGATGAGACACTTTTGCTCCAGCAATTGAACACATGCGGTGATGGATAGATGGTCTCTAGTTTTTGCATCTTCTACAGTAAACACTTGGAAAAGTGCGTTATCGCTGACCGCTTCCATTTTTGATAGTAACTCTATCTAAATAAACAAAACAAAGATTTGAAAATTCTGTAGTGATTTCCTGTAAAATGCTTTGACAGGAAATTAAAGTGTGTAAAAAGGTGTGCAAATGAAAGAAAAGAAGTGTGTCAAATACTACTTCATGTCACATGTTACCAGATTTTTTTTGATTTTTTAGAAAGGCCCTCAGATTTCGCTTCTAACGAGCCCTCACTGAGCTTCTATGATCAATTTTGTACCAAGATATGGCCAAAAATGTGATTTTGGGCCGTTATGCCCAAATATGGAAATTCGGCCCCAGACCCCCGAAAAATGGATTTTATGATTTTTTTTTGATTTTTCCGAAAAGCTCTTGAGATTTCGCTTCTAACGAGCCCTCAAACAGCTTATATGGACAAGTAAAACTAAAGTTATGCCCAAATGTCCTCCAAAAACCTGTTTTGGCCCACTGTGGTGCCTGAGAAGGTGGGCACTCTGGCCTACAAAAAATGCCTAGGCAGCCCCGTCGGCATTCCCTGGTAGGGGTGCCTCAGGCAGTAAGCGATAAACTTACTCCACCCCAAAGAGGGGAGGTAAAGCCTGGGAGGGTGGACCTCCTTGAACTACACAGAACAAACCCACAGACCGGCTGAATCAAGACCCGAAGGCCAAGACGATACCGGTCTATGGGGTATAGTATCAATCGGAACAGATACTACACTTTGATCTTGGCCAAAAGGCCCAGGTAGATAACGTCAGCCCAGGTAAAACGTTTAACTCCAGCACTTTTATTAGTGACATGCCAACAAAAATAGAAAGGCAGAATGACTCGAGTCTCTCCAGATACCGATCATACTAAACTGCTGACCCAGGACGGCATGCCCAGGGTCATATAATGTGTATAGGTGTTAATGGAACAAAAGTCATTGTTTTTAGGGGTGAGGATGGGGTGGGGGTGATTTTGGTCAATGAAGGCAGGAATAAAAATTGTTAACATAAAATGTCTTTACTAAAGATAAAAGGAAATAATATCAAGCTTACCGGTATTTGTCCCCCCCCCCCCCCCCCGGGAGATTGGTGAAAGGCATCTTCACTTGCCGATACTTAGTTCCTAACTAAAAAAGCTTTTCTCAAAACCCAGAAGGGAGGAGGAGTCACATGACCACATCATTCCTATTCATCATTCATTTAGAGAGAGGGGTGGAGGGAGAGTAGGAGGAATTCTTGCGAGTTTAAATCAAGTCAAGGAAAAATAAGAACTCATCGAAAACCAACAAAATATACAACAAATAACTTTTACCAAACGCAAGAAAATCTAATTTTTTACCGACCTGCATAGTTTTTACGTGTGGAAACTGATAGTCATAGATAATAAATCTTACAATGTTATCATCACTTTCAGTTAGCCAAATACAAGTAAATAATTAATGGCAGTCGATTTTGGGGGGAGATGGTCGCTAATTTCTGGCTTAAAAGATAGTAAAAAAAAGGCTTACTCTACCATTAACCCTAAGTCCAGGGGTTGGTTGGCAGTAGGTCTTAGGGTTAGTGGTAAGGTAAGTTATTATATTTTTTAAAACTACTTTTAAGAATTAAACACCACCAATAACACATAGGTTATACAGATTGGATGATTAAAAAAACAAACAGATATCGACGAAATCTTATATTGAAATAAAAAAAACTTTGAAACAGTTTCATAACTTTAAAACCATGCAAGTCGGTTAAAAAATAAATTTTCTTACGTTTGGTAAAATTTATTTGTTTTATATTTTGTTTGTTAACTAATTTATATAAAACGCATTAGAATGAAATTCTCTACCAAAACCGGTTAGTTTTAACGCGTAGAAACGATTTGTAAGTTGTTTTTTCTATTGTAAAATACACAGTTTATCTGTGTTTGAACTTATTTTAAAGCGTTTTTTTGTTGTTGTTCAAAACAAACCTGGTGTCCACCTGTTCAGTTAGAATGGAAAACAAAATGGCTGTTCATGAGGCCAGCACGGGGATCCTTGATAATTGGTGAAAAATCGAAAAATAAACAAAATAGTATTAGAAGCACATCAAATAAATGTCACCGATCGTGGGAAAATGTAATGTTTAACCAATATTTTTCTTAATTTTCGTTTTTTGAGCGATTATCGAAACTGTAATTTCAGCCATTTCATTTTCGTTCTAACTGAACTTTCAGAAATTTATTTCTATTTTGGGCATGAGGGGTGGGGATGTCAACATATTGCCACAATAAGAATGTATGTCAAGGTTGTCTGTCTGGTGGCGTGTTGTGTTCCCGCCTTTTCTTTCTTTACAGCAGCAGCATCGCTATGATGAGGTCTAGAGGTGACGTCATACCAGTATAGCGCCGGTGCTTATTGGCGTTTTTTTTAACCAGTACCAGCTTGAACTTTGAAGAGAGAAGTTCACTTTTCTGCGGGCTCCGTCTGTTAGTGAAAATGGACGTAAAATATTTGGATGATTTCTACTCGTTCTTAGAGCAAGAACGTTTTTATGTGAAGTTTCAGGGTATCTTAGCGACCCTATTTTTAAAGGAATATATTTTCCCTTGGAAGAGATCAACCTTATGACAAAAGGTTTTTTTTGTGTGTTGTATAAAGACAAGCGTCTTTAAATTTAAAAAGAAAATTCCTAAATACTGCCCTTTGGAGGTAGTACGTTTTCTGGAGAATTTCATTTGTGAAGTAATTTCAAGAACTTGAAGACCCTTGGAATATAAAGTGTCGAAAGAAAGACAAAAAGGGACATTTAAAACGGATATTTCAGTGAAAAGAAAAAGAAAACTATTGCAAACTATGCCGGAGACTTTCTTCCTTCAACTGTTACTGTTATATTTTGAGTTTTATTTTTATTGTTTTATGCACTTTGAGATCCCTTTGTTAAATTGATAAGAAGACTTCTTTAGTCATTATTATATGCTTTTATATGAACAAAAAAAGGAATTAATTTGTTTCCAGTTCGTTGTGCCAACGAACTTACCCCTATGTGTTTTTTCATGTCATAATTTTTTTTATCTTGGTTACTAAGGGTTAACGTAATTAATCCAGCTTTGGGAATTAAAAGCATCCAGCCCCATTTTAATGTTAATAAAACTCTATTTTAACTCAATCGAACCTCTTATTTTTTCTTTTCCCCTTGTTATGTTTTCTTTTAAACTGTGTTTTTAACCCCCTTTGTTATCAAGCAATTCGAATTTTGCTAACGACCGCGAAATTTTGATAGAACAGGTGGACACCAAGTTTGTTTT
Source organism: Sepiola atlantica (assembly GCA_963556195.1). Lineage (NCBI taxonomy): Eukaryota > Metazoa > Mollusca > Cephalopoda > Sepiida > Sepiolidae > Sepiola > Sepiola atlantica. The sequence goes on from OY744525.1 coordinate 141,980,154, forward strand.
GAACAAAAAAACGCTTTAAAATAAGTTAAAACACAAATAAACTTATCCGGGTTAGTAGGAGAGTAACTCATCTTGCCTTTCGTAACATTTATTTATTGTCTATTTTTTTTTCGTTCTGTTAGTTGTCGTTATAAATTCCTAAATGTAATGTTCTACCAGTATTTTGCTTAATTTTTGTTTTTTGGAGCGATTATACAAAACTGTTATTTCAGCCATTTTGTTTTTCGTTCTAACTAAACAGGTGGACACCAGGTTTGTTTTGAACTAAAAAAACGCTTTAAAATGAGTTAAAACACAAATAAACTTATCCAGGTTAGTAGAAGAGTACCTTATCTTGCCTTTCGTAACATTTATTTTTTGCCTTTTGTTTTCGTTTATAGTTTCATTGCCTCTTAGCTGTTGTTGCAACTCGTTGCCATAGGTCCACATCAGTACACGCACACACACACAACATTTTCAAGAAGCATGTATCGAGGAGGAGGAGGGGAGAGTGTTACAATGTTCAACATACTTTTATTGTTTCTATAAATGGTTCAGCTTTAAATATTAATTGGGTAAATTTGTAGATGGCGCACTCTGCTAAATCACCCCCCACACACACCAACAAAACAAGTTTCTACCTTTTTAAGCGATTACCCGTGAACACCTTGAAAGACTTAACGGAAATTACTTTTTTGAATTTAGAATGGGAGATAAGTTTCGCATATAAATCTAATGTAAAATGATCTCCCATTTCCGGGCTATTGTCGAACTGGATAGCGTTTTAGGGAAGTTCAGCATTTTATTATTTTTTTTTTTGCTAACGGAGATAAATTCTGTGCTGTTTTTTATTTGGTGTGAGGGGGGGGGGGGGTGAATAAACTTCCCTTAAGCAAACATTAACATTAAATCCGAATGGCAAAGCCCCCTCCCCCTAAAATAAATCTTAAGTCTAAGTAGCAAGGTCCCCCTCCAAAAAACTTCCATTAACCACCCTACTATTAACCAAGCCCCCAACTCTTCCTTAACCCTATCACTAACCCTAAGTTTGAGTGGCAAGTTCCCTTCAAATCCGGTTCGAGAATGGCCCGGAAGTGGGTGATAAGTTTACGTCAAATTTAAATTCTAAAATAATTGTTGTTTTTTTTTCAAATTTTATTTTTGTCTACCAAGTTTTTCATGGTGTTCACAAGTAATCGCTTAATAATAGGTAGAATCTTCTACCTCCTTTTATGGGGGGAGGGGGAGATAAGGGCGCTCATCTACAATAATTAATATCTTTTATTGAATTGAAACAATGATTATGTGGAATACTATAATTATCGATTTTTCGGTTATGATAAAAGAAAAGTGTTCATAACTAAATTTTATTTTTATTTATTTTTTGCTACGGGAGATAAATTCTGTGCGTTTTTATTTTTTTTAGTCTATTTTTTAGCCGATTACATGTGGTTTTACTACCTTGCCAGTCGGACTTGGGTTAGTGGTAAAAAAATTAGTTAACAGTCCTAAAAAGTTCGAATGGTCAAGATATGGGGGATCATTTAACGTTAGATTTATGTAGGAAACTGATCCCCTCTCTAAATTCTAATATTTCTTTTTGCCGCTAAGTGTTTTAGGGTGTTCACACGTAATAACCTAAAACAAGTAGAATCTCATTTTGGGGGGGGGGGGGAGAGATTTAGTTGTGCTACTGTTTAATCTACAAATTTAACAAAAAAATATTTTAAGTTGGTTATTTTGAACTTTTCAGCTTTAAGATGGCTGCCATTTAAGCAACATTATCTTAACCAAATTAGTCCTAGTTTTATAACAATTTGGTCCAATTAATCATTTAATGACCAAAAATACCATAATCATTAGGTTTGTTTAATCATTCAACTTTTAATTGAATCAAATTGTTATTTTTTATTTATTTAATGTTTTTCACTGCAATTCACCCGAAACACGGCACACTGACACTGAGGGGCTATTGTGAATTAGGGGGCCAGATTTATAGGGGCATCCTAAATAGGAGAGTTGTGCATCGAAATGCTTTGTCGGAATTTTCGTGGGTGTTAACGAAAAACCGCTCTAAACGAAGGTTATGTTATCTAGGACAATTATCATTAAAAAAAATTATAACAAGAGATAAGGAATGGAATACAAGATGTTCGTAAAAGTTAAAATAAAGTTTTATTTACAAAAAAAAATAGCCTGGACTGCTTTTTTTTCCAAAGCTGGAATAAATAAATTATTCCTGGATAACATACAAAAAAATAAAAATCAAAAAAATACAACATCAGTACTTCTGAACATTAAAGTTAGATACAACAAAAATTGACACAATCTAAGTTTAGGAATAAATCCTTTTAAAACATGAACTTACTATAAAGTCCGTATTCTTACAAATCAATCAAAAGTCTCTTTTTTTTCTTTACCAAAGTTACAATCAAAAGAAATAAAATTAACAAACCGTGCTGAAGTCCAACATAATTTCCACGATAAAAATAACTCTTTTTTTATTTTATCAAACGTCTGTCAGAAAGTTCTTTTTTTCTCTTCTTTTTCTTCAATAATTTTCTTTTAGCAAATCCAACGTAATATATATACGTCACAAGAACAGTACAAATTTCAAATAAACATAATACTTGCTATTTCTCGTTTGTCTTGAATGGCAATCACGCGCGAATGTACGGATTCAACTGGCACAGTTATATCCTCAAATCGATCTGTGTTGCAAAGACGATCACTCTCTATGATCCTTAATCTCTGATTAGAATCTTCTCCAGAAAGGCAATCACGCGCGAATGTACGGACTCAACTGGCACAGTCATATCCTTCCAATCGATCTGTGTTGCAAAGTATTTCAGTTCTCGGGAGCTAAGCTCTTCAACATAGGCAATTTCGTTTCTGGAGTTATCTAGTTCAACTTCTTCAGTTTCAAGTCTCTGACTTGAAACTTCCTCCCAAGGATAACATTCTCGACCGAGGGGAAACTATTTCATACACAACAGGCAATTCTGCCAAGAGATATCATATCTCTTAAATTTCTTCAAGTAGAAATTCTTCACAAATTTAACGTCCCCCACGTGGACGGAGAAACAGGTTTAACATGTGTCGGCCTCGGCGTCCAACTCTGTTCTAACTAAATTTCGCGCCGATATTTCCAGACACAACAATGCATCATTGCTAAAAATAGAAATCACGTGACACACCATGGCCTTCCCGGCATAACACCCACGCAATATCCATATGACCTTCGACCTGCACGTAGGGCCCCCCCTGACCCCTCAACAAAGGGAAGTAACCGTTGACTTACTTAGAAAAACATCTAGGAATTTCCACAGCTTGTTCACATCACATTTAAATTTTTAGCATGTTGGTACACATTAGGGGAAACAGGGAGCAGGGGGAATCGGTTCGAGGAAAGAAACTAATAGAGTAGAAAGCCTTTCAGCATCTGGGAATTTCTACAGTGAAGGGGTGTGATTTTGCTGCTTGTCTATTTTGTCGGGGGGGGGGTAAATCATTTACATTGAGGGAGGCACAAATGCGGCAAATTATAAAACTAATAATACTATAACTAAATTGGTTAAGCTAATGTTGTTTCAATGGCAACCATCTTAAAGCTGAAAAGTTCAAAATAACCTTTAAGTTTAAATGCGGACCTGATTACAAATCAAATCACGTTAACTTAAACAAAAGTTTGTTGCAACCGGATTTTGATAAAAGTCTCCGGTCCAAATATTTGCAAGGGACGATTATCGCTTGACACCTGTAACTACTTTTCTGACCCAGAAAACTTTTTACAAACATCAAAAAAAAAAAAAAAATCCGATTTATTTTATTGATTGGAAAAACCTTTTTAATTTTATTTAAAATATACACATATTGAATATTAAAAAAACCCACAAATACACGAAACAAAACTGTCTTTTATATCATTTGCAAAAAATTCAATTAACTTTTTAAAAAATAAATAAATTTGTTAAATGAAGAGATTCGCTTTAATTCGTCGGAAAACAAAATAGAAAATCACAAAGAAAAAAGGTAAGTCATGGATTAATTAATCTTAGAAAAAAATTTTTAAATCATAGTTAAAATAATTTTAAATATTTATTTACGCCTTCATTTTTTAAAATTTAAATAAATAAAGTTAATATTTTCAAAAATATTTTCTAATAAGCTTTCCGACTTTATTTAAACCTAGTTTGGGTGCATCTGTTGTTTCGCTGCGACATTAAAATATTTAAAGAAATGTATAAACTTTGTTATGTACTTACGTGTTAGCTGTACAGGGGAAAAAAATACGCATATTCATCCAGTATTTATTAAATTATGAGAAAAAGAAGAAAAAAAAATGATCTTACGTATCGTTAGACATTTTCACTTATGAAAAAGACAAGAGAGATACCTCAAATTTTGTTTATTGGTGTAACAAATATGGCTACTGAAAGATAAAATGGGTATCTTTTACAATAATCCGCAGTGAAAACGGTATAAAAACAAATATACAACAAATAAAAGTAACTGTAGCCGATAAAAGTTATTTTCCAACTTATCTGTGACATTTGTTTGTATTTTTAAGCCGTTTCAACTGCTATTTATTAGAAATCAATATTTTTGTCACACGAACATTGGACAAGCGATGGGGGGTCGTAACGAGGTCATTTTGTTTTAGTAAAAATACGTGCAAAAAAAAAAAAATTTTTTTTTACATCTAATAAAAACCCATTTATAGTACGTAAAAATACAAACAAATTTCATAGTTAAGTAGGAAAATATCTATTCTCGATGTAGGTCACCGTCACTTGTTGCATATTTTTTTTTTACCCCGTTCTCGTTCGTTTTTTGGACCCCGTTGGCGACTCTGCGGATTATTGTAAAAGATACCCGATAAAATCGTTTTTTATTTTTGATTTAATAAATGCTGGATGAATCTGCGTAATTTTTTCTGTACAATCTTTTCAGCTACCACGTAAGTACATAAAAAAGTTTATACATTTCTTTAGATATTTTTTTTAAAAAAAGAGACCTAACATGTCGGGGGGGGGGGGGACAGCAGAAACACCCAAGTTTGATATTGTATAATATGTATACGTAAAAGAAAACAACAAAAAAAAAAAAACATGTCCTTCATTAAACCCAATACTAACCCTAAGTCCGGTTGGCAATAAAGTTCGGGATGATGATACTACAGAAAGAAAAAAAATTAACAGGACCGTTAAAATTCAATTAAGACCTAATTAAATAAGCATTTCCTTTTTTAAATTATTAAAAAGTAAGGCACTTGTGCATTTTAACATTTAGAAAGCTAATTATTCATAACATGGTGATGGAAGCTTTGCCGCGGACGGAACTCTCCTAAATTGAAAACAATTAATTTCCCGGGAATGTTAAAATGCACAAGTGCCAAAAGTAATAACGATTACATAATGAAACAGTAAAAAGAAAAACCCTGGATAAAAAAAGCAGAAACCATCGAATACCTTAACTGGTTTATTAAAAAATCTTTATCTCACATTATGATAACAGTTGATCAGACTCAATCATGGTTCAGTTTTCAAAATGGCCGTCCAACTCCTTCGATTCAAAAGTAACAAATATATGAAAACACAAAACGTTTTCATTACAATTTTAAATCCTACTTTTATAGAATCACTCCCGTTTTTTTGTTTTCTTTTACTATTAGATCAGCATTTATCAAGGCCAATAGCAAAGCGAATAGAGGGATTAGCGAAAAGATGAGGAATATTATGGGAGTACTTACGTTGATCAATAGTTAGGACAATAATTTTTATTTTTTTTACTAAAATTCACCACAAACAAGACACAATGCCACTGAACTAGGGGAATCCGATATGGGGAGTTTTGTAGCAAGCTGCTTGTTCACATTACATTTAAATGTCTGCATGTTAGTACGGTCAAGGAAACAGGAAGAAGGAAGGGAATTCCAAAGGCTAGCAGTACGAGGAAAGAAGCTATTAGAGTAGAAAGCTCTCCGACATCTGGGTACCTCAACAGTGAAGGGGTTGGATCTTTCTGACTGACGGGTTGATTGGGGGTATTTACATAGAGGGGGCACCAGTGCAATACATTCCATTAAAGTACTTGTAAAATAAGCACAGTGATGCAACATTGCGGCGATGGGACAGAGGCTGGAACATGATTAGAGATTAGAGACGCTTTTTGGATCCTGTCCAAAAGGGAGAGCCTAGCGTTTGGTGCACCAGCCCAAATGTGACAACAATATTCCATGCATTGGCGAATTGTGGCTTTGTAGAGATATAGGATTCTGGCAGATGTGAGACGTGTTCTAGCTTAGTAGAGGGAGCCCACCTTCCTTGCAGCAGCCTTGGCAATGTATTCTATGTATTTGTTCCAGGACATGTTACCTGTGAATGTTAGCCCTAGTAGTTTGAATGATGAACTTTCAGGTAGGGTGCTATTAGTCATGGCAATCGGTGGTTAAAAAGGTTTCTTATAATTGATGAAGAACAGGAGCTTTGTCTTAGTAGCACTAAATGCCACCATCCACTCATGTCCCCATTCCACCACAGATTGCTAAAGGAGTAGATGGGCTATGTCTATCGCCCGGCCTTCACACTTCTTCTCTGTCTATTAGCCAGGCACAGAGGTATCAGCGCTGGGATGCCTTTAAAGACATCCAGTGCCTAGCCTTGTTTCCTGACTAGGACAATGAACACCGTCTCTTTTTCTCTCTATCTGGGCAACTTGGGGAAAGTTTTTTTTGTCACTAAATCTTACATGACTTGTCTGGGTTGCTCTTTTTCCGACAGGTTGAGGGTACAGGTTAGACAGCTTGTCTGGCTGCTGTTTCCAACTGTCAGTACAGGAGTCCAACCTCTTAGGTAGTGCTAAGAATGGCTGCTCCATCAACAGTTCCATAATATCGTGGATAACTGTATGTGCCATGTCGTGCATGGAAAGGGACTCTACAGTTATTCCTGGTGGGCTTTCCTGAGGTCACAACCCCCATGGACCAACTCACGACTAATGGACTGGTTCTGTGAGCTTATTGACACAAAACAAGCACCCGCATTGCTCACTTCACTCTATCTCAAAACAAACATAAACTTACAAAGTAAAAAAATTAAACCTAAATCAGACACTCAACAAAAACATCTTCGCCTCCGCCCTTGAGGTTCGCATTCACAAATATCCGGGGACTTAGAACCAACATTAATGACGTAGAAACATTTCTTCTGACAAACTTCCCGGATATCCTAGCACTAAGTGAAACAAACCTTCAATCCTCAATCTCCTCTCACAACTTTGACATGACTGATTACCTCCCACTCTACCGTAAAGACTCTGACAAACATATGCACGGGCTAGGAGTTTATTTTTGGAACACCCTCCCCTTGACTAGAGAACATAGGTTAGAAACAGATGACCAAGCCGATATATGCTGTAGATTGACCTTACATCATAGAGTTAGTTACTTATATTTCTTATACCGTTCTCCTTTGACTCAGGACTGTACCCTGCTTGACTCTGTCTCTGAAAGCTTAGATGGCATAGAGTCTGAGATTGGTTTATTTGCTGATGACACCACCCTTTACTCTCGCCATGTTGGCAAAACCGACGCAATCATATCCGAGGCAATGGCTGAATCTTTCGAAAATGACCTCCAGGCTGTAGTGGATTGGGGTCATAAATGGTTAGTAACTTTTAATGCCACAAAGACAAAGCTCCTTCAATAACTACAAGGAACCTTTGCAACCACTGATTGTCATGGCAAATAACACCCTACCTGAGAGTCCATCATTCAAACTCCTCGGCCTAATCTTCACAGGTAACATGAATTGGAACAAATACATTGAAGACATTGCCAAGGCTGCCGCAAAGAAGGTTGGCTCCCTCTACCGTGCTAGTAAACTCCTCACACCTGGCATTATCCTGTATCTCTACAAAGCCACCATCCGCCCATGCATGGAGTATTGTTGTCACATCTGGGCTGGTGCATCGTCTACTAGTCTCTTTCTCCTTGACAAGGTCCAAATAAGAATCGCCAACCTAATAGGTCCCTCACTGTCAACCAAGCTCCAGCCTCTGTCCCATCACCGCAATGTAGCATCCTTGTGCTTGTTTTATAAATACTCCATGTATGGAGCGTTGTTGCCACATCTCTCTCCCTCTTACACATGGTGCCCCCCAAAAATCTCGAATTTAATAGGTCTCTCGCTATCCACCAAGCTCCAGTCTCTGTCCCATCGCCGCAATGTAGCATCCTTGTGCTTGTTTTACAAGTACTTCAATGGAATGTGCTCCGATGAATTGGCTACTCTGGTGCCCCCTCGACGTAAATTCACTAAACTAACTCAACAATCAACTAAATCTCATTCATTCACTGTGGAGGTCCCCAGATGTCGGAGAGCCTTCTACTCAAATAGCTTCTTTCCTCGTACTGCTGGCCTCTGAAACTCCCTCCCTGCCCCCTGTTTCCCCAACAGTACAGACATGCTGAAATTTAAAACTAATGTAAACAGACATCTCGCTGCGCAGATCCCAATCTAGGTTGACCGCCGCCTACCTTCTCCCCCTTTTCTTTTTTTGCAGTAGCCCCTTACGTCTACAGTGGCGGCCTGTCTTGTTTGGGGTGAACTATGTTAAAAAAAAAAAGATAGAGCACTCTCACTCGGCTCGAATGCCCAAATGCATGCATTTGGGGATTTTAATACATACCAACGTGACTGGTTGGGATTCTCCAACGTTACTGAAGCAGCTGGGAACTCTACATTTAATTTCTCCTCAGCTCACGACCTCTCACAGACTGTCACTTTTCCGACCTGCCTTTCTGATCGTGTGGACCAGCAAGCCTCACTTCTCGACCTGTTCTTGACCTTACTACCTGAGGTTTGTGTGGCGAATGTCCATAGCTCGCTCAGAAACTCTGATCACGTTGTGGTAATGATGTATATCACCTTAAAAACTCGTCCAAAAGCTGATGAACTGTTGCTCAAAATGATGAGAAACTACAAGCAGGCTGATTTTGAATCCCTCAGAGATCACATCAGCGACGCCCCATGGATTGAAACCTTCTCACTCCCTGCTGATTAGTGTGAAAATTATTTAACCGAATGGGTCAAAGCAAGCATTGAAGCTTATGTCCCCATGCAAAAATTCTTCAGAAAACCTCACTCTCCTCAATGGTTCACCTCAGAATGTGCAGCTGCTATTGCTAAGAGGCAGCAAGCATTCCGAAAATTCGGCCGCCATAAGTCAAATGCGAATAGACAGAAATTTATAGAGTCAAGAAATGATTGTAAAGTAGTGATAGATGAAGCAAAGAGAAGGTATACAGAGATAACTAAAAAAACGCATTCAGTCACAGAAACTAAGTACTCGTGATTTCTGGAAAATATACAATAGTGTGATGAACAATGGACAATCGACAATTCCCCTGCTATCAAATCACAATGATGTTGTATGCACGGCAACTGATAAGGCTGAACTACTTGCCCAGCGTTTCGCCTTAAACTCCACTTTGGACTCAGCAAACCACTCCCTCCCTAAATTCCCATTGTGGACTGAAGCCACACTTGAAAACCTGGTCATTACCCCATCTCAGGTCAGGGACATGATAAAAAACCTTGACACCTCCAAAGCCTGTGGGCCTGACTTTATACCAGTAATAGTAATAAAGAAATGTTCTGCTGAACTGGCCCCTGTCCTCTTCAAACTCTACAACAAATGCCTCGATGAATCTTGCTTCCCCGATAGCTGGAAAATTGCCTCTGTGGTACCAGTCTTCAAGAATTCTGAAACTGATCCTCTAAACTACTGCCCAATCAGTCTACTCCCGCTCTTCGCTAAAATCTTTGAATCCTTAATCAATCTAGCGATAGTCTGGCACCTAGTTAATGCTAGACTTCTTTCTGATCATCAGTATGGATTTAGACAAGCACGATCTACTGCGGACATCCTAACGGTCATCTCTGAATGCATATATCATACACTGGTGAAGCTAGGGTGGTAGTGCTTGATATATCCAAAGCCTTTGACAAGGTCTATCATAAAGGGTTTCTGCTAAAAATTCACTCATATGGTATTACTGGACAAATATTTAATATGTTTAGATCCTTCCTAACCAAAAGAAAAATTCAGGTTGTCCTCAGTGGTCGTTCATCCACGCAAAATGACATAAATGCTGGTGTACACCAGGGATCCATCCTCGGACCTCTACTGTTCCTACTTTTCATAAACGACCTTCCTGATGTCATTGAGACTGAGATAGGTATATTTGTTGACAACACCACGCTCTACTCTCGTCATGTGAGCAAAACGGATGCGCACATATTGGAGGCAATGGCTGAATCCTTAGAAAATGACCTCCAGTCTGTAGTGGATTTGGGTCATAAATGGATAGTAACATTTAATGCTGCAAAGACAAAGCTCCTTTTCTTCAATAACCACTAGAAACCTCTTCAACAATCGATTGCCATGGCAAATAACACTTTACCTGAGAGTTTAACATTCAACTCCTCAGCCTATCATTCACAGGTAACTTGAGTTGGAATAAATACATTGAAGACATTGCCAAGGCTGCTGCAAAGAAAGTGGGTTCCCTCTACCATGCTAGTAAACTTCTCACACCTAACATTATCTTATATCTCTATAAAGCCACCATCTGCCCATGCATGGAGTATTGTTGCCACATCTGGGCTGGTGCATCATCCACTAGTCTCTCCCTCCTAGACAAGGTCCAAAAAAGAGTCGCCAACTTAATAAGTCCCTCACTATCCACCAAGCTCCAGCCCCTGTCCCATCGCCGCAATGTTGCATCCTTGTGCTTGTTTTACAAATACTTCAATGGATTGTGCTCTGATGAACTTGCTGCACCCACGACGCAAATTCACTAGACCAACCCGACAATCAGCCAAATCTCATCCATTCACTGTGGAGGTCCCCAGATGCTGAATAGCCTTCTACTCTAGTAGCTTCTTTCCTCGTACTGCCGGCCTTTGGAACTCCGTTTCCACGACTGTACCGACATGCAGAAATTTAAAACTAATGTAAACAGACATCTCACTGCACAGCTCCCAACTTAGGATGACCTCCAAAACCTACATGTTATTTTTCAGTAGCCTCTTACGTCTACAGTGGTTGCCTGCCTTTGGGGTGAACTATGTTAAAAAAAAATTTTTAAACATTTTTTGTGACGTTAACCACATGGAGGGAGAAAAGAAAAGTCTTTTTTTTGTTTTGGTAGGAAGACGATAGAGTAGAGAGAGACTAGCAACGTCTCTTTTCCAAGGCTGTAGGGAGAAGAAGAGATTTTGTGGTCGATTTTGTACTCTGCCAAGTCAGGAAAGAGTGCTCTGTGTGCCACGTCCACAGATGTGGCAACAGTACTCCATCGGGGTTTCAGTTCTCCCCTTACGAACAACCAAACTACTTATTTGAGACGGTTCCAATGCCAATATCGTTTTCAGGGCACTCAAAAAATCCATAAAACCACCCGATGTGAGACGGGAGTGATTCTATAAAATTACCTATTTACCATTACTATTTAACACAGTAACAAGTCTGCACAAAATAAGAAGGCGAACATTACTTTTAATAATCCTATTACACCCACTATGTGCACACCGTTTCCGTTTTTTTTTGTATCACCACCCGACTTAGAGTTAGTGTTAAGGTTAATGAAGGGCTTTTTTTTATATTCAACAATTGATATCCTACAGTGACATGTTGCCTGCTTCTAATGGCATTGTAAACCTTCCTACAAACCATCCTTATGTACATCAGTGTGATACAATGGAGGTCGCGAGAATAGGAAGTGACTCATCGACAAAGACAAAAGAAAATACGGGATAGGAAATGACTCATCGACAGAGACAAAAGAATTGCAGGAATGGTGAATTTCCATTGTTCAGGACAGGCGACATTTTAGGAGTGACAGTGTTTTACGACATCTGACTACAGTAAGGTAGGTTAGTTTTACGACAGTTTGACGACAGTACAGTTTATGACAAAAAGTTAACGAGTTTAGGTTTCGGAGAGAAGACGAACAGTTAGGATCGAACCTCCCGAGAGAGCGGATCGGACCAGGAAAACGATGAAATGAGCTGACGATATAGCAACGACAATAGGAGTCTCGACAGAAAGCGACGGTGTCACACACACTCATAGTTCAAACTAAATTATACACAACGTATATGTGTTTGTGGTCTTTCTCGAGAGTTGTGTTTCTTTTATTTAACTTGTGGACCAGTGCTGTGCCCTCGATGATTCGTCAGGGGATAGACGACACGGCTAAGATGATGAAGACAAAGAAGAAGGCCACGAAAATACAACGTTGGGGTCGACGATCGTCGAGTGGGGCAACATGGTTCTACATCAGCCATCGCGAAAACTTCATTGATCCTCAAACAATATTGTTACATATTTTTAAATAGTACCTTGTCTCACATTTACATTTTTTTATAATTAATTTTTATCAGGAAGGTTAACTTTACAATAACATTTTTAGGGATCACAGAGTCAGCAGAATTTTATAAAAGACTAGACCACCCGTGACCCGTTGGGTCAGTTTGTTATATTAGCTATGGAATTCATGTATGAGCGTGACACTTGTGGCATAAAGAAAATAGGGTTTTTTTACATAACAGAAGCATTTCTATGAAAGTATATTAAAATGAAAAAAGAATATAGGTAGATTTCTATGAGTCGTTCTGTTTATTATAATTGTTTTTTTTGGGGATGTAATATGTGTAAAACATTCAAGTATTTGCTGTTTAAAAAACAACAAAAGGAAACACTATTTAATGTAATAGAAATGTGTGCATTTACCGATTCAGCTTTCTCGCGTACGTAACAAAAACAGAGGGAGTAGGAATGGTGAAATCTATGAGAGGGAAAGTGGGAGGTGGTTTCGTTCACCGATCTCTAGTATGGCTGATATTAATAATGAGTGTTGTTTTTTTGTTTGTTTGGTTTTGTTTTTTAAAAGGGAGCAGTTTTTTTGAAACTGCGACAGACTTTACGAAGTCCTCCCGTTGAATGTTTTTAGCAGTGTAGAAAACAAAAAAACTATTTGATGAAATTAAATGAAATTGTTTATATTAAAAGCGATATAAAAATTTCCAGAATGAAAAATTTCATGCGTTCGTTAATCATAATAGAGAATAACGGAATTGGAATAACAGATTGAAGACGATGCTATTTACGCATGCGCAACCGGATGTTGAAAACCGGAAAGCTGAAAGCTGATTGCAAACATACAAGACAATAGACTTTTAGTATTATATAGATTTGAGCTCATCAGCCGCTTGTAAACGCTAATATTTGAACCCACATATACACAAAAATCCCAATCTCCCCATGCCAAGCCACCCGATCCTTGATGGTAACCATACTCAGATATATCAAACTCAAAAGCTTTGATAAAATGATCTGTGTGGCCTAACCGGTTTCTATTGCCATCTTTTCATTTTGAAGAGTACTAATTGGATGATAGTGTCACAGGCAATCTAGTAATTTTTAATTGCCAAGAGGTAATCACTTAAATTCACTTTCCGAATGAATTTTCCAATATTGGAATTTACAAGAAGCTGATGAGCTCCACGCGGCCATTTTGATTTTTATAAAATTCCAGCTGACCCTGGGAATAGAACTAGGGGTGGGACGTAATGGGTGAAAATTTCAGATTCATGCGAGTAGTATTTTTTTGTGTTCATTTATACATAAATAACACTAAACAATCAAACATTTTGAAAATTTTGCAAAATTCAAAAGGTGCAGGCCAAAAATAGCCGTTAGGGCTCCATGGGACTCAAAATCCATCATTTTTCGGTGAAAAAGTGGTTTCATGCGACATTGCAGGTCCTAAAACATCCTCAAAAGCTATGAATGGATATAGATGGTTAAATCTGATATAGTACTTTAATTTAGGACCATTTTCAGGCTGCAAAAGGGTTTTCATGAATGTAAAATAGCCAAAAACTATTGGCCTGCACCTTCTGAATTTTGCAAAATTTTAAAAATGTTTGATTGTTTAGTGTTATTTATGTATAAATGAACACAAAAAAATACTACTCGCATGAATCTGAAATTTTCACCCATTACGTCCCACCCCTAATAGAACCTGAGTATATTTAATTGACGCTTCAATGTATAATATTTCTCTCTCTCTCTCTCTCTCTCTACGGCACAATCACATTGACACACCGGTTCCCGTTAGATCACCGAAGTTAAGTTAATATTTTTATGTTAATATCGTTAATGTTAATATATTGTTTGGCACAAGACAAATGAAACGGACTGTAAAAATATATCTCACAGAAATGTTATGTTTTTTGGAAATGTGAAAAAATAAAAATAAAAATAATAAAAACATGGTTATTGGAATATAATATGAACCTGACATATATGTGTGTGTGTGTGTGTGTGTGTGTGTGTGTGGTGTATTCTTGTCCTCCAGCTACGTCCTAGTCCATCAACTACCGCTCCTCCCACGTTGTGATTGAAAATAAAGAGGGCAATTGTCCGGCGCTGATCAGCAAAGTTGGTACCACTGAAGAACAAAAGCCACTTAAAGCGAAACAATAAAAAGAAAATAAATAACAAATCCGACAGTTGCGTTTGTAGAAAAGTAATTATTTGGTATTCAATAATCATAGACGCAAATTTAATTTTCTATGAGCAAAGAAGCAGAGGCTTAATCTTAATAATAATAATAATAATAATAAAGAAAGGAAAGAATAATCACGTATGTAAATGTAAATTTTAGGAGCAAAGAAGCAGAGGCTTAATCTCAATGATATCTGATAATAACAAAAACAGAAAGGAAAGAATTCCTTTCACTTTTAATATAGACACAAACATTTTCCTTTATTATTATTATTATTACAACAGAACGAAAGAGTTTAGTCTTCTTATTTTTATCGATTAGTTTTGTTTTCAAGTAATAAATAGGAAAAATATTGCAACGCGATAGTGAGCAGGCGAAGTCTAGTGTTAGTAGAAAATAAATCAGGGCTATGTTTGTTCAACACTTCTAACTTCTGTGTTTTTAGGACTGGCATTATTATTGACAAGTTTTGATGGCGTATTTGTTCTGGTAAATTCAATGCAAGTCTAGCGTTTGTCTCTGATCAACGCGTTTTCAGTTGCGAGCAAAAAGGAGTCTCCGAAAGCCATTTCACTTCACATTATATTGAGAATTGGGTGTTTTGGAACTGGGCGGGGCTCCACCCATCTTCCCATAGAATTGAATTAATGCATTTCAAAAATGTATTGATTTCATAATATCTTGCAAGTTTTGCAATTTTCACTCTACGGGGAACTGCTTCTCTGCCTCGTGACTGGTCAATTGGTTTTCACTCTGCCTCCTCCCCCAGTTCCTTCTTCACTCTCTATTTCTACCTCTTACTGTTACCTCAATAGGAGGAGGTTTCTTTTTCCCCTCAAAGGTTATCTTCATATTAAATTAATGCATTTCAAAAACATTAATTCGATAATTTCTTGCAACTTTGCAATCTTTGATATTTATCTATAATATTATAGATAAATATTTTATGTCTACTATTTAGGGAGCCTTTTCTTAAAAAGGGATTTTCTGCAGGATTATTATTCATTTACCTCGTAGTGTGTCAATCTTGAATGGGAGTGAGTTAGCCCTGGAAATAAGGCTAGCACGACCGCATGAATAAAAAACAGACATTTGTGTCGCCTTTCCTTATGATGGAATAGATCTGAAATGTCAATACTATCAGTGGCGTGGAATGGTAACTTGGTAACAGAGTTTTTACTTAATACCAAACCCCGCTCCTGACCACCCCCAAAAAACACCTCTCACTCTGCCGGCATCTACAAAATAAAATGTGCTGCATGTCCGATGTTCTACATTGGGAAAACGTTCAGAAACTTGAGATCTCACATTTACGAACACAAGCGGGACCTCAAACATGATATTTCCACTAATGCTCTAGTGATACACAGGAACACTCTCTCCCACAATCTAAACCTTTCAGACTGCACTCTCCTCAAAGCAAACACTCTCTCTCACGCCACAAATACATTGAAAGCGCGACTATACTCCTTTCATCACCATCAAACATCAACCTAAGGCTCGGTTCTTATACCCTAAGTAGGCACTAAGTCGCACTAAAACAATGCAGTATAGTACACCACTGCAACCTTGATTAAATTCATATATATATATATATATATATATATATATATATATATATATATATATATTGTGATTATAGCAAGCTCTCATTGATAATCAAATCATTTTAATACATCTCTCTCAAAATTAACCCTTATTTTTCTATTGTTTCAAATCAATATATATATTTTTGTTTTTCTCCTACGCTTTTAACCTGTTTTTCCGTTTGTTTCATTTTTTCACACGTTTTGTCCACCACGGAATTTCATTACCTCACCCCATGTATATATATATGTATATATATATATATACATATATGTACATATATATAGACTGTCGGTTTAAGATTTTTTATTGCTCTTTAAAAACCTAATGTGTGATAAACTAGCAGACCTATCCCTGATTCATTCTGATTAATCTTTGGGTTCTAGAATCCAGTGTATCAATTTCATGCCCACATCCACTTGTTTACCCTGGTCAGCTCCTCTGTCTATCTTCCCTCTTGTCGCCTTTCCCCCTCCCCACCGCCTTCTCCATACTAGCTCATTAGGTGTGAAAGTAAAAAAGAGAAATAAAATAAATAAAAATATAGACAGAAGAATAAGAAACATATTGTCATATTTCAACATCACTTAATGTCTTCTCATATGGTCCAATCAGATCATCCTTCCCTCATCCCATGTATGTGCCTTCAAAATAAAATTATTTCCAAATCTTCATTTCTGAAGACGTTCGCCAACAGAACGAAACCAGTCAAAATCTCTTGTTTTTGTTTTTCTCCTGCACTTTAACTTGTTTTCCGTTTGTCATCTTTCACCCATTTTGTCCACCACGACATTTCTTTTTCATGAATTATCGTGTACCTTACCCCATATATATATATATAATATATATATATATATATATATATATAAAATATTAGACTAAAAGTGTACTTTTTGAAAATTGAACCTATAGTGAAATGATTTAAGCTCAATATATGAGATAGAGAAATTATAAAGATAAATGAAGGAAGAGAGATAAAGATGTGCAGATGACAAATCTATTTTATCTTCGATTGTTCAATGCAAGCTGTACTCGATAAAAACAATAGAATCATGCACATATATATATATATATATATATATATATATATATATATGTATATATATATACACATTCATATAAAGTGAAAAAGGTTATTACGGTTCAAATAGCCTATTATCAGTGGTAGAATAATTGGTTATGATAGCTTTAGTAAGAAGCCTTATCAAAAACTGTTTCTAATAGATTAGAAATAATAGAAAAAGAAAATTTGAAAATTTATTAAAACGTTAAAGTAGTCGGGAAATTACTATCGACAGATTTAGATTGGGACTTAAAACTCAAAAATTCTAATCAAGATTTACAGTAAAATTTTAAAGAACTATTGGAATTTGAAGCTTATACATCTAAAACAGAGAGAGAGAGAGAAGAGAAAGAAGAGAGAAGAGAGAAGAGAAAGAGAAAGAAAGAGAAGAGAAAGAGAAAGAAAGAGAAGAGAAGAGAAAGAGAGAGAAAGGAGAGAGAGAGAGAGAAAGAGAAAGAAGAGAGAAAGAGAGAGAGATTATCAAATTATTTTTGTAACTCTTATTCTATTCTTTTCTTTTAGGTTCTATCTATTACGGTTTCAAACATTCCAATGGGAGAATGTATAGCACTCCTGAATCGTTGCCTCCACCAATCAGAAGCCTACACTTGGAATGTTCCGTAATCTTCCAAAAATGCCGGTGGACACTGTTGTGAAGTGATTATTCCTGAAACGTAAGAAACAATACACAAGCAAAAGGAAAGATCAAAAGAACACAAACACAATGTTACTCATCGCTCGTCTGGTGCATACTGAGAATTACATGTTGCAAACATGAGTATTTATTTACATACGAAATGGTTCAAGGGGAACAACTCTCAAATTCAAAGCGACACTACAGACACATCGTAGATATTCTAAGGCAGAGGTCTTCAAAGTGGGGGTCGCGACCCCCAGGGGAGTCGCGTAACCATAGAAAAGGGGTCGCCAAAATTATAACTATGGAATTTTTAAAATAATATTCAACTTATTTTTTATTTATAAAAAATTTTGGTGGGTCACGAAAAAATTTTTGAAGTTTGAAGAGCACTGTTCTAAGGGACCATCCATTCAGAAAGAAGGCATTTTAATCATAAAAACGAATCTAATATTTTTATCAAGTTATATTTTAATGTAAAAGTTTTTTATAATTTATTTTTGAAAACATGGAGATTTTAAATAAGACCAACTGCTTACCAACAAGTTTTGGTCTGAATTTCCACCCGCTAAATAATGCTGAACGAAAGGTGCTTACCTGCAAAAGATGCCAATGCAATTTCTTTGATAGCGCCAATCTTGAATATCACCTCAAAATACACAACAGCGAGAAGCGCTTCCATTGTGAGATCTGTAAGTTGCTTTTCTCTGAAAGATCTCGACTCCGAATGCACATGCGGAAACACACAGGAGAAAAACCCTTTGTGTGTCTCATCTGTGGTGCAAGATTTTCCCAAAATGTAACCCTTAAAAATCACATGCTCCGACATACGGGAGAAAAACCCTTCCACTGTGATATTTGCGAGTCAAAGTTTCCTCGAAAAGATTCCCTCAAGAATCATATGCGAAAACACACCGGTGAAGCACCCTACCACTGTGATATTTGCGGCTCAGACTTCAAAACAAATGCGGCCTGGACAATTCATAGTTATAAGCACACCGGTAAGCAACCATTCCACTGTCGGATCTGCGAGAAAAAGTTTTCGCAGAGTTCGAATTTTAAAGCCCACATGCGAAGACATACTGGCGAGAAACCCTGTAATTGTGATATTTGTGGATCAAGGTTCTATGATAACTCAGCACTAAAGAAACATCTACAAACACACACAGGAGAGAAACCCTTCACCTGTGATATCTGTGGCTCCAATTTTTCCCGAAATGCCAACTTGAAAGAGCACATGCGAATACATACTGGCGAAAAACCATTCCACTGTGAGATTTGTAATTCAGATTTTGCTTATAAAACACAGTTTAGAATTCACACACAAAAACACAGCGAAGAGAAACCCTGCTACTGTAAAGTGTGTGGGACTAAGTTCTCTTATAAAGTTCACCTGAGGGAACATATGCAGGTACACGTGGTTGGAAAACGTGTCTCATGTCATGTTTGTGAGTCACAATTTTCAGACAATTCAACTTTAAAAAGACACATGCGAATTCATTCTGGCAAGAAGCCTTTTCGTTGTGATTTTTGTGGTTTAAAGTTTTCACAGAACTGCAACTTGAAGCAACACATAAAAAGACATTACTAGACACCATCCTCGAGTGTCTTCGGTCTCTCTCTGTACAAGGGGTTGTCAGCACAATCTGACATGAGAATACTTACCTCAACAAGTAAACTCTGACCAAATATTCAAAATAACAGTATTCGCAGCACAAATAAGATCCTTTCAATACGGCTATACACTTGCTCATATGAGGAATAGTGCACCTTCTCCTAGTGATGTTACCTCAAGTAACACCACGTAGGTGGATACTCCACCAGACTAGATGAATTCTTGTCCTGGAATCCGGTAGGACCAAGAGACCACATAAAAGATATACTATAACATAGTTAACTGGTCAATTGGAAAAAAGAAAACTAATGTTCTGAACTTCTTTACTAACTCAACGTTTGAAAAATAAAGGAGAACTTTAATACAGGGTGGGCCAAAATAAGGGTCCTATCTTTAAATTTGAATAACTTGAATTTGAATAACTTCCACAAAATAAAAGTTAAACTCACCAAACTTTATGTGTGTGTAGACTGACCCTTCCGAGATTTTTTGAAATAAACAAAACAAATTTTAGCCGAAAAACACTTCTTAAAACTTACAAAAACTAAAGTATTGTTTTTTACACTGTTTTGAGTTTTTTAAGCAAAAATAATGTTTTCTAAATGAGGGTACGTTCCTTAGGGCTAATACGGCTGATGCTTGCTTCGGAAGGGGTCCTTTACTTATTCTAAAAAAAAAAAAAAAAAATCAATAAATAAAAAAGTTATGAATTTTTAAAAATAGGACCCTTATTTTTGCCCACCCTATAGAATATTCGAATATCTGTGTATCTTATATAGATATCAAATGTTAACCCCAGGAAGAGGCTCCTTGATTTGTGAGAACTTCTGCTGAAGTGCCATTTTTACTGTGCACCACCATCCTTTACCGCCAACTGTTATTTCAGTATATGGAAATACACTATGAGTTAAAAAAACATCTTGCAGGTCAAACTCACAGAAGACACCTATTTGTTTCCTCATATATGAGATTATGATAATATAAATAAAATTTATACAGTTTAGACTGATTCACAAAGGAATATAATTTCAATCGCAAATAAAAAGCTCGATATTTAGCAATTAAACAGAGCTTATAACTCTATTTATTTCAAGAGTTTTATTATTATTATCATCTTATAATTATTTATATGCAAAACAACTGATTTACAATTCCAGAAAATCTGTATTTGTAAAAACAATTCGAACAAAAATATCAGTAAATAATATCACTGGAGAAACAAACTGGTTTCACGTTCAAATCAGCAAAGATTTCCAAAAGAGGGGGGGTAATTGAGTCAAATATTAAAGGCACTATATTATTAAAAGGAAGATAATCAAAAGTTATTTTATGCTTATTTTCTTAGTCAAACGTAGTTATCACCCCTGTATTTGCAACAATGTGAGCATCAGGGCCGAAAAGATGAACAAAAACAAATAATCAAAGACAATAAATAAATAATTGTGAAGATTAAAATAATCTTCACAATTATTTATTTTTCAATAAATAGTTCACATACAATATCAGTAAATATAAAATTTACTAGTTTGAAAAGTCACACATTCAAGTGTTGCTGAAATGGCAATAATAACGAGAATATTTTTTTTTTAAATATTTAAAAAAATATTTTCCTTATTATTGCCATTTCAGCAACGCTTCAATGTGTGACTTTTCAAACTACCTTATTCACGTAACCGTGTGCTACACACAGCGGCATATCAACATTAATCGTCGATAACATCAAGACGAATTTCAACTTGACTGCGATAAATATGTTTCAATCAAGGAGGATTAAACGAAAAAAGAAGAGAAAAAATATGCTTATACTTCTGACAAGGGTGTATATCACCGAAAGTACTCAAGTTTTTAAAGTAAATAAATAATTAATTTTAAAAAACAAATAATTTGCGTTGTCCAGGTTTTTCAAAATATTTTTTAAAAAAATATTCTCCTTATTATAAAATTTACTGTTAATATTAATAACATCCGGTATGGTGGAAACATTTTTATATTTCGGGGAAAATCTCCTCTTCTCAAAAAAACAAAAACAAAAGTTATATCCATCTAAAAGAACGAAATGTCAAAGATGGCTGACCTTCATAATGACAAAGGATCGCAAAAAATATGAATTCAGCATAAATATAGATAAAATATTTTATTGATTATAAATTATTTATGCTATTTATAAATGCCTTATATGATTATACTTTTAAAATTTATATATTATTATTTTATATTAAATGGGTATTATTTTATTTGTTTGTTTAATTATTAATTTTTTTTTTATTTAAATTTGAAATATATTTTTATTTCATATACAATAATTTTTTATAAGCCATCGATAACTTTGGTTTCATGGATAATGAGAAATTTCACAGTGGGCTGAAAATAGCTTGAGTATGCTGTTCTTCAGTTATTTACCGAAGAAACAGCGTTCATGTGGTATTTTCAGCACATCCAATGACATTTCCTGTTATCCATGAAACTGAATGTATCGATAGTTGATAGAATTATTGTATAGTATGATCTGAAATTATGCAGGATGGCGCAAAAGTCACGCATTAGTTTGAATCAGTAACAACTTTCACATTTAATCAAATTTTCTCCTTATTTTTCAGAATATTACAGATATAAACATTGATAATTTATCATGGAAAAATATAGCACTGAACAACGAACCAAAATTATTGAACTTTACTTCGGAAACTATCATTCAATAACCTTAACCCCAAGAGCCTATCATCGGCATTATAATGTCAGACAATCTCCCAGTCAGACCACAATTGATCATCTTGTGGCCCGATTTCGGCAGCAGAGTTCAGTCAGTGATCTTCCACGATTTGGCAGACCACGTTCAGTTCAGTACGGACAACGGAAAATGTAGCACTCGTTGAGGATAGCATTGCTGCAAATCAGGACACCTTAACTCGAAGACGAGCCACTCAGATTGGGATGTCCAGAAGGTCACTTCAAAGAATTTTGCGTGAATTGCATCTGTTTCCATACAAAATTCAATTGGTACAGGAATTACAACCCACAGATTTGCAATCACGCGTAGCTTATGCTGTTCACATTCCGCAATTATCCAGAGAACAAAATGAGTTCATCCATAAGCTGATAATGAGTGACGAAGCCCATTTTCATCTGAACGGGTTCGTAAATAAGCAAAACTGCAGAATATGGGCCATTGAAAATCGAAGAACTGTTCATCAGCATGAATTACATCCACTAAAATGTACAGTATGGTGTGGTGTAACCTCGGAAAGAGTGATCGGTCCATATTTTTTTGAAGACAGAGAAGGTTTCGCGGTGACGATAACTGCACAGCGATATCAACAAATGATTGAAATTTTTTAAAGGCCAGCTGTTCAAGACAACCTAGAAATGTGGTTCCAACAAGATGGAGCTACTGCCCACACTGCCTGACAAAGTATGGCGCTCTTATAGGGATTGTTTGGCGAGCGCTTAATTAGCAGATTTTCTGATTTTAACTGGCCTTCACAGCCCCTGACTTTTTCCTTTGTGGTTATCTCAAGGTAAGGGTATATGTGAACACACCTACAACGATTCAAGAGCTTAAAAACAATATCAGACATGAAATCCAAGAACTAGAGCCAGTTATTCCAAGGACTGTAATGGAAAATGCCCTAACTAGAGCCCGTCTTTGTGAGGCCGAAAATGGTGCCCATTTAAAGGATATTATTTTTAAAACCTACTGCAACAAAATTACCAAGTAAATGTATTATTTATCAGAAAAGCCTAGTAAATTACTTGAAATGTTGTAGTTTCTATCACCTAAACAAACCAATACGCGACTTTTGCACCACCCTGTATATATATATATATATATATATATAAAAGTCAGGTTCATATTATATTCCAATAACAATGTTTTTATTTTATTATTTTTATTTTTATTTTTTCACATTTCCAAAAAACATAACATTTCTGTGAGATGTATTTTTTACGGTTCGTTTCATTTGTCTTGTGCCAAACAACATTTTTATGTCAATATCGTCTCTGCAATATTACATCAGAAAAATAAATCATCAGAAAAATTCACAAAGAGTAAGAAGTTCTTGGATTAAAGTTCTTGGATATATATATATATATATATATATATATATATATATATATGAGAAAGGAAAGATGAGAATAATCCGACGTAATGGGAAATGAAAAAGGAAAAAAACAAGAGATATTTTTTTATATATTCATCAACGTTTCATCTTTATTGTAAGACTTCCTTAGGATGATAATTTGAAGAAAAATGTCATGCAAGTACATCGAAATTTTTTGGTTGACAAAATTTCGATGTACTTGCATGACATTTTTCTTCAAATTATCATCCTAAGGAAGTCTTACAATAAAGACGAAATGTTGTTGAATATATAAAAAAAATATCTCTTGGTTTTTTCCTTTTTCATTTCCCATATATATATATATATGTAGCTACCATCATGCGAGTGAGGGTTGCACCGTGTATTTTCAATCAGGGATTGAACCCAGAGTGTTCCATTTACAAAGTGAAAACATGTAACTTTTGTCATGCAACAAGAGTTCACATATGCAAATGAGGTTTGGTTAGCATGGGCTAATTGTTGTCTTCATAAAAAACGTAGACACTTTGCTCTGGGGACAGGGTAGAGAAAGGTTGACATTGTCACTACGTCGAGTGCTGAGAGAGAGAGAAAGAAAAAGGAAAAGAAAGAATAATTCGGCGCCTCGTTTGAACTGGGAGAGCATTCTTTCAACTCTGTGTATTTTCAGTTTATTAGCACTTCTTCCCTACAATATATATACCTGGTGTAAGTAGAAAAAAATAAAGCAGAGTCGTCATCATCATCATCATCATATTCGGCTTAACATCGGTTTTACATGCTGGCATGTGTTGGACAGCTTTAAAAAATTGACCTCCAAACTAACCTATCTCTGACCAGCTCTTTATTATTCCCTCTTTTTCTCAGTTCCATTTTTATCACTTCCTCCCATGTTTTCCTTGGCCTTCCCTGTGAACTGAACCTGCTACCTCAATGGTTCTACATCTACTAACCCCAAAACTCTCATCCATTCTTTCAACGTGGCCATATCATTAAATTCTACTCTTCTGCACACATCTCCCTATACGGTTCAGATTTAATTTTCCTCTAGGATCATAAGCCTGTTTTTAAAACTCACATTACATATCCATCGTATCATTCTCATATCATTGAAAAGTGATCCAGGTGGTGAATGGTAGTCCAAAGACGAAAAAGTTATCCAAGCAGGAAACCCGTTTGCAATCGATGCAATAAATGACAGTGAAAAATGTATCCAAAGTGTTTGCAAATTAATAGAATGATAAAGAAACCAAAACATATGAAAAGTTCAGGAAACTCACTTGGTTTTGAATAATTATAATGTTCAAAATTAACAGTTCTGATGAGATGATCGGAATAGTGTAAACCATAACTTGGTTGCTGGTTGAATAAAAGCTCCGGTAAATCCAATTCGAATAAAAAATTTTCTTCCAGATCCGATAAAAATTATACCAATGAATGAAATCATCTTCGAAAGTAATCACTCTCCCGCAAACCAAAAAAACAGAATCTCTTCTCCCCGATAAGAAGTGCACACTAAATTCGTTGAAACATCTACTTATTCAAGCAACGTTATCAGAACAGATGTTGAATGTCTATGTTAACAAGGATAAAACGTCATAATACATTGACAGATGTGTGAAATCGACTATATGCAGAGCGGATGTTACTTGTCTGGGTCAAATCATAAGTCTAGATCACAGAGACAGGATGTGTAAACTTTGACCTAAATTTACACCTGGATCACTTTTCAATCAACATCTTGGGTGTCTTTCCTGAATATGTTTTAAATTGTATGACTTGGATGAACAGTATAGCTTTAACAAAAAGTATGTTTTGGGTTGATATATTTGATATTTTATATACTTTTATGTATTTTTATATATATTTTTATATATTTTCAAAGTTTAATTTTATTATCTGCAGTAATGTCATTGCGGTAATGGTCCTCTGAGGAGAAGAATTTTCTTTGAAAACTTATCAGTTAAGGATTTTAAGGTACTTTGCCTGAACATTGAATTCTAATAAAATTTGATTTGCACCTGATTTTATTACTTCATTTTATATTATGCTATTAATGATCTATTCAGTATATTGAGCTTCAGTTTTATCCAGATGTTCACTAATTAAAGATATTAGTTTCCTCTTATATCTTTTGTTGGATTAACATATATATATATATATATATATATATATATATATATAAATAGCTCTAGTATTGCAATATTGAGCTATAACATGAACCTTTGTTGTTTATAAAAATTTATATAAAAATATATGTTATATTATTCTCACCTAGAATTCAGGTAAAAATGAATTGAATTCCTTCAAGTATCGCAATTTTTATATATATATATTTATATTTTTATTTTTTTATAAATTTTTTAATATATATATATATTTACATTTTTATATAAATTTATATATATATATATATATATTTAAATTTTTATATAAATTTTTATATATATATATTTAAATTTTTATATAAATTTTTATATATATATATGTAATTTTTATATATATATATGTACATTTTTATATAAATTTTTATATATATATGTACATTTTTATATAAATTTATATATATATATTCTTATATTTTTATATAAATTTATATATATATGTACATTTTTATATAAATTTATATATATATATTCTTATATTTTTATATAAATTTATATATATATATATATATATATATATATATATATACAGAAATGTGATACTTAGAAGGCAATACAATGCAGAGGTGTGACGGATTGAAGGCTTCCTTCATATGCACGCTTTAACTTGAGTTGAGCACGGTTCTGAAGAAGTGAAGAGTTCCCAAAATATTATATCATACAGAGTTTCCACCAGACCATCTTGATACAGGTATTACATAACATTGTAACATTGTGTAGATAAACAGATATATGTGTGTTTGTGAATAAATATATACATATATATATATATATATATATATATATATATATATATATATATATATATATGTGTGGGTGTGTATGTATATATTATATTAAGGGTGAAACTTTTTTAATTTGTTCCACCATTATATGTCTTATTTGCTTCAACTTGTGTCTATCCGTCACACCTCTGCATTGTATTGCCTTCTAAGTATCACATTTCTGTATACTAATAAACAATGCGTCAAGCAAACTACATAAACCTTTTATATATCTATACATTTTCATATAATTTATATATTTATTTTTTATATAAATTTATATATATATATATATATATATATATTGATATAAATTTTTATATATATATATATATACTCGTGCTGGTCAAAAAATTAGAACATATGTATAAAACTGTAAAAATCATTCCGTTTTAGATAATTTTCGGCTTTTAAATTGTGTATGCGAAATATTCTATATGTAAATAACAATTACAACTATTTTTAATCATTTGTCATATTTGCATATATCAGACTTGATTGTCACAGAGTAGTTTATTGTCACATTAGGAAATTCAACGTTTCAATTTAATAGAACATTATTCGTTGAGTAATCTCAAACTCAAAAAATGTATGTGTTTAAAAAGATTTTGCAAGTAATTTAATCATAATCTCTCATTCTTATTGAGGACAATCTGTGAGATGTAATTGGTGCTAAAATATTCCTATAATGCTAAACTAACTGAAATAGTTGGTTTACGATAGAAACTTTTTTTCATATCAATTGCAATGTCAGTTTTTCAATATTTCGCGTTTCAAAATAATAGAACAAGACAGCTAAGAAAACAAAATAGTTTTTTTTTATTAACTTAAATACAGATAAAAATTAATCAATATTTAGTAGCAGCACCTTTTGCCTTGATAACAGCATCAATTCGCCGGGCATAGAATCAACAAGCTTCTCGCAAATCTGTGTAGACACCGAATCCCCTGTGTTCTGTATTGCAATCTTCATGGCTGCAAGGGTAGTAGGTTTTTCTTTGCGAAGCTTCCTCTTCATCTGATCCCACAAGGCTTCAATAACGTTAAAATCTGGCGAGTTCGCCGGCCATTCAAGAACAGGGATCGATTGTTCTCGGAGCCAGGAAGTTGTGGACTTGGCAGAGTGTGTCGGTGCCAAGTCATGTTGAAAAATGATGTATGTGGCGTCACTGTCAAACTGATTATCCAGCACTTACAGTAAATTAGCTTCCATGATATCTTGGTACACTGTTGCGTTTACATTTCCTTTGATGAAGCAGAAATTACCAACACCCTTAGCACTCATACAGCCCAAAACCATGCAAGACTGCGGGAACTTCACAGACTTCTTGACGCATTCTTGGTTATACCGTTCCGTGGATCTTCGCCAAACACGTGGCCCTTGGTCGCCGAAGGAAATACAAAATCGAGACTCATCTGAAAAGATCACACGCCGCCATTCGTCTGTAGTCCAGGTTTGATGAGCAGTTGCCCATCGTAGCCTCTTCAACATCTGATTTTTGTTAAGGAGCGGTTTGGTGGCAGCTATACGATTTTGGTATCCCAGTTGCCGGAGCCTTCGGTAGGTAGTGCTTCGTGAAACGTCGGCACCAGAAGCCTGTTTCCACTTTTAGTAATGTGGCTTGTTGACTGGAATCGACTTTTCTTTGCCACCTTGTCCAGTGCCCGGTCTTTTCTTTCAGTGGTGCTTTTCTTTCGTCCGCATTTCTTGCAATTGCTGTTGGAAACACCCTTAACATCTTTCTGGAGCACTTTGATCACTACCGATTTTGAACATCCGACCTTGGTTGCGATTTCCATGTGCGTCTTTCCTACTTCCCGCAAATCGAACATTCGCTGCTTCTTAAACAAAGATATGTCTTTAGAGCGACCCATAATGAGAGATTATGATTAAATTACTTGCAAAATCTTTTTAAACACATAATTTTTTTGAGTTTAAGATTACTCAACGAATAATGTTCTATTAAATTGAAACGCTGAATTTCCTAATGTGACAATAAACTACTCTGTGACAATAAAGTCTGACATATGCAAATATTACAAATGATTAACAATAGTTGTAATTGTTATTTACATATAGAATATTTCGCCTACACAATTTAAAAGCCGAAAATTATCTAAAACGGAATGATTTTTACAGTTTTATACATATGTTCTATTTTTTTGACCAGCACGTGTATTGATATAAATTTATATATATATATTTATATGTTTATATATATATTTATATTTTTATATAAATTTATATTCATATGAATTTATATATTTATATTTTTATATGAATTTATTTATATTTAAATTTATATTTTTATATAATTTATATATATTATATATATATATGTATGTATATATATGTATATATATATATATATGTATATATATATATATATATGTATATATATATATATATATATATATATGTATATATATATATATGTATATATATATATATATATATATATATATATATATATATATATATGTATATATATATATATATGTATATATATATATATATATATATGTATATATATATATATATGTATATATATATATATATATATATATATGTATATATATATATGTATATATATATATATATATATATATATATATATATATATATATATATACATACATACATACATATATATATGTATATATATATATATATATATATATACATACATACATACATATATATATGTATATATATATATACATATAAATATGATAAAGAATGGAAATAATGTTCCGACATAATAGAAATTGGAAAAAGGAAAACCATGTTTTCATCATTCATTTCAAGACTATCTCAGGATGATTGTCTGAAGAAAACAAGTACCAAATGTTTGAAGTATAAGTGGTGGCAGGTGGAAGTTTAAAAGGGACTGCTTATGAAAAAATAAATATTGAGATTCGAATAGATGGTGGTTGTGGCAAATTGAATTGAAAGTAGAGATTGTGGGGAGAAAATGGTGGTGGTTGGAGTTATAATTATTTCCTTTTTCAATTTCTCTCTCTCTCTCGCTCTCTCTCTCTCTATATATATATATTGTATATATCCGATGTTTTAATTTTATAACTGGTACACACGAACTGTTTTACAGAAACTCGAGATTTTAGAAAAGTACAATATTATTTCCTAGAATTGTATACAAGACACTGATGGAGATCATTTTAGAATCATAATATGCAATCGAGGGAGATACTCCATTTTATTTAGAAAATGATGTTTGTGTTTTAATAAAGGATGTGATTGTTGTTATATATATATATACTAGTCGTGTTTACCCTGGAATTGACCAAAAGTTAAGGTAATGCTGTTTTAATATGGATTTCTTTACTTATTGGATGTAAATATTTTCCAAAATGTTAAATATTTTAATTAAATGAGGAAAAATTGTGTAATTTATTCTTATTGGTTATTCTTGTATTTTAGTAATTTACAATGAAAAACCAAAGTCGGACGATTGTGGATTATTCTATGAAAATTTGTCTTACAAAGAAAACGTGTATGAGGATGGAACACACATTGTTTCACATAAAAATATAGAATAAACTGAGAATCACAAGAAATATTAAATAATAATAACGATCTACAGAAGTTAGCATCTCACAAAATTTCTTACCGGTGTACGGGTGGCAGTGGTAGTAAATCTAAGTGTGAGAGTGAAAATTTCTCCAACCTCCTTTATGCAGGACCAAATATTTAAATCGATGAAAGCGAACTAAATTAAAATTTTGTTTTCTAATAATTTCTTTATACAGTTATATATGATGATATTTATATTTTGGATATAGTCATACCCATGGTTTCCTTGCCAAAAAATGACAATTCACCATTGACTGTCCAGGTGCCTTGGAATTACAGACTCATCTTAATTAATAACTATGCTAGACTCTTACACCAGTAATTGAACACACTAGTCAATCTTTCATTCAAAGAAGAAAATACACGATATATCATAAAATGAAATACAGTGGAGACAGGATGTGTGAAAAAGACAAAAGGAGAAACAAATTAAACACAGGAAGAAATAAAAAACGAAAGATATAGAGGTTTTGTTCGGATCAACGAACGTCTTCCTGTGTTTAATTTGGTTCTCATTTTGTCTTTTTCACACACACACACACACTAATATATATGTGTGTGTGTGTGTGTGTAGTGGAGGCTTATACCTTTTCAGATGTTGATATTATGGTAAATTTTATTTTATTTTACCAACTTACAATTGTTCGATTCTCCTCCGACGATAAGATTACATCTTTGAAAAGCCATTGTTTAAGGAAGGAATAATAAAATAATTTTCTTACATAAATCTCTTGTTTTGCAAAATTGACTATTTTATAGATATTGTATCCTATACAATTTTTATTCTGATCACTAACTTATATATATATATATATATATATTACTATTTCATGTACCCCGCATAACATTTTATAAGGAGATATAATTTTTTATGTATCAATTTTCAGTATTTACTTCAACAGTGCTCGATACGTAAATAGAGCTAGGTAGTAAGCTATGAAAATATATTTATGGCAATTAAGCTACACAGAGGCTCCCGCGTTTCATCCCTGAGGGGAATCTTCAGGCTAAAACCTGAAGATTCCCCCGGGGATGAAATGTGGGAGCCTCTGTGTAGCTTAATTGCCATAAATATATTTTCATAGCTTACTATTTAT
The DNA here is from genome assembly GCA_963556195.1 of Sepiola atlantica. NCBI lineage: Eukaryota > Metazoa > Mollusca > Cephalopoda > Sepiida > Sepiolidae > Sepiola > Sepiola atlantica. The sequence goes on from OY744525.1 coordinate 142,011,316, forward strand.
ATATATATATATATATATATTATTATTATTTTTTTCTATCAATTGTTATGCAGATTGTCAGTCTATTTCTGATGTTGCAGTATTCCAAATATTGTTTTCAATTTGTTATATTGGGTTGGCATCTAAGTTTCCACTGTTTTTTAAAATATAATTTGAAATTAAAAGTTTAATAAAAAAAAATAGCAATTAACTAATCAGTATATATATATTCTCTCTTGTTTACAACTTCTTCTCAATGTTGAACAAATCAAAAAGCAAAAAAAAAAAATGGCGAAGAACTTCATTTTTCTTAACTTGACATTCCATTTTCATGATCAGAAAATAAACAGAAAATAACTTAAATTGAGTCGAAACAAAATGACTCGAAAAAACTTAGTTGCCAACTACATAAATTGTTTTTCTTTTTTTTGTTCATTAAATAAAAAACTTTTATTGAAAAGTTTTGTTCTAAATCCAAATAAAAAAAAGGTTAATGGCTCATCGCAATCTTCCCTTTTTTGTCCCCCGATTTATAAAATCGGGGGACCTATGTTTTGAGGCATGTCCGTCCGTCCGTATTTTTCTCCGCAATCATCCATTGAATTTCTCTTAAATTTTGCATGAAGTTGTAACTTTGGTCAGGCTAGAAAGTGACATTCTCCGATTTTTGAAAAAAAATCTGGTTAGCTCCCCAGGGGTTCAAAAGGCCCCGAAATGGCAAAAAAATGACATTTTTTGCCCCATAACTTTTCATCCATCCATTCAATTTCTCTGAAATTTGGCCAAAATGTGGAGGCAATTGTTCCTAATAGAAAATAAGTATCGCTAACCTTGGAGAAAATGTGGTTCGCGCCCCCAAAATAACAAAAAAATGACCCTTTTCTCCCATAACGCTTGATCCATACATTCAATTTTTCTGAAACTTGGCCAAAATGTAGAGGCAATTGTTCTGGATATAAAATAAGCATCCTTGACCTCAGAAAAATTCTGGTTCGCGCCCCCAGGGAGTCAAAGGGGGGTCAAAAATGCCCCAAATTTCCCAAATTTATTGCATTTTACACCATTCGCCACATCGAGTCACATACAGAGGGGACCACGCGGCTTTTTTCTATTGTTTTTAAGTCAGAGATGATTTTGCTTCAAACTGAAATTATCTTTTTTAAATTGAACAGGTAAGATTTTCAAAATTCATTTTTATAATCTAAGAATTTTGCACTTAAAACTTTTTTTGATTTAAAATAATAAAAGGGTAGTTTGCTTGAAGCTTTGTTGGTAGGTAAGGATGTATAGCAGTCATAAATAATGACTTATTTTCTTACTCAGAGAAATGTCCCTGTTAAGCAATCTGGTTACACATTGATCGTTCAGCTTGCAGGGCGCATTTATTTCATCTGTTCCCTGAAGAACTACTTCAGACCCTTTCGGAATCACAGTCAGTCAGCAGAGAGAATCCTGAAAGTAATAAAGAAAGATGTCCCCTTTTTCTCTCCTGTCTCTGTCCACTGGATGCTCAAGCATCGACTATCTTCACCTGAAGATAATTGCTGACAGACTTTCGACAGACCAAAGAACTTTCTACTTTTCCTTTCCTCACTTGGACGCTGTCCACTTATACCAAGCAAAATTGATTTAGCCTTTTTACGAGAATTTATACGATCTGATATAGGGGTGAACATTACGAAGTCACTTTTTAAAATAATTTTCACTCGGGCAATTCACGTGTTTCAGATTTTTTTTATTTAACCTATCGAGCATAGAAATACCTCATTCAGTGTGATGGCTCTAAGATCTATGTTATCTTGCCTCGGCTTGTCACTGAAACCAGACTTTGTAGAAGGAGAGCAGCTGCGTGTGTTGTACAACCACACAACATGCCCATCTATACGTACACCCATACTGAAGGAGAGTAGAAAGTTGACCATGTACTATTTTCGACAGCTCCGTAACTTTCACTCCCCACCCACATTGTCTTTTAGTCCTCACTTTCCATAAGCGATGTTTCTGACAATGAGGGAAGAATTGCTGTTTTCTAGGTCGGCTGTTGTTTTGAGTAGGTGGTATGTAGAGATTTTCAATTCTCTCATAGCATTCATCATCGATCAACTGTAATCTCTCCATCTCCTGAACCCTTATCCTCAAGTGAATTTTATCCTTGATAAGTAGTGACTCATTCCTAAAAATAATGGTCATAAATTATATTATAATCTAAGACGGAAACTCTGATGTAAAACCTGTGTTCTACATGATCTCTCAGTTATCGTGCTTAAGTTTGTCGCTAAACCCATACTTAGAGCATGCTGTGCGTGTTGTACAAATGTTGCAGGAGACCAATCTTACAAGAAAGACAGAAACGAAAATAAACAAAACTTTTTACTGAAAAACAAAAATATTTTTTCATTAAAAACACACAAAAAAAATTCTGAAAACTAAGTTCATATTTTTCATCTTTTTGTTCTTTCCAACTGCTTTCCGCTTAAGCAGGGGGTTATGTAGCAGTCATAAACATTAACATTTCTTTCTTCGGATCAAGAGTACAATAAAAACCCCAGTTCATTAACACAACACGTGGAATATATTCTGGAAATCACCGGTGTCTTCCGGTTCGTCTTCTGGTTGACCTCACAATACACGTGGTCGCTATTTACAAAACAACTTGTAAATAAAATAAACGAAATATATATCCGCTTTTTTAAAAATCGGCTGACTTGTAATCTTTTGTTTTGCAATAAACAAAACAATTTATCGTTTTTTTTTGTTTCACTTTTATTTACTAAAAAAAAAACAAATTTTAAATGCAGAACATTCTATATTTCGTGTTGTGTATTTTAAGAAAAAGTGTATTGCGAGGTCAACCGGAAGACGCCGGTGACTTCCGGAACATGTTCCGCATGTTGTGTTAATGAACTGGGGTCCTTATTGTACTCTTGCTCCCTTTCTTCTACCGGAGAGCAGTCCCTGCGAGGTGATTGGATCACATGGTAACCAATCAGCTTCCAAGTCATACTACTTTCGATCAAACTATTGAAGGACTACTTCCAGATCTTTTGGGATAGCAGTCACAGAGAGCTTCCTGGTACCTACGAAGAAAGATGCCTTCTCTCCCGGCTTGTCCACTGGACAGCCAAGTGAGGCTATCTTCACTTGAGGATATACCGCTCTAAGAAAATACTTTTGACAGCTGAAATTTCTTACTTTATAACTTCCTTCACTATGACACTGGTTTAACTTTTGGCAACCTACACTCATGTAGGCCACTCAATTAAATATATATTGTTGTTTATAAAAGGGATTTGTTTTCCTTTAATTTGACGACCCTTCTGTAGTTGAATGGGGATACAAATGGATGGTAATATTAAATGCCACTAAAACAAAGCTCATTTCCTTTAACAATTACAAGAAAACTTTTCAACCATCGATTACCATGGATAATAACATCCTACCTGAGATTCCAACGTTCAAACTCCTCGGCCTAACATTCACAGGTAACATGAATTGGAACAAATACATAGATGACATTGCCAAGTCTGCTGCAAAGAAGGTAGACTCCCTCTAACGTGCTAGAAAACTTCTCATACCTGCCAGTATCCTATATCTCTACAAAGCCACCATCCGCCCATGCATGAAGTATTGTCACATCTGGGCTGGTGCATCATCTACTAGTCTCTCCCTCTTAGACAGGGTCCAAAAAGAAGTAGCTAATCGACTTGGTCCTTCAGTATCCACCAAGCTCCAGCCCCTGAACCATCACCGCAATGTTGCATCACTGTTCTTGTTTTACAAGTACTTCAATGGAATGTGCTCTGATGAAATTGCTGCTCTGGTGCCCTCTCAACGTAAATACATCCGACAAACTCAACAATCAGTTACATTCCATCCATTCACTGTGGAGGTCCCCAGATTTCGGAGAGCTTTCTACTCTAATAGCTTCTTTTCTCCTTTTCTTCTTTAAAACTACCTCCCTGCTCCCTGTTTCCCTGACTCTACTGACATGCAGAAATTTAAGTGTAATGTGAACAAATATTTCGCTGCACAACTCCTCACTTAGGAAGCCCCCTTTAATTTCTGGCCCCTAATCCAAAGAAGCCCCTGTTCGTCTCAGTGGCAACATGCCTTGTCTGCGGTGAATTAAAGTTAAAAAAAAAAATTTTTTTTAATTAAGATTTTCTCACCAATTATAAAACATATTTTGTTTTTTTATTAAATAACTAGCAAGAAGATCTGGCGTTGCTCGGGATTCAATAAGGATCACTACTATGTATTTTTTCTCTATGCTAATGAAATCACATTACTGTCTTTTTTTCATGGAAATCGCTCCAGACAAGGCATCAAGCCACTTGATGTAAGAAGCTAAAAAAACAAAATACTACTTCAATGTCAAAAACTAGCCAATGATAAGTGTTAGATGGATAGATTCCGACCCAGAAAACAGCAATTCTTCCCCCCTTTGTCAGATGGAATGTGAGGACTAAAGGACAAAATAAGGGAACCGAGAATTATGAGGCTGCCGAAAGTAAACCCCTTAATATAGTTGGAAGATGCTGAAATGTTGGAAAACTCGCTGAATTAGTGTTTTATACAATTTCATTAAAATCGGATATACATATTTTAGTTTTAAGGGGGTTCCGTCCTCATAGGCGATTTAGAGGTAGGGACACATAGATATTCAGCACATAGAATGTAACACAGAGATTTGGCACCACTTCCATTGTCTTCCCCGGAGATTTTATACATATGATATAGATTTCATCAAAATAGGATATATTTTATGTTTTAAAGGGATTATGCCCTCATAGCCTCCTTAAGGGTGCACTTAGAGATTCAAGAATACTTCCAATGTCTTCCCCGGTAAATTTTACATAAGAATACACGTTTAGATTTTATGTAGATTCTCTAACCTTTCTTTCTATAGGGAACACGTAAACATCAAACACATACACACAGTTTTATATATAGATTTTTAACAGAAAATTTTATTCAAATTTTTTAGGTTAGAGCCTTCGATGTTTGATGTGGAGGGAAAACTACGTCTCTTAAAGAAGGACTCTGATTGGTTGAAAATTATTGATAAACAGATTCTTGGCTTTTGTGAATCTTTGTACAAAAATGAAAAAAAAAGGAATAGAAGCCATTGTGAACCGATGTTTGCATTTTTTACTTTTTCCATCAGATTGGTTTTTATTTTTTTAATTCAAAGAGTTACATTGTTAAATCTTTTTTTTGAGTGAGGAATGGATAAGGTTTTAATTCTGCTTATGTGGTAGTAAACTTTTAATTTGTAGAGGTGGTTGGCTGAAAGATGCTTGTTGGAGATCGCCATTTTGTATAGGGTAGCTACGTTTGTATTCATCTGACTGGCCTCATTTGACAGGAAGTCATGTGACCGTGTCGGTTATTGAATGATGCTTTAGTGGTTGTAACTGAGTTAACAAACAAAAATATGAGAAAGAATTTGACTGAGGAAACTTAGTATGGTCACGAATTAATTATTTATTTACTTTTTACAATTGGAAGAAGTGGATTTACTAATTAATTGACATTTATAGTGAGAGCTAAAACGATAATGTAATCACAGAATGTCTCTCTCTTGTTGGAAGCCCAGGGGACATAACTCTCGCAATTTCACAAGCAACTCTCACTTTAATATGTCCATTTTGAATGTCTCATTTTCCTACCTAAAAATGGCTTTAACTAATAGTTAGAAATGGAAACCATGTAAGGTTAAAATTAAGCAAAAGAGTGAAAAATTCTATTTGAAGTCAAGTTAAAGGTTAGATATGACGTCACGGATAGAAAGTCTGAAATGGGGAAGAATAAAGAATATGTGAATGTGAGTTAACAAATAAAAATATGAGAAAGAATTTGACTGAGGAAACTTAGTATGGTCAAGAATTAATTACTTATTTACTTTTTGCAATTGGAAGAAGAGGATTTACTAATTAATTGACATTTATAGCAAGAGCTGATGACGACATACATCTTTAGAATATGTTTGGAAGCTAAGGGGACGTAACTCTCCAAATTCTCAAAGGGAATAACGCTGTCAAGTTATCTCCCTTTAATATGTGTATTTTATTTTCTTAGGTCGAAATGCTTTCTATCTAACAGGAAGAAAAAAGGTTCTCCAAGTGTTCGTTAAAAGAGCAAATATCTTCTCTAAAATTTAAATCAACTTTATTCAATAGCTTTATCAACACAGAATATGGCCCGGGAAGAGCTAAGAACACAAGAATATAAGACAAGTTGGTTCAACCTGCATGTATGTAATATAGACATTGAATATAAGACAAGTTGGTTCAACCTGCATGTATGTAATATAGACATTGAATATAAGACAAGTTGGTTCAACCTGCATGTATGTAATATAGACATTGAATATAAGACAAGTTGGTTCAACCTGCATGTATGTAATATAGACATTGAATATAAGACAAGTTGGTTCAACCTGTATGTATGTAATATAGACATTGAATTGAGTCCATTAGTTCCATCTCGTCTTGCGACGCCATTGCTAGAAACGATAAGAGAGAGAGATACGATTGGTCTTGGTAACGTCCCCGAAAATACCGTTCATAAATGGGTTCGAAATGGTTTGGGCGGAACTGGAAAAAGTCTGTGCATACATAAAGTGTTCTAATCGCCTGACGTATATCTATGTAAGTGAGAACATGACTGTGCTATCTTACCGAACCACATATCAATCACTCCGCGAGTGATAACATGCAAGTGCAAAAGAAAATAGATCTTAATTATGAAACCGCTGGAAATTCTCTGTTTACATCTTGTGGCATAATCACGTTGACCGACTGGTTCCCGCTAGATGACGTAAGTTAAGCGATGGTGAGCCGGTTCAGTACTAGATCGGTGACCATGAAAACAAAATAAAAATAATGGTACTTCTATAGGAGGGGACCCATGTTTCCGATTGCAATTCATGGAACAAACCGGGAATGACCGAAGCAGTTTATGATTTGAAAACTGCAAATAAAATGTGAAAATATATCATTGGTTCTTTTTTTATTAACGTGAAGGTTGAGGAGCATCATCCACACTAATAAGCTCCTGTCTAGGTAGCTGGCTAGCGGAACATATGGAAGAAACTATCGTGAGGATCAACTGGAGAGAGCATCCATGCTATGTGATCTCTCCGCAAAAAGTTACCTCCAAGTTAAATTAGGTTTGACTCTCTCTCCATTTACCTGGGACTTCCAAATCTTGAGCTATTTTGATGGCACAACTCGAGCGTTCCGCATGTCCATACCAACGAAGCCTTTTTTATCTATTAAGCTGAGCTGTTCCTGCAGATCTTGCGACACTAAAGCATACGACTACAAAACTAAAATCAATTTAATCGCGATGTTCAGTCTCCTGATGAACTAATTGCATTTTGACAAAAAACAGCCTCATGGCAAAATCTCTAAATCGCAGCAAATGTAAATAGAATTGTACCTTCTTGGTTAGGGTTAGGGTTAAAAAAAAAATTTTAGCTTGTGAAAAAAATAAAATTGAAAACAGTTTCCTAAAAAAAGTTTTTAAAAATTTACTTACTCATTTGAAGAAAGTTATTTAACCAATTCTTAACACGGAAGGGGGGGGGGGGAGGGGTACTTGACCCATAACTTAAGTCAGGTAAAAAAATTAAAAAGTTGTTTCATTTAATGCCGGCACTAATTGATTGTTCGCCAATAGCTCGACCATTTCCGGTTTGTTCTGGGTTAGAAAAAATTTTTTTAGCTCATAAAAAAAATAAATAAAGTTGAAAAAAAAAACTTCCTAAAAAATATAAAAGAATAAAGTTGATTTACTTACTGATTTGAGGAAAGTTATTTAATGTCGGTACTAATTGATTGTTCGTCAATGGCTCGGGCATTTCCGGTTTGTTCTGTAAATTACAATCGGAAACATGCAGGCTGATATGAGTCCCTTCTTATAAAAGTATCAAATTAACAAAATATGTAAAAGGATCAGAAACAAGTCCTCCAGAAATATCAACTTTGAAGAAATCGTTTTATGTAAAACTTCGACAACAAATGGAATCAATCATAAAAAATTGTGAAATCGGTTTAAAAAAAAATCTTCATAATCTGAAACGGTATTATTTATTCCCTCTATAGAACAATCAGACAAGAGCTCATGTGTCTGTGTTTCTCGCCTATGCATAACTTTGATACATACACATTGGATACTCTTTTTATTTATTTTTAATCAAATATTTATTGAAATCATAAATAAAATAAGAGAAAGCGAAAACAAATTTTTTTAAATCCTATTTAAAAAAAAAATGTTAAATTGATTATTTTTTAAATTATTTTTCTTGAAGTTTTCTGGAAAACACAGCTTGTCGATAATAATCGTATGATTCAAAAATAAATTGATAAAAAATTTTCATAATTAAAATACGTATTTAGATCTTAGTAGTTATATGAAAATATATTATTTACCTCCTTGCCAGGAAGTTAGACATAAGGTTTGAGAAGCCAGCGCATTAGGAGAAGCGCAGTGACCTACAAAAATACCTGAGCATCCCCATCTGCATTACCCGGTAATGTCACCTCATGCGATTAGCAATAAATTAATGTCTTCTCAGAGAGAAGGTAAATCCTGGGAGGGTGAACCTCCTAGGACTGAACAGAACCATACATCTTGCTAGGTTAAACCACACTGATGAGTCATAAACGACGAAACACATGTTGGACTTATTTATATTATAATTCTATCATACATGATGTATGTTGTATAAAAATATTCTTATGCTAAACTACACCTATTTAACTGTTTCACCTAAATGAACCTTCAAAAAAAAAGTGGCTGCCATTTTTACTCGCTTCTTAATATCTATTCTTACCGCCACCAGTAACACCAGGGCCTAATTGTTCATGGAATAATAATACCATGAAAACGTTTGTGTTTACTACTGTTTTTCTCTGTTCATCTTCAATCAAAATGATGATTGCTCCCAGTTTTATTCAATATAAGAATAGCGATGTCGTAATTCTAACCCTAACTCCCTTTATTTTCAAATCTTACACATATTTTCTTTCTTTTTACGTTTATTTTACGCTTTTATCATCATACGATTTATATAACAACAACATACTAACATTACTAACATTACCGAGCCACTCAATAGAAATTAAGCTGATTCTGGTTACTTTTTTGGAACTCGGAATTTATTCGAGAAGAGCAGCTTTTGGCTTCTGATTAAAACAGATTTCTTACTTTTCTTCATTAATTTCGTTTTTTCTTATAAGACGTCTGAATAAGGTAAGCTTTTCGATGGTGTTCGAGAAATAACACATTTTTTCAATGGTGTTTTGAATTTTCTTCATGTTTATTTAAAAGCGAAGTGGGTTTTTTTTTTCCAATCTGGAGGGATAGTATTAAATTGCCGGCCATTAAAAAAATAAAATTAGAATATTTAAAAGCATCTTTCAAACATAACTCAACCCCAAAACTGAGGAATATTTTAGCATGTATTTTGTGCAATTAAAATATATAGGAAAAAAGCCTTAGGGAAACAAACTTTGAATAATTTTTAATGGCCTTTCGTTTTTTGTGCTTTCTTTTTAAGAATCCATTGTTGATGCTTCCCTAAGTTTCCTTTCAGAGAGAAAGATTTGCCACATGCTCCACACTGGTACGGAGTCTCTCGAGAATGCGTCCGGTAGTGATTTTTCAAAACATCAATTCTACTAAAAGATCTATCACATATCTGACAGGAGAAAGGTGTTTCTCCAGTGGATTATCAATAAGGCGTTTGAGGAGAAGGCCTTCTTACAGATGCTGCAGTGGTGCGGCGTATCCCCCGTATGGATGATCATGTGTTTTGTAAGGTTACCGTTTGCGGAGAAAGATCTACCACAAACCTCGCAGTGAAAGGGAGTCTCTCTTTTCTTTTTAATTTCTTATTTCTGTTTTCGTTAGCATAGGGACGGGGCATTCTTCCAAATGCCAGACTATCACCTGCTATTTAGAGGCTCCAACCGAGTGCTCTTTTAAGGATTTTGGCCGTTCCCTCAAGTGCAATTATTTGGATTTCTTTTGCACTTGGTTTTCCGGAAATACTTTCCAGATACTTTTTGAAATTTTTCTTCATGAGGCCTTTAGCTCCTATTATAACTGGGATAATGTTGATGTTTTGTAGGTTCCAGTTTCTCTTCATATCATACATTAGGCATTGGTATTTTGTCACCTTCTCCCTTTCTGCTCTGTTTAAGCCACTGTCATTTGGAACACTCACCTCAATCAGTGTTGCCTCTCTTTCTGCCTTATTTAATATGACTATGTCTGGTTTTACTGCTGCACTTTCCAGGTAGGTAGATGTAGGAACCACATAATCATAATGTATAGTATATTTATCGTTTCCCACAGTCCTTTCCGGTAGATGTTCCCAGGACTTAGTGCTACATTGAATGTTTAGATTTTTACAGATGTTCCAGTGTATGTATTTGCACACACCATCATGACGCGTTGTGTAGCTGCCATCTGCTAACATAATTTTGCAGCTTGATATCAAGTGATTCACACTCTCCACTTCTGTGTGGCAAAATCTGCACTTGCTATCATTACTAAGTCCTGCCATCTTTTTAAATGCATTAGTCATAAGGCCTTGGTCTGGGGCCACCATTATAAGCCTTTCCTGATCTTTTTACTGCAAGTACATGATAACATCACGATCTCAATTGCTGTCCATTTTTGAGACAAATCGCAACAAGTTACTTTTTTGAAGACGATGGATGAATGATGCTGAAGATGTGACGTCAGATGTCAATTTTCCTTCTTTTTTTATTTTATTAATGAGTCACAACTTATAAAGACAAAACAAAAACACTTGAGAATTATAGTTAATGATATGGATAGATTGACAGTTGAAAACAGCAATTCTTCCCCCTTTGTCAGAAACATGGTTCATGGAATGTGAGAATTTGCTGTATTCTTTTTGATGGAACGTAAATCATGGTTGCTGAAACTTTTCACGTTTGAAATCTGGTTTAAATGCTAATTTAAGAATGCATATAATATAAATATATTTGGCTTTCTGATGAGTCCATGGAAGAAAGATCAGATATTGAAATACAAATGGATGTTGGTTTTCTGGTGAACGAGAACAGGAATGGGACGATCAAAAGTTGCTATGAGTAGATGGAGCTACAAAACTGACCCAACCATCTGTGAATGTGGAGAAGAGGGTCATACGATGCAACATTGCATTGTCTCCCCTCTACTGCCCAACTGGGGCAGCTTGAAAGGTCTTGCAGAGTACAACAATAATGCAAAGGACTGTGTAAAAATGTGGAAAACTGTCATATAACCACATGATTTAAAGACACACAAAGAAGAAGACCCAGTCGGGTTAGGACTGCAACTCAGCTAAAAGATGCGTTTGCACCTGAAATTGGCGATTACGTTTTGTCTTCCCGTCCCTGTTGTAATCTGTGCCGTATGGAAGTGTCACAATAAGGGAGAACTGAGGACTCTTCCCTCAAATAAATTCTTAAGAGACTTCTTCCATACAAGACATCGACTTGAGTATGAAGTTTTTATTAGTTTAGTTTCTATTTACTTGCCTCCCCGTGAGGGCAGAGTTAGACACAAGGTCGGTTTTTAATGTGGGGGGAGCTAGCTCCTCCAAAAGGGTGGGACTCTGTATTGGGACAAAAATAAAAATTCAGTCTAGAAGGATTTCTCCAACATTGACCGAGAACAAAAAAGAGAACAGATACCACACTTTGCTCCTAGTTGAAAAGCCAACTGGTTTATTGGTTTAGTCTTTATTCTAATTTTTCTGATTTGCGGACAAGCCCCCATTCGCCCATGCATGGAGAATTGTTGCCACATCTGGGCTGGTGCACCAACCACTAACAATATCTCAGAGAGACCAGACTACAGCTGTGGACCAGACGGCTAGATAATGTCTCCCTCATACTGACATGCCCCCCCCACAGGGTGTAAAAAAGAGTCTCTAACCTAATAGGTTCTGAACTGTCTACCAAGCTCCAGCCCCTGTCCCATCGCTGCAATGTTGCATCCCTGTGCTTATTTTACAAGTATTTCCATTGAACGTGCTTCGACGAACTTACTGCACTTGTACACCCTCAATGTAAATACTCTCAACCAGGCCAACTGTTATTGAGCCGTACCTATGACAAACATTTGGACTCGTCCATTCTCAATAAATACTGGAAGCATTCGCTTCTCATTTCTCGGTCCACTTCTCTTGTTTCTCTGTTGCATATATATTTCTCCAATATACTTTTTATACGTAAACCATGTGTTCGTGTTTTTCATTCAGGGCCCTAAACAGGCCCACAACACCAACTAGCAGCAAAATCCCACCCCTTCACTGTAGAGGTTCCCAGATGCCAGAAAACTTTCTACTCTAATAGCTTCTTTGCTCAGACCACCAACTATTGGAATTCCTTCCCTGCTCACTGTTTCCCCGACTGTACCAACATGCAGAAATTTAAATGTAATGTAAACAAACATCTTGCTGCACAACTCTCCATTTAAGATGTCCCCTATAAATATGGCCCCTAACCACAGTAACTGCATATGTTTCAGTGGCAATATACCTTGTTTGGAGTGAATAAAATTTAAAAAAAAAAAAGTTTCATTTTTATTTTGTACATAAAGAAAAATATTCAAAAACAAGCCGCGCACGCGTGGTTCCCTTCTGTATGTGACTCGATGTGGCGAGTGTAAAATGCAATAAATTTGGGCAATTTGGGGCATTTTTGACCCACCTTTAACCCCCTGGGGGCGAGAAACAGAATTTTTCTGAGGTCAAGGATGCTCATTTTATACCCAGAACAATTGCCTCTACATTTTGGCCAAGTTTCAGAAAAATTGAATGTATGGATCAAACGTTATGGGAGGAAATTGTCATTTTTTGCCATTTTAGGGGGCTTTTGACCCCCTGGGGGCGCGAACCAGATTTTTTCCATGGTCAGCGATACTTATTTTCTATTAGGAACAATTGCCTCCACATTTTGGTCAAGTTTCAGAGAAATTGAATGGATGGATGCAAAGTTATGGGGCAAAAAATGTCATTTTTTGCCATTTCGGGGCCTTTTGACCCCCTGGGGGGCTAACCAGATTTTTTTTCAACAATCAGAGAATGTCACTTTCTAACCTGACCAAAGTTACAACTTCATGTAAAATTTCAGAGAAATTCAATGGATGGTTGCGGAGAAAAATCCGGACGGACGGACAGATGGACGGAAATGCCTCAAAACATAGGTCTCCTGATTTTATAAATCGGGGAACCAATTATTGTTTCAAACTTCATGAGTGCTTTCAGCCTACATGAGTAATACAATGTGAGTAGATGAACCTCAACTCAAAAATATTAAAAAATTATTGTTTCAAACTTCATGAGTGTTTTCAGCCTACATGAGTAATACAATGTGAGTAGATGAACCTCAACTCAAAAATATTAAAAAATTATTGTTTCAAACTTCATGAGTGCTTTCAGCCTACATGAGTAATACAATGTGAGTAGATGAACCTCAACTCAAAAATATTAAAAAATTATTGTTTCAAACTTCATGAGTGCTTTCAGCCTACATGAGTAATACAATGTGAGTAGATGAACCTCAACTCAAAAATATTAAAAAATTATTGTTTCAAACTTCATGAGTGCTTTCAGCCTACATGAGTAATACAATGTGAGTAGATGAACCTCAACTCAAATCTATTGGCAAAAAATAGAAAAGCGTAGCAAACCATGTAAAAAAAAAAAAAGACAAGATATTTACAGTTATATAGTCTGAATGTTTATCCAAGGCTACTTGGAATCTGGATATGGTAGGCATAGTCATGCATGCAATCGGTAAGCAAAAATGTAACAAAGGACTCGAGACAAGGACTGATGGAAGACAGCAGACATTTATTCAGCTTGATCTTTGTTCCAAATCACTAACCAGTGTGTGAGGAGGCCGAGAGAGAGAAAGAGAGAGAGAAAGAGAGAGAGAGAGAGTGATAAAGCATGGCTGGATAACGCTTCTACAACACAAATGTAAAACACCTGACTCAGTACAGAACCCTGAAGAACTACTTTAACATTAAAGCTGTCACTAAATATGCTGTTAATTCTAACTCGACTTTGAGCATTTCTTTACATTGCTTCAACAACCTTCACCAACCACTTGTTTGCCCCTAATTTACGCAATGCCGACCAGATATATATCTCTTGGGACTCTGTTTCTCCCAACTCCCTTTCTACAAACTAAGCAGGGGAACTTTCCTCTTCCTGGGAACTTTCCAACACTACAATCACTGATTATCACTTTGGTCTTAGTAACATTCACTCTCAGACGTTTACTTTCCGTAGTATTCCTCCAAGTTTTTAAATTAACAAATAGATCTTCCATTGCTTCACCGGCAAGCACTAAATCATTAGCATACAGCATTTCAGTCCGTAGCACAAAACTTCCCGGACAATTGTTTTAACACAGAAATAAAAAAGCAATGGACTCAGTTAAAACCTCTGATGTACTCTTGTTATTTTGATCCATTATTATGTATTAAAATGGCTGGCACAGTGTTCTACTTCACATGTGAGCCGGGAAGTTGCCAGCCAAGTAGAGATCACAAAGGCTATCAGTGATGAACACCATATCCTTCATGGACGTGAACCAACGGTCCAATGACTGAAGTCAAGGAGAAGCTTCCTCAGCCATGTCGAACCCCTAACAACATCTTAAGAAGAGACCAGACTACAGCTGTGGACCAGACGGCTAGAGAATGCCCCCTCCCCCTCCTGCTGACATGGGAATCTCCTCTTCTGGGGCCCTCCCTTCCGGTTCTGAAGCACCCTGGCTCCAATGGAAAACACTCAACCAACTGAATGGGCGATCAAAAATTGCTATGAATAAATGGGGCTACAAAACTGACAATGTGGAGAGGAGGACCATACGATGCAACACTGCCTGGTCTGCGCCCTACTGCCCAACCGATTCAGCCTGAAACATCTTGCTGAGTACAACAATAATGTAAAGGACTGCGTAAAAACGTAGGAATCTGTTATATGATGTCATTCTTCAAAGACACGCAAAAAAAGAAGTGTTCTACTGTACGAGTCTTCGAAAATGATTTTGAAGCTCTTAAATTGTCAATCACTAAAAAGTAATTTTTTTGCATGAATTAAAATTTAATTACAAAAAGGTCAAGCATTATTGTTGTCATAAACCAAAGGATAATGTGAATTTTCTGGCGTATCAAAAAAGGAGGATGGAAAGATGGAGATGGAGAGCACCAATCAGACCTCCACTGGAAAGGTGCAAGAGAACCTTGCGAATGGTTATTGTCACTCGAATTCCAAGAAGAACAGGGAATCTCCTCTTCTGAAGCCCTTCCTTCCGGTTCTGACGCACCCTGGTTCCAGTGGAAAACACTCAACCGCCTGAGGACGGGAATGGGGCGATCAAAAATGGCTATAAACATAAAATTAAGCAAATAAATAAAAAGCAAAATGAAAATTATAAAACAAGTCTCATCAAATCAGCATCATTTTATGACATCAAGAGAAAAATATGTGAAAAACAATTCAATGAATTTATTTCAAACTAAATTTGTTGGCATTTGTTTTGAAAATAGATTTGTATGAAAGCGAGCGGGAGTTATCTTTCCCATGATTGTTTGTAACGTGAGAGTGAGCGTTTTTGTTGTCGACATCACAGACTGAATATCCACATTGTTCACTGTGAAAATGTTAAAAATACCTTGAAAAATATTGAATAAAATTCAAACAAAACCGTGAGAAATACAAAATATACAATAGAATTTTTAAAAAAAAGGGGATAACAGATCCGTTATTTAATAAAACAAGCTTTGGAAAACATTTATGCAAATGAGATGTACCATGACCAAAAGTTAAGCATTAAAAAGTGTATTCGCGTCACATCTCAGACAAACAGTACATTAAAAAATTAAGATGATGGACGCCGTTTTTATGTCAGCATAAAGTATGCAAATAGTTTTTTTTGTGTGTGTGTGGGAGAGGGGGAGGAGAAATCCTTGGGAATTATAAACATTTTACATTTAACTTCCTCATATTCTACTGCATTCAATTTTTGTATTCACGATGCTGCGAGTGTCTTTGAAACCGGGGTTGGCAACGCAAGACATGTTCCTCACGCAGTCCGGTTCAATACTTAGGCCATATCTTCCTGAGTCTACCATGCTACTTAGGATATCCAGATGCATTATGGAGTTGATGCAACCAGCTGAGTCGAGAAGAACGTAAGGCATCTATAATCTCACTCGTACAAGGTAATTATGTAAATAAATAAATTTTTGAGTACTTATTTTATTCTCCACATTATGAAATCCTATTTCTTTTTCGAATAAAAATTGGCTATTAAATGTTTCTTTCATATTTTTATTCTGATAAAATTTAATTTTACAAAAATGCAAAAGTCTTTTTCAACCGGAATTAAAATTGTCAGCTATTTGTGGACATACCTACTTAAAAAAATATCAGATAAGTTATTTCTTTAAAACCACATTAATTTATTCTGTTTATAGTTCCGCAAACTGTTGCCAGTCTTAACATCGTAAGCTATATATATATATATATATATATATATATATATATGTTATATATATAGTTACTGTCCACATAGCTAATTTAGGGTCACGGGTCATCTATGTTTTGCATCCTTCTGTTACTTTAAAGTCATGTTTTAGTAGATGGCATATAGTATATATATATATATATATATATATATATATATATATAAATAAATGTTTTGAGGTACAAAATTTATAGATACATTTAAAAAGAATACGCGGAAATCTCTCTAAGGCCCTTTCGACTATCATCTCGTCAGGAGAAAATCGATAGTTTTAATTAATAATAACGTTGAAAGAATACGTCAGGGAAGGGTAGGGTCCTTGTGTTACCCCTCCTCTAATTCTTTGGACTCTGCTATTGGCCAGCATTTGGTTGAAAACCCTAGCTGTGCCAGTGGCTATAAAATAGACCGTTTTGAGGTCTTGCATCGAGCAGATTCCAAGAACCATTTGAAAATATTGGAATCTGTCTCTATTGCTATGCGAAAACCTTCCTTGTGCCGGCAGAAGGAATTTGTAAGATCGCTTAATCTCTTTGGGGAACTTTGAACTCCTTCCCAATTTTTTTTTTTTTTGTTTTTTTTGTTTATCCACTTACGTAATGCCTTTTAATCGACTTTTAACGAAATCATTAAATTGAATTTTAATCGCTTCAACGTTAATTTTGGCACACTCAATTTCCCCATTTCTTTCTTTCGACGTTATTATTAATTAAAACTATCGATTTTCTCCTGACGAGATGATAGTCGAAAGGGCCTTAGAGAGATTTCCGCGTATTCTTTTTAAATGTATCTATATATATATATATATAAATTTTATACGTACATAAAAGTAATCCATGGACACGTGTTTCTGGCTCACAGCCGTCATCAGCATGGCTAACTTACACAGAGATCGAACCCTCGATGTTGATGTCTATAGTCCAGCGTTCTACCACTGGGCCAAGACGCTCTGTGTAGAAATATGTACGATTTTTATCACCCAAGTATGTAATGATTTCTATGTAATTATTTTTAAAGGTGATTTTCAGCTCGTTGTTATTGAGCTTACTATTATTTTTAATTATTTCACTTACTAAGTGATTAAGATGCAGAAAAACTGCATTATTAGTTGTCCCCATTTCAAAGGCCATATTTTTTGTTTTTCATATATATATATATATATATTGTGTGTATTTAGGCAGCATATTTTCATTTAGGCAAACATTATTAAATAACACGGAGTGGTTTTGTTTGATGCGACTTTTTTTTATTTTTTCAATTTTCCGAATTGTCCATCTAATGTTTCGGTCAAATTGATGTAAATATGATCCATGGGTTTCTTGTTCCATTCTTTTTTCTTTTTTGCAAGTACTTTCGATTTGAATCGTCAAATCATCTTCAGGCGGTATTAGTTTTAGTGTCTTTACTGTTGTGCTCATTTTTGAATTATAACGGCAAGTAGTTTATATTTGAAAACGCGTCTGTAAAGTTGAAATGTACAAGAGAGCGTGATGGCGTTCTACACATACGAGAGGTTTAAAGTTTGACTGTTTAAACTGTTAAGAAATTGATGACGTTAAATAAAGTGCATACAATTCAAATGCATAACTACCTAATGGCTAAGAATTTGGTAATGTTAATTATTATGCTAGACACTTTAAAATGTTGCGACTAGTTTCATAATTGATCAAATCAAACAAAACCACTCCGTGTTATTTAATAATGTTTGCCTAAATATATATATATATATATATATAGTCTCGGAAGTTTCTCAACCATTAAAACTATATAAAAAAAAACAAAAAAAAAAAAACTTATAGTTTCAAGTCTTCCAGTGGAAAATCACTCATGTAAGTCAATTTATTTTTTACAGTTATTATATTAGTTAGTTTCTAACACTATTTTAAGGGATCATCAGTTGTTTACCATGAAAAACTGTTTCGGGAATATATATATATATATATATAAATTGGATTACTTTTATGTACATATAAAATTTATATATATATCAAAAACAAAAAATACGGCCTTTGAAATGAGGACGACTAATAATGCAGTTTTTCTACATCTTAATCACTTAGGAAGTGAAACAATTAAAAATAATAGTAAGCTCAATAACAACGAGCTGAAAATCACCTTTAAAAATAATTATATAGAAATCATTATATATATATATATATATATATATATACCCAGTCACTGTCCATATAGACCGTTTCGGTCACACATCGTCAATGTTATTTTAGTGAATACTTTTGTTACTTTATAATTTACTAGCAAGGCTACCTGACGTTGGCCGGGACAAAAGGATAACATATTTCTATTAAACTTCTATCTCTTTCCCTCTCTCTATCCGCCTCTCTTTTCCCTCCCCCGTTTTTCCCCTCTTATTCCCCCTACATTCCAGCCCATACCTCTCTCTGGACACACACACAACTCGTTTTTATAGATTTCTCAAAAAATAAGTCGTCATAAAGGAAATAACGCGTTGATTAAAAAATCAGAGTTCCTTCCTTTTAGTTAGTACATAAAATAAATGAAAAGACGAAATTTGCACGAGTTTAGGGTGAAAGAATGAATAATCTTTTCTAACTTTTAGATGTTATTCATTCCGGGCAATGCCGATTAAGAATTTACAAACTTTGTGGGTTTCTGTTTTGTTGTTTTTGAGTTTTAGTTGGACATTTATTTAACGCCTACCCACAATAGGAGTATGTGACACAAGGTCGGAAAGTGGGATTTGAAAAGCCAGCGCCCGAGAAGGTGAGCACTCTGGCCATTAAAAATTGCCTGGGCAGCCCCGTCAGCATTCCCTGGTAGGGGCGCCTCAGGCAGTAAGCAATAAACTTACTCCTCCCCAAAGAGGGGAGGTAAAGCCTGAGAGGGTCGACCTCCTAGAACTGCACAGGACAGACCCATAGACCGGCGTAAATCAAGCCCCGAAGGCCAAGACAATACCAGTCTATGGGGTGGAGTATCCATCGGAACAGATACTACACTTTGATCTTGGCCAAAAGGCCGAGAAAGACATACACACACAAACACAGACAACTTCTCCTTATATAATAGATTACATCATAAGGGATATTCCATTATTTTTTGTAGATAGCGTCATAAAGGATTTTCCAGATGTCTTCCATCTGTTTTAGTGGATGACATTATCCCATTGTGATGTCATCCAGTGTGCACGAAGACAAACATACAAGATAACAAACAAGATCCACAGAGTTTTAGTAGTATATAGATATGTATATATGAAAAAAAAACATCAGATTCCTGATATACAACTTCACCGTTTTCTGGATTGACTGTTCTATTCAGTCAACAAACAAGAGGTAAAAGATCCTGGTCTATGTACTAACCAGTCAGTAAATGTGGTATTTCGGTGTTGCACTCGTATAAATTTGTCCAGACTAAAGAACGGTCAGTTGTTGTCATCTTCACCGTGTGCTTCCTCTCCCAAATGAGTCATTACATGACTAAGAAGATGTGACCTAGTGCTGAAATTTTTATAACAGATTCTGCATTTGTGGGGCTTCTCGCCCGTGTGGAGGCGGATGTGTTGTAGGAGGGCGCCATTTTGACTAAACCTTTTATCACAGACGTTACATTTGTACGGCTTCTCACCCGTGTGCGTACGTATGTGACGGATAAGCGTGCAGCTCTGGGTGAATTCTCTCGCACAAACGTTGCATCTGAACGGCTTATGCCCGGTATGTATCTGCAAGTGCCGACGAAGCGTACCCCGCTGGGCAAACTCCTTTTGGCAAACACCGCACGTGAAAGGTTTCTCTCCGGTGTGCGTGCGTATATGTCGAAATAGACTGCTTTTCGATGTGAATTCTCGTTTGCAGATGTTGCAACTTCCAGTGATGTTGTCTGCCAAAGGGTCATTTTTTGGGAATTTGATTGCGCCCGTCTCCGGGCTATGTTTACGCATATGCAGGAGAAGCTTTGCCTTATTTAGGGAGAAGTATTCACATAAATCGCACGCATGTACTTCCTTTTTTAAAGTAGCTGACAAATTTTGATAACAATCACGTGCAGTCAATTTGGTGCGCATATTATTAGACATAGATGGTTTATTTAGCACAGGTGTGCACATGTGCGTTGCTAAACCACTTTCTTGTGTAACGTCTTGACAACAAACATCACAGAGAAATGATTCATTTAATTCATTTTTTACGGGTATCAACCTATTTTCAACAAGATTATCCCCCTTAGTCTCTTCCGTGATATTCTTCACACTTGGCCCATTGTGTGTAACCATGTGCATCACCAGGTCGATCTTCTGACTGAAAGCATTGCCACACACTTCACAGATAAACGTTTTCCCTCCAGTATTCGTCAATATATCCTTTTGCAGCTTCAAATTGCTTATAATCTCCTTGTTACACATCTCGCAGCAGAATAGCTTCTTTCCGGTATGTTGTTGACATTTTTCAGGTTTTAATTTCTCTTTGCAGGTTTCGGAGATTAAGAAATCCATTTTCGACAAACGTCTTCGTAGAGAGTGCACGGCAGAACGCTTTTTATTCGTAGAAATCCATCGATGCGATAGAAATGAAAAGATTTTTAAGTAGAGACAAATCTGGTGTTTGTCTTGACAGAATGTTGCTCCATCCAGAGGAAATTAGCTTTTAAAAGATCAACATTGAATTGCCGAGCCTTTCCAGTGTCTGCGGAAAATATCTGAAAGAGGCAGAAAGGAGCATTCTTAGAAATAAACTTAAAAGAATTGAATTTTACAAATATTTCTGACTAGCCAATTTTCATTTGTTATTGTTCTACCATGTTATTAGCACAATAATAACGTACTTCACTACAGTTTATTTAAAAAAATAAAATATGTAGTTCCGCCTGCAAAAACTTTATATAGAAACATTTTTCAATAATGACCGAAAAATAAAAATCAGCAAAGGGAATAATAAATGTTTTTAATTATAGAATATAAAAAGTTGTTTTCCTTATAATTAAAATTTAATTTTTTTTTCTGTGTAAGTTTAAAAATGTGCAAATATAAAAATTAAAAACTAAAATGACTTAACAGCATCCCGGGCAACGCCGGGTAGGGACAATTATCTAACATATAAATTTCTCTTATGAGATTTTAAAAGTTGGACATATCAAACTTTGATGCTGGCTAGCCTACTTTCATTTGTTATTGTGGTACTTATATCGATCTTGACCCAGTTTTCGGAAGTTTCTTGTCGGACGCATTCGGCTATCCTACGCAAACGCCCGAGAGATGACGAGCCGATTTGTACCAGACGACAATTTTAATACGATGCTGCGTCCTATGATTATAATGTTTTGCTTGTTTTGTTTTTTTTGTTGTTAGGGTTAGGATTAGGGTTTAGGGTTAGGGTTAAAAATATGTATTTGATAACAGTAATTTCGCTCTGTTTTGCTTGTTTTATTTGTTTTGTTGTTTAAAAGATTTCTTGCAAATATAACTAAAAATTATAGGACGCAGCAACGTATCAAAATAACAAAAAATATTTATTTGTTAACAGTAACTTCGCTATGTTTTTTTGTTGTTGTTGTTTCGTTTAGAAAATTTCTTGAAAATATAACTTAAAATCATAGGATGCAGCACCGTATCAAAATTGTCGTCTGGTACAAATTGGCTCGTCATCTCTTGGCCGTTTGCGTAAGATAGCCGAACGCTTCCGACAAGAAACTCGTGAAAACTGGGTCAAGATCGATATAAGTACCGTATACCATGTTATTAGCACTATAATAATAATGTACTTCACTATAGTTCATTCTAAAAAATATGTAGTCCCACCTTGAACACCGGTAATATGGAAACATTTTAAAATTATGACCATAAAATCCAAATCAGCAAGCGGAAAACTAATAATTTTAATTGAATAATATAAAAAGTTTTCTCCTTACAACTAAAATTTTATTTATTTTTTTGTATAAGTTTAAAAAATAAATAAAATAATAAAACTTCGCTAAAAATAAATAAAAATCAAAAACTAAAATTACATCACTGTATCCCGAGTAATGCTTGGTAATTAGAGATAGTAGAAAATAAAGAGATTTAGGTTCAGGGCTGTGGAGTCGGAATCAAGGAGTCAGAGTAAATGCATTACTTTAGAAGTTGGAGTCAATCAAAATTGTCCGACTGACTAAAAAAAATGATACAGGTTAGAAAATACTTAGTGAAACAATTTCGTCCAATTTCAGTGAGGTGTTGTCTCCCTTATCATCATCATCATCATCATCATCATCATCATCATCATCATCATCATCATCATCATCATCATCATCAACAACAACCGGTTTATTTGTTGAATCAGGCCACAATTAATCCTCTGATGAGGGTGGGGCCTGATTGTCTAGTCTCGAAATCTAAGTCCTCCTCTCCACTCCTGTCTTTGGCAAGGCTTGATGGAATCCATAGGCCCTGAAGATCCACGCATCCTGGGATCTACGAAGCCCAAGACATTACCAGCAGCATTAGTGCTACTGGCACTGCCTTTCTTTTTTCCTGCTGTATTTCGACTAGACATTGTATTTAAAGCAATTTTACGGCTGGATGCCTATCCTTTACCAACTTGAACACTTTTGGCAGTCCAAGACCTCCACCGTTCCCATCTAACTAGGGCTGATGTCGTTTCCACTTAAGCATGTACAAATGTCATACATTACTTAGATGAATAGAATCGTAATATGATACCCAAGCCTGTAAATGAGGGTATTAGGAATGAATGTAGGGTGAAGGAAAGAAAACGGAAGGGGGTTGAGGAAAGGATGTATAAGGGTTGGTGTAGTAAGGGAGTAAGGAATGCGATGGAGAAAAGGGGGGGGAAGGCTACATAAACCAAAAGAATGTCAAAATCTTTTTATCATCGTTAAGCGTTTTTTCTTTTACTACTTGATATTCTTTGTGTTTTGCTGATTTTGCATCATATATTACTTTAAAGGAAGAGGCTATTTTGCCGGTCCCGCAAGTTACCCAAGTCTGCAAAAAGAGATTTTGAAAGATCAGAAGCTTATAGGGATAACGTAGATCAGGGGCGGCAACCTTTTCAGAGTGAGGGCCAGATGAGACTTTTGGAAGGAGATCGCGGGCCGGAGTGAAAAACGAAATCTCAGAATTACTATATTTTGTTTACATGAATAAATTGTACAAAAATTGCATTGAACACTCTACAAATCTGATATTTTTTCTCAAGAGACTTTTGTATGTGATGTTATAAAAGGCGCCGACAAAGAGTCATTTTGGAATCATAAAAAATAATGACGGGGGAAGTAGCAAGTTGATCCAGCATTCGTTTTGACACACCTCACATAGGTTCTATGTTTCATGCCCTTTCCTCGTCTCACGTTTCCTCTTTGCCTCTCTCTTTCTCTTTTTCTATTTTTATCTCAGGCCAAGGATTTGACATTAATAGTTAAAGAAAAATGAAATATACATGCATCATCGCTCGCTGATATTTATACATTTTTATCCCACTGTAAATCTTGATTGAAACCTACTTTTACGTCTATGTCACAAAATGATATGAGTTTTACTGGGAGGTCTGCGGGCCGGATTGCGATAATAAAGCATAGCAGGGTGGTGGGCCGGCCGCTAAGCCTTCGCAGGCCGGATTTGGCCCGCGGGCCGGAGATTGCCCGCACCTGCTTTAAAGGAAGAGGTTATTTTGCTGGTCCCAGCAAAATAACGAGCCCCTCATTATTCTGCCGGGACCGGCAAAATAACGAGGGGGTCGTTATTTAAATAACACAGAGTTTTTTTTTGTTTGATGAGACTATTTATTAAAAAAATTTTTTGAATATATGCCTAAATACACACACATACATACATATATATATATATATTTATAAAGTAAGGTATGTTTATACATTTCTATGTACAGGATTAACTCCTAAACTAATTATCTGATCATTATAGATTTTTGAACACAGCTGCTCAGCGTGAGAGGGTCCAAATGTAGGCTATATTTAGTTTTATGCAAAAGGGGTAAAGGAAGCCTGCTGTGAAAATTCAGATAACTCTGATTGTGTAAAATTTTAACAATAGGTATTAGACATCAATTAATAAATATTCCCTCAATTTCAGTTTCTTTGGAGTTTTATTTACTCCTCTCCAGGAGTTAGGCACAAGGCCAGTTTTATCTTACTCCCACAAGTAAGATGTGACCCAAGATCGGGTCGAGAAAGTGGGGTTTGAATAGCCAGCGCTCGAGAGGTGAGCTCTATGGTCATTTAAAAATTACCTGGGCAGACCGCCGGCATTCCCCGGTAGGGGCGCCTCAGACAGTAAGCAATAAACTTACTCCTCCCCAAAGAAGGGAGGCAAAGCCTGGGAGGGTGGACCTCCTAGAACTGCACAGGACAGGCGTGCAGTATCCATCGGAACAGATACTACACTTTCTTTGGAGTATTTTACATAGTTTTTAGTTGGCATAATATGGGTACAACCTCCCATTTAAAAATTAAAACATTTAAGATTTACATTAACTTTGATCCATAGTCATTAGACATCAATTAAGAAAGATTCCCTGAAATTTACTTTTTTCTTAAGAATCCTTAAGCTTAAGCCTTTAATTTTAGATATTTAGAAATCGCCCCAGACAAGGCATGAAGCCACTTGATGTAAGGAGCTACAAAAAAAAATACAACTTCAAGTTAAAAAACTAGCCAACGATAAGTGTTAGATGGATAGATTCCGACCCAGAAAACAGCAATTATTTCCCCTTTGTCAGAAACATCTCTCATGGAATGTAAGGACTAAAAGACAAAATAAGGGAAGCCAGAGTTATCTAAAAAATTTTTTTAACATAGATCACCCCAAACAAGGCAGGCCGCAACTGTAGACGTAAGGGGTTACTGAGAATTAAGGTGTAGCTTTTGGGTGTAATTCTAAGTTGGAAGCTGTGCAGCGAGATGTCTGTTTACATTAGTTTTAAATCTCTGCATGTCGATACGGTCGGGGAAACAGGGAGCAGGGAGGGAGTTCCAGAGGCCGGCAGCACGAAGAAAGAAGCTATTGGAGTAGAAGGCTTTTTTCTCCTGCCAACCCGACGTATTCAAGATGGTGTCGGATTTTACTCGAAGTGAAACCTCGATGTTGTAGAACAACTTAAAAAATCGAAAAGTAAACAAAAATACCGCTAATAAAAATCGGTTTAAAATTAAATTTATGATAGTAATTAGTTGTATTTTTGTGTAATCTTCGAGTTGTTAAATCTACGACATCGAGTAAAAGCAGGCGCCATCTTCAATATGTCGTCGGACTCACAAGACATCGATAAAAAATGCAAATAAAAGTGTTTCAAAACACACACACAAGAATATACAGGTAAATAGAAAAGTAACAGTTATTTATTGACTATTTTTTTTATCCCATTTCTTCTCTCATGGAAATTGTTAACAAACGCCTGGGATTAAAAGATGTCCGATTTCTTTTAAATACCTGGGCTCCAGCAACTAGACATGGAAATTGGAATGTAATATTGAAATTGGAAGGCGTACAAAGAAGGGTGACAAAACTAATAAGTAAAGTAAAGGAGTGCAGTTACAGAGAGAGATTGAACAAATTGGGATTGACTACTTTACTGGGGAGAAGAATGAGAGGTGATATTTATTTAATCCTCGCCAGGAGTTAGGCACAAGGCCAGTTTTATCTTACTCCCACAAGTAAGATGTGACCCAAGATCGGGTCGAGAAAGTGGGGTTTGAAAAACCAGCGCACGAGAGGTGAGCATTCTGGCCATTTAAAAATTGCCTGGGCAGCCCCGTCGGCATTCCCCGGTAGGGGCGCCTCAGACAGTAAGCAATAAACTTACTCCTCCCCAAAGGGGGGAGGCAAAGCCTGGGAGGGTGGACCTCCTAGAACTGCACAGGACAGGCGTGCAGTATCCATCGGAACAGATACTACACTTTGATCCCAGCCAAAAGGCCGAGAAGAATGAGAGGTGATATGATTGAGACTTTCAAGATAATAAATAGCATTTCTAACTATGGTGGGCATTTTTTAGTATTTCTCCTAGATCTGGAAGGTTATTGTCAAGGCAGTTTTCAAAAACTAGATCTGTTAACCAGTTAAGTTTTTTCTCGCAGAGTAATATGTTTTGGAATAAGTTGCCAGATCAGATTAAGAACAGCAATAGTGTCGATAAGTTTAAGATGAGGTTGAATGAATTCAGAGAAAGTGGTAGGAGGAAGAAATTGAGGGGGTACTTTTGGGAGTTGTCAAATGAAATATTTAACAGAATTTGATCTGGATATCGATACTGTACTAAAAGTTTAATTTTTTAACAGTTGAATTGAGAATATAGTTAAAGGGGAGATGTCCAAGGAGGCATAACAAACAAATAATAATATAAAATAGAAGTAAGCAGGTTGTAAATAAATAGAATTTAGGGTAGATTTGTTTTGAACCAAAAAAACTTTTTAAAATGAGTTAAAACACAAATAAACATATCCAGGTTAGTAGAAGAGTAACTTATCTTGCCTTTGGTAACATTTATTTGGTATTTACCCCTCTTTCGTTGTTAGCAGCGCAACTCTTTGGGTCTTTGATCTGTTATTTTTCATACCGCGTCGATGATACATCCTCGACAATCAGCCCAACGGAGTCTAGTTCTCTTGAGTTAGGCGGGCTTTTTCTGTCGAATTTTTCTGTCGAACTGAGGTATGGTTCTGTTCAGCTCGAGGAGGCTTTACCATCTCTCTTGCTAATCGCCTAAGGCGCCCCTGTGGGTGAATGCCGACGAGGTGACGCTTCTAGGTGGAAAATGTAAAAATTCTGTTCTTTGTTAAATTTCGGGGAATCATGAAAATTCCCTTCAAGAAAAAGTAGAAAGTTTT
The DNA here is from genome assembly GCA_963556195.1 of Sepiola atlantica. Lineage (NCBI taxonomy): Eukaryota > Metazoa > Mollusca > Cephalopoda > Sepiida > Sepiolidae > Sepiola > Sepiola atlantica. The sequence goes on from OY744525.1 coordinate 142,038,681, forward strand.
TCGACAAACTACTATAAGAATGCGATTTTTAAAAAATACAAAAAAAAAATTCAAGTGAAAATTTCAGGCCTAGACGTTATAATTATCTTTATACTTCACAATCAGTACGAATGGTGCTAGTTGAAAGTAAATCAATTATAAGAAATTACAACGTAAACTATATTAAAATATTCTATAATATTCTCATAAAATACTGTATTACGATAATAATCAAGTAAGAAGAATTGTAAAATATATTTAGAAAAATATTTTATTTAAGCAAAAAGTTCATTTTTCGATTTAATCATTATAACCGTGACCCTCAATATTCACAAAGGGAGGTAACTCGTAAATGTGGCCGGATTTATCAAATACTCCGAAATGTCTCAATGAATTCATTAGAATATAAATTGAAAATGATTATTTGAAAAAATAAAAAAATAAAATTAATAAAAAATATTTAATAATAATAATTATTATTTTTATTGTTGTTGTAAAAGAAGAAGAAGAAGAAGAAGAAGAAGAAGAAGAAGAAGTAGTTGTTGTTTATAAACGTTTGTTTCCCTATGACTCACCCCCCCCCCCCCCCCCGTATTCTTTGATAACACAAAGTACATACTGGGATATGATTTAGTTCTGGGATTGTGTTAAAAAAATGTTTTAATTGTTCTAATTGACTGTAATTTACAATTAACTAAACAAGTCACCCATTTCTTTCTTAGTTGTCTATGTGTTTCTTTCAACTCATTTCACTCTATGTTGATTAAACACCTCTCTAATATTTATTAATGTCTCTGTGACAAGGCGATCCATAATACAGGCCTGGCAAACATGCTACTGGGATCCATGACTGGGGGCGGACATGTGAAAACCAAAATTACTACTAAATAATAATTACCGAGAAAGGTTTTAATAAGAATTTATTTTTTATTTATTTTTCATATTGCCGCCTGGACTTGAGGTTAGTGGCAGGGTTAATTAAGGACATGCATTTTAAAAAATGATTTTGAAGTTAAAATTAAAATTGTTATTCTTGTATACGAGGCCTGTTTAAAAGGTATCCGACCTCAGGCTAGAAAAAAATTTTTCAAATACGTGACAGGGTTGGGACTCTAATCCCCTTCAAAGTAGGCCCCTTGTGCTTGCACACACTTAGCCCACCGATCCATCCACTGCCGGAAACACATCTGGAAGTCTTCTTTTGGAATGGGAGACCACTAATCTTTAGGGATATTATTATTCTACCTTTACACCGTGTATTAATTCATCCAAAAAGAAGAATGAGGTTCTACTTTTTCTATTATGGTAAAACTGGAGCCCTACACTCTATGCTAATTCATAATTATAATACGTAATGTAAAAAGTCATTAAAAAATACATATGCACTTCCTTAACCTTATCACTAACCCTATGTCCGGGTAGCGACACAAAAAAATACATTTTACAAAAGAGACATAAAAGTTGCACACAACGTGGGTGTAACGATGGTATGACAGATTCATTGTTATCAAGCTATCTGGATGGATTTCTTACGTGCCAGTTAAATGGAACAGCAGATAAGTCTTTATCCCCCAGTGGCTTTTGGCCTCTATAAGTGGTGACTCAGTAGTATAGAAGAAGAAATTAGGAGACCGATAATTCTTTTTCTTATTTTACAACTGTTATTCATGATTGACCCAAAATAAAAATATAGAGTTTGTATTACTGTGCCTCAAAGTGGATTAACTCGGTCAGATGTTTTACCCAAGTGACAATATTTATTTATTTATTTGTTTGTTATGCCTCCTTAGACATCTCCCCTTTAACTATCTTCTCAATTCAACTGTTAAAAAAAAAAAATTAAACTTTTAGTACAGTATCGATATCCAGATCAAATTCTGTTAAATATTTCATTTGACAACTCCCAAAAGTGCCCCCTCAATTTCTCCCTCCTACCACTTTCTCTTAATTTATCCAACCTCGTCTTAAACTGATCCACGCTATTGTTGTTCTTAATCCGATCTGCCAACTTATTCCAAAAACATATTACTCTGTGAGCAAAAAAAAAAACATAACTGGTTAACCGATCTAGTTTTTGAAAACTGCATTGACAATAACCTTCCAGATTTAGGAGAAATACTAAAAAAATGTTAGAAATGTCATTTATTATCTTGAAAGTCTCAATCATATCACCTCTCATTCTTCTCTCCAGCAAAGTAGTCAATCCCAAAGGAAATAACACAGATGGATCTAAATAAATTATCATATTGGGAGGACATTTGGAAATTGGGATTTAACCTAGACAAATATAAAGTACTACATGTAGGATCCAGGAATGTTGGAGTTAAATATGTACTAAACAACAGAGAAATCAAAGAAGTAGATGGAGAGCGTGATTTGGGAGTGGAGTTTAATAATACATTTAGGGCAAATAATAATATTTTGACCATTATATCGAGGGCAAATAGAATGATCGGGTAGATGGTTAGGAATATTATTTCGAGGGAGACAAATGTTGTGTTAAGAATATATAAAGCTCTAATAAGACCTCATATAGAATACTGCTACAAAAAAAAAATACAACTTCAAGTTAAAAAACTAGCAAACGATAAGTGTTAGATGGATAGATTCCGACCCAGAAAACAGCAATTTTTCCCCTTTTGTCAGAAACATCTCTCATGGAATGTAAGGACGAAAAGACAAAATAAGGGAAGCCAGAGTTATCTAAAAAAAATTTTTTAACATAGTTCACCCTAAACAAGGCAGGCCGCAACTGTAGACGTAAGGGGTTACTGAGAATTAAGGTGTAGGTTTTGGGGGGGTCATCCTAAGTTGGGAGCTGTGCAGCGAGATGTCTGTTTACATTAGTTTTAAATCTCTGCATGTAGATACGGTCGGGGAAACAGGGAGCAGGGAGGGAGTTCCAGAGACCGGCAGCACGAGGAAAGAAGTTATTGGAGTAGAAGGCTCTCCGGCATCTGGGGACCTCCACAGTGAATGGATGGGATTTTGCTGATTGCCACGTTGGTCTAGTGTATTTATGTTGAGGGGGTATAAGAGCAGCCCTTTGACATTTTAAACAGCAATGAATAATTTTATTTTTAAATATTTAAAAAAAACAAAACAATTTGATCGCTCCTCCAAATAAACATTGGGATTTATTTATCGAAAGAGCAATTCATTACTGGAATACGTTGTTGTCTTTTGTTGCATGTTAAGAATGTAACTAATGTAGTTTTTGAAATTTATTTTTTCATAAAATACTGACCGATTTTGTGATTAGGGTATAAAAAATGGATTGCATGGACATTATTGGAAGCTTTCAGATAAGATATTGGAAAATTTAAATTAACTATTGGAGAGTTTGAATTATCTACTAGTCACCATCCTCGAGTGTCTTCGGTCTCTCTGTATAAGGGTTTGTCAGGATAACCTGACATGAGGATACTTCACCCAACAAGTAAACCCTGACCAAATATTCAAAATAACATAGTATTCAAAGCACAAATAAGATCCCCTCGACACGGCTATACACTGACTCATATGAGGAATGATGCACCTTTTCCAAGTAATGTTACCTCAAGTAACAACACTTAGCTGGATACTCTACCAGACTAGATGAATTCTTGTCCTGGAATCCGGTACGAGCAAGAGACCACAAGAAAGATAAACTATACCATAGTTCACAGGTCAATTGAGGAAAAGGAAAATTAATGTTCTTAACTTCTTTACTAACTCAACGTTTGACAGGTAAAGGAGAAGATTAATGGAATATTCGAATATCTATGTATCTCATATAGAGATCAAGTGTTAGCCCTAGGAAGGGACCCCTTGATTTCTGAGAACTTCAAATGAAGTAAAATGAAACAAAAGATAAGATTCTTTTTAAAGAATCTGAATTTGGTGGAAGTTATAGCGATGTGTTAAAAAAACCTCTTGAAGACTGTCACTAAGAACCGATTGTTAAAACTAAACGCCTTTGGTTGATGCGGACATCTTAGAATTCTGTTAAATATTTCACCGAATAATTCCATAAAATTTTGAATTGCGAAGATCGTTAAAAAGAGATATGCCAAAAAGGCACAAGCATGCATGGAGACTAGCGATTTAAGTGATTTATTACAATGCTAGCAGGACCTGTGTCCCGGCGTTGCTCGGGAAAATAAGAAACTAAAAATCTCCTGCTTCCATCTCTGGCCCCATGTAATTATTATTATTTTTACTCTGTTGCTGGATTAGAAATAAAAAAGTGGAAAAAAAGAGATATGCCAAAAAGGCACAAGCATACATGGAAAAAGGGCACAGAAATACGATTTTATTGATCACTATATCATTAAAATTAAAAGAAAATCTTGCATTTGTCTGTGTTTTCCTCGCAACTTACACATGAATCGCATATTTATTGAAATAAAAAATTCAATAACATAAAAGGAATTTTAAAACATCCTATTTAAAAAAATAATTGTAGTTTTATAACAATTTGTCTATTTCAAAATCCTATTCAAAAAATGGTAACAAAAAGAAACAAATAAAAGTGAAAGTATTTATGGGATTTGGCGATTGTTTCCAACAGAGAAAAAAACAAAAAGTGAACAAATAACTGCTACCAAAGGCAAGAAAAGTTATGTTCCTATTTTTTGGTGTTTTAAAACGCTCCCATTTTTTTCATCTCCCTCAGAGTTCTGCAAACCCGACGTATTCAAGACGGTGCCGGATTTTACTCGAAGTGAAACCTCGATGTTGTAGAACAACTTAAAAAATCGAAAAGTAAACAAAAATACAGCTAATAAAAATCGGTTGAAAATTAAATTTATGATCGTAATTAGTTGTAATTTTGTGTAATCTTCGAGTTGTTAAATCTACGACATCGCGTAAAAGCAGGCGCCATTTTTGATATGTCGTCGGACTCACAAGACATCGATGAAAAATGCAAATAAAAGCGTTTCAAAACACGCACACACAAAAATAGGCGGATAAATAGAAAAGTAACAGTTATTTATTGACTATTTTTTTATCCCATTTCTTCTCTCATGGAAATTGTTAACAATCGCCTGGGATTTAAAGATGTCCGATTTCTTTTAAATACCTGGGCTCCAGCGACTAGACATGGAAATTGGAATGTAATATTGAAACTGGAAGGCGTACAAAACTAATAAGTAAAGTAAAGGAATGCAGTTACAGGGAGAGATTGGACAAATTGAGGTTGACTACTTTGCTGGAGAGAAGAATGAGAGGTGATATGATTGAGACTTTCACGATAATAAATGTAATTTCTAACTATGGTGGGCATTTTTTTTAGTATTTCTCCTAGATCTGGAAGGTTATTGTCAAGGCAGTTTTCAAAAACTAGATCTGTTAACCAATTAAGTTTTTTTTGCTCACAGAGTAATATGTTTTTGGAATAAGTTGCCAGATCGGATTAAAAACAGCAATATTGTGAATCCGTTTAAGATGAGGTTGGATGAATTCAGAGAAAGTGGTAGAAGGGAGAAATTGAGGGGGCACTTTTGGGAGTTATCAAATGAAATATTTGACAGAATTTGATCTGGATATCGATACTGTACTAAGAGTTTGATTTTTTTTTAACAGTTGAATTGAGAAGATGGTAACAAAAAGAAACAAATAAAAGTGAATGTATTTATGGGATTTGGCGATTGTTTTCAACATAGAGAAAAACAAAAAGTCAACAAATAACTGTTACCAAAGGCAAGAAAAGTTTTGTCACCCTTCTTTGTACGCCTTCCAGTTTCAATATTACATTCCAATTTCCTTGTCTAGTTGCTCGAGCCCAGGTATTTAAAAGAAATCGGACATCTTTAAATCCCAGGCCATTGTTACCAATTTCCAAGAAAGAAAAGATGCCCAAGGAGGCATGACAAACAAACAAATAATAATATAAAATAGAAGTAAGCAGGTACAGCTGGTTGTAAATAAATAGAATTTAGGGTAAATTTGTTTTGAACAAAAAAACTTTTTAAAATAACCTTAAACACAAATAAATTATCCAGGTAAGTAAAAGAGTAACTTATCTTGCCTTTGGTAACATTTATTTGTTGCTTATTTATTTTACCTCTTTTTCGTTCTGTTAGCAGTTGTTGAGTCTTTGATCTTCAGGTTGAATTATTTTTCATACCGCGTCAAGGATACGTCCTCAACAATCATCCTGATAGAGTCTAGTCCTCTTGAGCTAGGCAGGCTTTTTTCTGTCGAACTGAGGTATGGTTCAGTTCAGCTCGAGGAGGAGGTCCAACCTCCCAGGCTTTACCATCTCTCTTTGAGAAGGAATTAGTTTATTGCTAATCGCCTGAGGCGCCCTTACGGGGAATGCCGACAGGCTGCCAAGGCATTTTTTGCCTTCCAACCAGTGTTGCCAATTTAGCGGGTTTCCCGCTAGATCTGGCGATTTTGATTTGAATCTGGCTAGTAAAATTTGGATCTAGCGGCTAGCGATTTTTTTCTTTAAAATCTGGCGATTTCGTTTGCTACATACACACACGCAATTTCAGATTTCAGTAAAACTATTTTCTGTATTCATTTTCTCTTTAGTCATCATGAGATTATTTCTCAAGCTACCTTCCATACATGATATATGCAAATCTGCAGTAGTTTTACATGTCAATAAAAATGTTAATGTTCTAAAAATAAAATGGTGATCGCGACCGGACAAAAGCTCACCGGACAAAAGGCCACCAAAATAATTCAAACACGGACAAAAGCCCACGAACGTAAAAATAAATTAATAATAAAAAACAATTCTAGGACATTTATAACGACAGCGAACAGAACGAAAAATGGGTAAAAAAACAAAAAAAACAACAAATAAATGTGCAACAAATAAATGTTACCAAAGGCAAGATAAGTTACTATTCTATCTATCTGGATAAGTTTATTTGTGTTTTAACTTATTTTAAAGCATATTTTTGTTAAAAACACACATGGTGTCGACTGAAGTTCATACTCAAAAAGAAAATGGCATCGATAAGATGTCGACGATGATCACTCGGATAATCGCTAAAAATCGAAAATTAAACAAAATACTGGTAGAAACACATCTAATAAATGTCACCAATCGTGCGAAAATGTAATGTTCTTCCAGCATTTTGTTTAATTTTCGATTTTTAACATTACAAAAGGTTTGATAAGAGAGATAGGAGGCAGTGAACTTTGAAATGTTTACTTTGCATCCCCATAATTTACCAATAAAAATATTCGACTTACACTCTGAGAACCAATGTTAACTAAATTCTTTTACTTACTAAGTTAGAATGGCCCGGAAATGGGGGATCATTTTATGTTATAGGTATATGCAAAACTGATGCATTCTGAAATAATTGTTGTTGTTTTCTTTCCGCGAAAGATAAGTGATACAATACAACGGTTTATTTAATATAAATAAATAACACAACAAAAAAAATAACTTTAATATTCAATAAACTGACTATTAACAGCCCCGTCGCACGCACTTTTTTCGACTTTTGTTAAATTTATTCTTCATTTACTTTTCGTATTACCACCCGGACTTAGGGTTAGTAGTAGGAAGAGTGCATGTTTTTTTTTTGGGGGGGGGGGGGATTATGTAATTTTGGCAAGGTAGGAAAATTAGAAAATTAGGTAAGTATGGAATAAATATCGAAGTAATTCAATCATTAACAAAATATTAAAATGACCGACTTTCTTACGAAGAAACCGAAATGCATTATGATGGATAATTTCGTAATAGGATTTTGATTTAATATTTTTTTATCAAAATAATAATTGGAAAAGATAATACCAGAACAGTGTTCTTAGAACAAACATAAGTCGATTTTATTTGCTTTAAGACAGCAGTAAATGTTTTAAAATATTTTTTGCGGTGTGTGTGTGTGGGGGGGGGGGGTAGACCCTATTTAAAACTATAGGAGTAAGGGCCTTTTTTTAAATTTTTATTTTCTAAATAATTTATTTTCAGATTTTTGTGGATTAAGAAAAAATCATTTTGCAAATATTCATTTGTTTTCTCATTTTTGTGAATATTTTTTATAGCTTTTATTTTGAAAATATTAATTAATTTTCCGATTTTTGCGGATTATTTTGCAAATATTAATTTCATTTTTGTGGACAATTTCTTCGGCAATATTCTATATTTAGATACGTCATTATTGTGATGTTAAATTTGTAATATTTTTTAATTTTTAATAAACACTGTTTTATTTTATGATTTGTTTCTTACAAAACAAAATATACACTCCATTAAACCTCCCACTAACCCTAGGTCCAGGTGGCAACAAATTAATATTGATGAAAACAAATTAACTTTTATTTGCAAAATAATCCGCAAAAGTCAGACAACAAATTAATATTTGCAAAATATTTGTTTTAAGTAATAGGCAAAAACAGACAAATTAATATTTGTACAGTGGATATATTTTCGCTGTCATAGCTTTGAAAAACAGACAAAAGTAGTCGATAAAATTTGGCAGTAATTTTGGTGTTTCTGCAGAGACAGGGGCCACTGTTTCGATCGATGGCGGCGGAAACTGCCGACTCCTCTTCGTGCGAAAACGTGAGTGACGGAAAGAAATTTGATTTTGGGGAAGATAACTGTTGAATTCGGAAAACTCGTCACAGGAAAATTCGGCAACGGAAAATTGGTCAACGGAAAATTCATCACTTTTGGCCAAGTAGGAAAATTCGGCAATTATCGAATAAATATCGATTGAAAATAGATTTTAGAACCGATTTTACAGGAGATATACTTGCAAATACGGGGCTGCCCCCCTCCCCAGTGGAGAACATTTTTTTATATTATTTTTTGGTACTTGTGCAGTTTTGTGTGTTAAGAATGGCTTTCTAAATAATCCGGTTCGTAGTTACGTTACGAAATTAAAGGTTTGGACCGAGTTATTCTTTACAACGTGAAAGTACAGAATAGTTAACAAAGCACCCCCCCCCCCCCCATTCTCCCCATGTAAAAAATCGTTGTCTGAAAGAAGAATTTCTTTTTTTAAGTATTAAATAAAGTTGTTAGTTAAAACAAGTTTTAGGCAAGATGAAAAAAAAAGCACTGAATTACAATTTTGCTTTTTTAAATCGAATAGGCTATATTGCCGGTCCCGGCAAAATAACGATTCCTGCGTTATTTTGCTGGTTCATGTATATTTAACTAAATTAAACATACAGTGACGCCCGGCACAATAATGAGTCTTACGTTATTTTGCCGGCTCGTATTTATTTAGCTATAAATTACTTTTTTTTTTATTATTTAAACTATTTTTTTTGTATTATTTAAAACTTTATCAAACGAAATTTTATTTATAATTTAAAACTTTGCCTGATTGTTTTTTTAATTTTTTTTATTTAAAACTTTGCCTGATTGATTTTTTTTGTTTGTTTTTAATTAATCTTTGCCTGATTGATTTTTTGTATAATTTAAAACTTTATTAAGCGACAATATATTTTAAAATAACGATAAAATTAATTTTTACTTCCGGTTGATTAGATTAAGAGTGAACTCTTCAAAATTACGACTTATTTTATGATTTCATTGAAAGAACATTTTAAAATAGAAACTGTTTAAATCCAGTGATTTTCTGTATATTTTAACATTATCGAAGTTTTTCTTCATAAAGAAAATCAGAATTTTACATTAAAATCTCTCCTTTGTAAAGCACATTTTTAACAAGTAAATGTTACCAAAGGCAACATAAATTATTCTTCTACCTGTATAAGTTTATTTGTTTATTTGATTGTTTATTTTTATTTAAAAAAATCATTTATCAAAATAAATAATAAAATAAACAAATAAACTTATACAGGTAGGTAGAATAATAATTTATGTTGCCTTTGGTAACATTTATTTGTGGCTTATTTTTTTCTTTATATATAACTTATATATAACTTAAGGAAAATTTCAATTACTTAAATCGAGAGCAGACTTAGTAATGTTGGGGAAATTCATCAACATTAATTATATTATGAAAAGTAAGCAGATATTTCTTTAACCGACACAATAGGGCAGGTCGATTTTTTTTATTTCTTTAACCGACACAACTGATGATGAAAACAAATTGTTTTTAAATATTTGCCCTTATTTATTTAATTACCTTTTCTTTCGCAAGGCCATAACAATTAGGTTTTTAAAAATAATGAACCGGCACAATAACGATCCCTTTACATTAGTAAATAATTATTGTGCCGGGTGTCACTGTATGTTTAACAATTTAGTTAAATATACATGAACCGGCAAAATAACGCAGGAATCGTTATTTTGCCGGGACCGGCAATATAGCCTCTTCCTTTTTAAATACATGGAAATTTTCTAAGAATTTAAAGCCAGTTTAAATGACTTTTTACTCATAGTTTATAAATTCCTTTCAAGTTTTGCACACCCACGAAGTAATTGATGTTTTGTCAATTAAAATGGCTGACTTGTTTACGAAGAAATCTAAATGAATTATGATGGATTTCATCTCGTAACTTAATTACGAAACAGGCTTGAAATAATAACATTATTTAGACAACGATTTTTTACATGGGGAGAATGAGGGGGTGTGGTGTTTGGTAATAAACAACAGTCAATTGTGGTGGTTGTAAACATATCTTTATTTAACAAGGGTTATAACAACATGTCTGTATCAACGGTCGTAATCTCTCTATCTATGTCCCTAGCTATGTCGCTGCTGCTGCTGCTTCCTGCTCTCGTACCGATCACGTTGGTACGTGATCTTCGACACTACATCTTCCCTCTTTTTTTTATAAATTTATGTCACTATAAAGTCTTCTTGCCACACTGGGGTGGATCTTACTCTAGGTGTTCTGATTGAACCACTAGGGGCAGTTAGGGCCGGTGTTAGGGGTTCTTGAGCAGTTTCCTTAGGGTCTGGACTGGAGATGGGAAGTGCATCGATTGGGTTGAGGTGTGTGTCTTCGATATCTGTTGTAGAAGTAGGGGGCCAGTGGGTTGTATCAGGGGGAGAGTAAACTGCTTTAGGGACGTCGGTGTAGTCAGGACTATACTGCATGTCGCCGGGTACCTTTTTTACATGGGCAGCGTTTCTCATTCTCACTTGGCCTTGGGGTTGTTGTATTAGAACAGCATTTCCCTTCTTTTCCACAACTTGATAGGGCTGAGACTCGAACCAGGCGTCCAGCTTGTTTGTTCTGTGTAAATTTTTACACAATACTGTGTCCCCTCTCTGGATCTGTTGGTCTCTGGCTCCTCTTCTCTGGTCAGCAGCTATGTTGCGTTTTAGTTTGTGTAGACCATCCTTATCATGTACGTCACTAAAATCAGTGGACGCTCCTACTATACTTGGCAGCTTACCTCGGAGTTCGCGGTTCATTAATAACTTCGCTGGTGATACTCCGGTTACTGTGTGAGGGGTGGTTCGGTATTGGAACAGAAAATTCCTTAGTTCAGTCCTCCAGTCTTTCCCTTCGACTTTGGCGATCTTAATTGCCTTTAGGATTGTTCTGTTGAACCGTTCCACTTCGCCGTTGGACTGTGGCCAATACGGGATCCCTCTCACCTGGGTGATGCCGTGAGTATTCATATACTCATTGAATTCTCTTGATGAGAATGGCTGTCCGTTGTCACTCCTCAGATAGTTGGGATATCCATGATGATTGAACATCATTTCTAGTGCACCCGTTACATTTTTGGCATTTGCTATTTTCATATGCGCAACTTCTGGCCATCTTGAGTAGTAGTCGACAACAGCCAGCAGGTAGTTCCCTTCGGAGACACTCAGTAGGTCAACAGCTACATAGGTCCAGGGTTGGTCAGGCAGCGGTGTACTCTCTAGTTCTTCTGGAGGGGCATTTTTGCCAACCACTTGACATGGGTAACACGCTTTTACTCGCTTTTCTGCCATTCTATCCATCTCTGGCCACCAAACTTTGGACCGTAGGCGATTTTTAGTTCGCACAATCCCTTGGTGTCCTTCATGAGCCAGTACAATTACCCGCCCCTGAAGTGCCTCAGGGATTATGATCCTGCGTCCTCGGATGACCATCTGTCCTGCTATCCAGAGTTCATCTTTGATTGCATGAAATGCAGTACCTTTGAAATGGGTCCAGTCATTTTCGGATATAGCTTGCCGAAGTTTGGAGATCGTAGCATCATCCTTTGAAGCTTTTTCCACTTCACAGGGAGTCAGTGCCTGAGGTACAGTATCTTTAATGATACTGTAGATGTAGTCCATTGTTTCCTTTTCCTCAGTTTTGTCTGGGTTTTCAACGGGCTGTCGACTCAGCAGGTCCGCCTTATTGGTTCGGCCAGGAATGTGGATGACTTTGTAGGTGAACTGTTGTAGAAACAACAGCCATCTCTCCACTCTTGCTGAAGGGGGCTTCGAGGAAGGTGATAGTACCTTTACCAGCGCTTTGTGATCAGTCAGGATCTGAAAGTCACATCCAATGAGGTACAGACTGAACTTTTTGCATGCCCAGAATACTCCCAGTGCTTCTCTTTCAAATTGAGAATATCGGGACTCTGTTGGTGTGAGCTTCCTACTGGCGTAGTATACTGGTTTCCAGTATCCGTTTAGCTGCTGTTGTTCAATGATTGCACCCACGCCAACGGGAGAAGCATCAGTTGTGATTCTAGTTGGCAACTCAACACTGTAGTATGCCATGACTGGCGCTTCAATTAACCCTTTCTTTAGTTTGTTAAAGGAATATTGTTCCTCTTCTTCCCATTTCCAATCAGAATCTAGTCTTGTAAGATCCCAAAGTGGTGCAGTTACACTAGCAAAATGGGGCACAAACTTAGCACAGAATTGGGCCAGTCCCAAGAAACTCCTCATCTGTGATGCATCTTTTGGTGGAGGAGCATCAACTACAGCTTTCACCTTTTCGTCCGAGACCTTCAAGCCGTCTTGTGTCAGAATGTGGCCCATGTATCTTATAGATGTCATTTTAATCTGGCACTTCTTTCCATTGACGGTCAGTCCTTGTTTGGCTAGGTGTTGGAAAACTTTGGCGAGTCTAGTGTCGTGCTCACTTTCTGTTTTCCCGACTACTATGATGTCATCTGACATGTTGTATGCTCCTGGGCAGCCAGCTATAACCTGACTTATGATTTGCTGAAATTTTTCTGAGGCCATGTTTACCCCAAACATAAGTCTTTTATACCGGTATAGCCCATCAGATGCAGCAAATGTTGTGATTTCTCTGGAGTCTGGATGCAACTCTATTTGATGGTAGGCCATATTCAAATCTACTTTTGAGAAATATTTGCCTCCAGCCATTTCTTGTATAGTTTCCTCAATCGTGGGCACTGGATGACGTTCTCGAACGATAGCTTCGTTTGCTCTACGCATGTCAGTACATATCCTCACATCGCTTTTTCCATTGTCCTCGGGCCTTTTTTCCACTGTCACTAAAGGATTCACCCATTGAGAAGGTTCCCTGACCCTCTCAATTACATCCAGATCAACCAGTTCTTGCAATTTGTTTAGGACACATTGCCGCCGCTTGAATGGTATCCGACGTACTGGCTGAGTGACAGGTATAATTTCTGGATTTATTTTGAATTTTAATTGGTAGTTTTTCAGTTTTCCCAATCCACTGAAAACCTTTGGAAATTCTTTTAGTATTCTTGTCCATATATCCAGTTCCGAGCAGTTCAAGATGTTGGCGTTAACGCCCACACTTAAAAGTCCTAGTCTTTTACTAGTTCTACCACTTAAAAGTGACGCTTGGGCCTGTGGTATGACAAAAAATGGAACTGTTATGTAGCGATTTGTGCTAGGAACTTCAACCTTCAATATGCACTTTCCTAGAAGGGGAAGTGGTTTTTCACTAGCATAGGGGTATAGTTTAGTAGAATCTGGCTGGAGCTTAATTTTGGGTCCTTCTTTTTCTATTTTCTTGAAGTCCTCTACAGATAATGTATTATGCTGTGCTCCTGAGTCTATCACTAAAGGGATGGTGGTGTTTCTGACTTTGAGGTTTATTACATTTTCACTCATTGATATTTTGAATAAATTAAACCCATTAGCGCCACCAGTTTTGTTATCTTCCCTTTCCCCTACACTCTGTTGAATTCCTTTGTTATGATAATGCTTTCGTCCACCACGACTGTATTTTGGGGCTCTGTCATGTTCCTTTCTATTCTGCGTTTTTGTTTGTTTGTTTTTGTAGAAACAACAGACTTCAAAATGTCCCTTTTTCCCACAGATTCCACACTTGTGATGCTTGCTTCTAACACAATCTCTTGCAAAATGTCCATTCCCCCCACACTTATAACATGCAGATGACACATTGTGGCTTGGTTTAGGTTTTTGTCTGTCGCTTAATCTATTTATATCAGACGTACAAGTAGATCCTAAAATTAGGGCCTCTTTGTGGTGGTACGTCCCAATAATTTGGATGAGACGATCCAACGTCAAGTTGCTTTCACCATATAATTTGGCTTTTAGTTCCGCGTCCTTTATGTGAAGAAGGATCTTGTCTCTGACGAATTCGTTCGGTTCTGGAGTGAAACCGCACACCTTCGCCAAACTCTTTAAGCGAGTGATATAATCATTCACGGTTTCTCCCGTGTTTGGTTCAGACTCCCAAAATCTTGAACGCGCTTTAGGGATATTTTCCTTTAGAGCGAAAGTTTTGTCAAACAGTTCTATAGCTGTTCGGAATACATCGACTCTTTCTTTATTAGCCTCGTGTCCGGCTTTTTGTTCGTCCGTGAAATTCGTCCAAATTTCACGCAGACCCTCGCCTCCTGTTAACAAAAGGATAGCTCTTTTTTTCTCAGAATTTATGACACCTAGAGCTAGTATGAAAATTTCCAGATCGGTTTTCCAATTTACCCATCTTTTATGTAAAGACTCTGGATCTCTGATCGTATCTAACGCACGTGGAGGGCTTAGCCCCCCCAATGCGACGAATTTTGCCATATTGTTGTTTAAAAGGACAATAAGATGTGAATAACAAAAGGATTGTTATTTAAAGACAATAAATGTGATAACAAACGAATTACTTATCTCTCGTTTTTTTTCTGTACTTTTCCTTTGGAAGAAAAAAAGTATATTTTTCTTTCTCTCTTGTAGCACGTGTGACCTCTTTTTTCGTGTTTTTTTTTTTCCGTAGAAAAGTTCGTTGTTTGCACTTTTTTTTTTTTTGTAGATGTCTTTCTTTGCTTTTTTTTTTGTGTAGAATTTCATCTCATCGTCGTCGCCAGTTTGTGGTGTTTGGTAATAAACAACAGTCAATTGTGGTGGTTGTAAACATATCTTTATTTAACAAGGGTTATAACAACATGTGTGTATCAACGGTCGTAATCTCTCTATCTATGTCCCTAGCTATGTCGCTGCTGCTTCCTGCTCTCGTACCGATCACGTTGGTATGTGATCTTCGACACTACAGGGGGGTGCTTTGTTAACTATTCTGTACTTTCACCTAACAATTTAATAAACAAAAGATATCGTAAAAATTTAATTTAACTTGAAAATCTTATCTAAAAAATAGCCCGGTTCGTAAACTGCACAAGTACCAAAAAAATAATATAAAAAAATGTTCTCCACTGGGGGGTGGGTAGCCTCGTATTTATAAGTATATCTCCTGTAAAAACGGTTCTAAAATCTATTTTCAATCGATATTTATTCGATAATCGCCGAATTTTCCTACTTGCCCAAAAGTGACCAATTTTCCTGTGACGAGTTATCCTAAATTCGTTGAATTGAATTGACAACTGAGGATAAGTTAAAATTATGAACATTTATTTATTGAAACAAATTAAACATAATGTACAGCAAATAAATAAATAAAACTTTGATAAACATTTGTAATTTAACAAAAAACGAATTAAATAAAACTTTGTAAACCTTTTATTGAAATATAAAAAAAACGTAATAAGTAAAACTTTGATTTGAAAAAAAAAAAGTAAACAATTGACTGAACGATAAATGTGGAAAAAAAACAAGTTTTTTTTACAAGGATTGATGTACATAATGTTTATCAAAGTTTTATTTAATTCGTTTTTTGTTAAATTTCAAACAGTTATCTTCCTCAAAATCAAGTGGCCCCCGTCTCTGCAGAAGCATCGTCATTTTGATAGGTATATATATATATATATATATATATATATATATATATATATATATAAATATATATGAGTACGAAGTTAAGTTAAAATCTAGTGTTTTTTTTTTAGCGATTTTATTGTTTTCGATCTAGCGGGTTTTGAAAATCTCAGTTGCTAATAATGACGAAAAGTTAAAAATCTAGCGATTTTCTGGCGATTTTACTTTCTCAATCTAGCGGGTTCCAACCAACCTTCTGTTAAAAATATCTGAATTTAGACATAAATGCGTGCTACGGGGGGTGAAAAAATAAATCACTAGATGTAAGGAAAAAAATGTAAAAATTCTGTCCTTTGTTAAATTTCGGGGAATCATGAAGATTACCTTCAAGAAAAAGTAGAAAGTTTTTCGACAAACTACTATAAGAATGCGATTTGAAAAAAATACAAAAAAAAATTCAAGTGAAAATTTCAGGCCTAGACGTTATAATTATCTTTATACTTCACAATCAGTACGAATGGTGCTAGTTGAAAGTAAATCTATTATAAGAAATTACAACGTAAACTATATTAAAATATTCTATAATATTCTCATAAAATACTGTATTACGATAATAATCAAGTAAGAAGAATTGTAAAATATATTCAGAAAAATATTTTATTTAAGCAAAAAGTTCATTTTTTCGATTTAATCATTATAACCGTGACCTTCAAAGGGAGGTAACTCGTAAATGTGGCCGGATTTATCAAATCCTCCGAAATGTCTTAATGAATTCATTAGAATATAAATTGAAAATGATTATTTGAAAAAATAAAAAAATAAAATTAATAAAAAATATTTAATAATAATAATTATTATTTTTATTGTTGTTGTAAAAGAAAAAGAAGAAGAAGAAGAAGAAGAAGTAGTTGTTTATAAACGTTTGTTTCCCTATGACTCACCCCCCCCCCCCCCCGTATTCTTTGATAACACAAAGTACATACTGGGATATGATTTAGTTCTGGGATTGTGTTAAAAAAATGTTTTAATTGTTCTAATTGACTGTAATTTACAATTAACTTAACAAGTCACCCATTTCTTTCTTAGTTGTCTATGTGTTTCTTTCGACTCATTTCACTCTATGTTGATTAAACAACCATCTAATATTTATTAATGTCTCTGTGACAAGGCGATCCATAATACAGGCCTGGTAAACAAGCAACTGGGGTCCACAACTGGGGGCGGACATTTGAAAACCAAAATTACTACTAAATAATAATTACCGAGAAAGGTTTTAATAAGAATTTATTTTTTATTTATTTTTCATATTGCCGCCTGGACTTGAGGTTAGTGGCAGGGTTAATTAAGGACATGCATTTTAAAAAATGATTTTGAAGTTAAAATTAAAATTGTTATTCTTGTATACGAGGCCTGTTTAAAAGGTATCCGACCTCAGGCTAGAAAAAAATATTTCAAATACGTGACAGGGTTGGGACTCTAATCCCCTTCAAAGTAGGCCCCTTGTGCTTGCACACACTTAGCCCACCGATCCATCCACTGCCGGAAACACATCTGGAAGTCTTCTTTTGGAATGGGAGACCACTAAACTTTTAGGGGTATTATTATTCTACCTTTACACCGTGTATTAATTCATCCAAAAAGAAGAATGAGGTTCTACTTTTTCTATTATGGTAAAACTGGAGCCCTACACTCTATGCTAATTCATAATTATAATACGTAATGTAAAAAGTCATTAAAAAATACATATGCACTTCCTTAACCTTATCACTAACCCTAAGTCCGGGTAGCGACATAAAAAAATAAATTTAACAAAAGAGACATAAAAGTTGCACACAACGTGGGTGTAACGATGGTATGACAGATTCATTGTTATCAAGCTATCTGGATGGATTTCTTACGTGCCAGTTAAATGGAACAGCAGATAAGTCTTTATCCCCCAGTGGCTTTTGGCCTCGATAAGTGGTGACTCAGTAGTATAGAAGAAGAAGAAATTAGGAGACCGATAATTCTTTTTCTTATTTTACAACTGTTACTCATGATTGACCCAAAATAAAAATATAGAGTTTGTATTACTGTGCCTCCAAGTGGATTAACTCGGTCAGATGTTTCACCCAAGTGACAATATTTATTTATTTATTTGTTTGTTATGCCTCCTTGGACATCTCCCCTTTAACTATCTTCTCAATTCAACTGTTAAAAACAAAAAATAAACTCTTAGTACAGTATCGATATCCAGATCAAATTCTGTTAAATATTTCATTTGACAACTCCCAAAAGTGCCCCCTCAATTTCTCCCTCCTACCACTTTCTCTGAATTCATCCAACCTCGTCTTAAACTGATCCGCGCTATTGCTGTTCTTAATCTGATCTGCCAACTTATTCCCAAAACATATTACTCTATGAGCAAAAAAAAACTTAACTGGTTAACAGATCTAGTTTTTGAAAACTGCCTTGAAAACTTCCAGATTTAGGAGAAATACTAAAAAAATGTTAGAAATGCCATTTATTATCTTGAAAGTCTCAATCATATCACCTCTCATTCTTCTCTCCAGCAAAGTAGTCAATCCCAATTTGTCCAATCTCTCTCTGTAACTGCACTCTTTTACTTTACTTATTAGTTTTGTCACTCTTCTTTGTACGCCTTCCAGTTTCAATATTACATTCCAATTTCCATATCTAGTCGCTAGAGCCCAGGCCTAGATGCAGTATTCAATATGAGGTCTTATTAGAGCTTTATATATCTTTAACACAACATTTGTCTCCCTCGAAATAATATTCCTAACCATCCACCCGATCATTCTATTTGCCCTCGATACAATGGTCAAAATATGATTATTTGCCTTAAATGTATTATCAAACCCCACTCTCAAATCGCACTCTCCATCTACTTCTTTGATTTCTCTGTTGTTTAGTACATATTCAACTCCAATATTCCTGGATCCTACATGTAGTACTTTATATTTGTCTAGGTTAAATCCCAATTTCCAAATGTCCTCCCAATCTGATAATTTATTTAGATCCATCTGTGTTATTTCCTTTGATAAAGGTCTCACAAGTAGTTTGACATCATCAGCAAACAGTTCTATTTCTGAATTTATATTACTAGGTAAGTCATTTATGAATATCAAAAACAACAAAGGACTCAATACTGAACCCTGCGGAACACCGAAACTCACAAACAAAACCGGTATTAAACAAAAACAAGAGTAAACTATTGAACCATGTCACATGACCAATCGAAATGATGTCCTGTCTGTAGTTTTAACCCATTAGTGCCCAAATTTTGTTTCTTTAATTTATTAACAAATATCTTTCGTAAATACAATATTATTTTTGAGAAAAATTATTTTCAAAGATTTCTACTATATCTAAAAATGTTGGTCGGTTATAAAAATTGTAACAGTAATAAATAATGACTTATGTTCTCTCTCGGAGATCGGTCCCTGTTAGGCGATTTGGTCACACACTGACCAATCAGCTTGTAGGGCGCATGATTCTATCTTCCCCCCTGAAGAACTACTCCAGACCCTTTTGGGAATCACAGCAACCAATAAAGACGCCCCCCTTTCTCTCTCCTGCCTCAATCTACCGGATTCCCGAGCATCAACTAGCTTCACTCAAAGATAAGCTGCTCGTTGACTTTCATCAAGAACTTTCTAATTTCATTTCTTCGCTTGGACACTGTCCTAACCTTGTCAACCTATACTCAACGGTATAGGTAGCCTTTAATAAATACCTTTTCGTTGTTGTTCTTAAAAAAGGTTTTGTTGTGCCTTTTGTGTACTAGCAATATTAGAGGGGTTGGTATTAACACCCTATGCCAAGATCAGCAGCTACACGGCTACTTACGAAAGAAAGTTTGGTACTTGTCCAGGATTTGAACCTAATTTCCGTGACTGCCCGGCAGCAGCGAGCCGACAGCTAACGGAAGCGTCCGAGACCTGCCGAGTCGAAAACGAGGCTGGCGTCAAGCAGCCGATAGCGATTTGAAGGAGAGACACTTGTTAACCAATTGTAAAAACTGAATTTCGAAGTGCTGTGTCGCACGATTGGATCTCCGGAGGAGTGCATTAACTTTTGTCAGCAGAAAGCTCTGCTGGCAAAAGTAATGCAGTGTATGCGATGCGGCGGCCGACTTTACCGGTTAGCACCGCGAAAGACTGTGGCGGACAAATATGCCTGGAGATGCCCCACCCAGGAATGCCGGGCTTGGATTTTGTTGCGATCGGGGACGTTTTTTTTGCGATCAAAATTAGAAATTTCGACTATTCTAAAGATGATCTACCTGTGGTCCCAGGATATGGTGACCGGTAAAAACCTACAAAAAGAATGCGGCGTACTGTCTCGAACCACGCAAGTGGACTGGAAGAATTTTCTGCGAGAGGTGTGCACCGAACATCTAGCACGAAACCCCAGACGACTCGGAGGCCCAGGGCATATGGTTGAGATAGACGAGAGTCTGTTCAACCGTAGAAAACACAACGTCGGCCGTGTTCTCCAGCCGCTCTGGGTCTTCGGGGGATACGACGACCCCGCAGAGAAGGAGGGTTTCCTGGTGATGGTACCAAACAGGAATGCCGAAACCCTCCTTCCAATAATCAGACAGTACGTCGCCCCTGGGACCACGGTCGTCTCTGATTGCGGGAGGGCTTATAGCAGGTTAGGATAGGAGGATGGATATCAACACCTAACTGTTAATCACGCCCAACATTTCGTGGACCCGACGACAGGGGCATGCACGAATCATGTCGAGAGAATGTGGAAGGAAGCAAAGCAGAGGAACAAAAAAGAATGTGGGACGAGAAGGACCCTAATAGATGGCTATCTGCGGGAATTCATGTGGCGTCAGACTTTCAAGAAAGACCCCTTCGACGCCATATTGTCGCAGATAGCCGTACTCTATCCCGTCGTCGGCGACCAACAATCTTCTGCTCCTCCTCCTCCTCCTCCCCCTTCCACATCCTCGACGACCCCATCCTCCTCTTCTGCCTGTATTTCGCTAAGCCCCCCCCCCCAAAAAAAAACAAGCCCTACCCCTTCAGGAAAATAATCTTCAAAATTCCCCCCCCCCTATAAAAAAGCTAAAAAGAAATGAAGGAAAAAAATGCCTAATGTAAAAAAAACAAAAAACCCTTCAATTATTTTAGCGTTTAAAAGTTAAAAAAAAAAAAAACAGTATTTATTATTTTAGCGTTTCTACAAAAGTTTTTAAAAAATGGTTAAAAAATAATAATAAAAAAAAGTTTATTTATTTCAGCTATGGGTTTGTTCATTTATTTCATTTTTTGTATAAAAATATATGCATTTCTTTTTCTTTACGTATATTCATCGTCTTATATTGTTGTCGTCTGCCGAGCTTCATTTTTTTTTTTAACGATTTCTGGCAGTTTTGTTTATACAGCGTCGACGCCACCAGCCTTGTCTTCAACTCGGCAGGTCTCGGACGCTTCCGTTAGCTGTCGTCTCGCTGCTGCCGGGCAGTCACGGAAATTAGGTTCAAATCCTGGACAAGTACCGAAAGTTTGATTGAATAATAGATGAAATTGATTGTATCCTTCTACTCTTGATTTTATTTACCTCCTCTCCTGGAGGTTAGACACAAGGTCAAGTGTGGTTTTGAAAAGCCAGTGCACTAGGATTAGCACGATCTGGCCTACAAAAATGCCTGAACAGCCCCGTCAGCATTCCCCGGTAGGGGCAACTCAGGCGATTAGCAATAAACTAACCCCATTTCTTAAAGTGAACGTAAAGCCTGGGACGGTGGATCTCCTGAGACTGAGCAGAAAAATACTTCAGCCCGAAATAGCAGGAAACCACAATGGCCCATCCTTTGGGACTGATTGTCGCGGACGTATACAAACACACTCATAAACACACTTACGCAAGATAAAGTATTGCGAAAAGTGAGACATCAGTGTTGTCAATATACGTCAGACAGTCTCGGTGTAACTATTCTCATTTTTGGACAAAAACACATTTTCTTTTCTTTATTAAATTGTTAGGTGAAAGTACAGAATAATTAACAAAGCCCTCCCCCCTCCCTCCCCATGTTAAGAATTATTTAGAAAGCCATTCTTAACATGGGGAGGGGGGCTTTGGTAATTATTCTGTACTTTCACCTAACAATTTAATAAAGAAAAGAAAATTTGTTTTTGTCCAAAAATGAAAATAGTTAGCGAAGCCCTTGGCGAGAATATAATATAGCGGGGACTGGCAGGAATGTAATACAGTGACGACTGATGTTCGCTTTTCACCGCTTGCTGTTGAACACATTCTTAGCCGGAAGTTGGAAATCTCGGGGGTTATTCCCTTATGCCGGAATTTTTATAAAAACCAAAAAAATGAATAAGAAACATTTTAGAGAGTGGCCTATTATCATTTAATTACAGCCTTTCAAATGTTGATATTTAAACCTGGGAATCAAAGATGATTCGCATAACTTTTCTTGACATTAAAAAAACAAATCTTTCTTAATTGTATGAAAAATGTAAAGCAAATAAAGTCAACAATTAGATTTCGTTCTATTTTCAAACACACACACACACACACATTATATATATATATATATATATATATATATATATATATATATAAAGTAAGGTATGTTTATACATTTCTATGTACAGGATTAACTCCTATACTAATTATCTGATCATTATAGATTTTTGAACACAGCTGCTCAGCGTGAGAGGGTCCAAATGTGGGCTATATTTAGTTTTATGTAAAGGGGGGGGGGGGAGAGGTCGCTGTGAAAATTCAGATAACTCCGACTGTAAAATTTTAACAATATGTATTAGACATTGATTAATAAATATTTCCTCAATTTCAGTTTCTTTGAAGTATTTTAAATAGTTTTTAGGGGGCATAATATGGGCACAAACTTCTATTTGAAAATTAAAATATTTCAGATTTACATTAACTTTGATCCATAGTCATTAGACATCAATTAAGAAAGATTCCCTGAAATTTACTTTTTTTCTTAAGATTCCTTAAGCTTAAGCCTTTAATTTTAGAAATTTAGTTTTTATGGAAATCGCCCCAGACAAGGCATGAAGCCACTTGATGTAAGGAGCTACAAAAAAAAAATACAACTTCAAGTTAAAAAACTAGCCAACGATAAGTGTTAGATGGATAGATTCCGACCCAGAAAACAGCAATTCTTCCCCCTTTGTCAGAAACATCTCTCATGGAATGTAAAGACGAAAAGACAAAATAAGGGAAACCAGAGTTATCTAAAAAAAATTTTTAACATAGTTCACCCCAAACAAGGCAGGCCGCAACTGTAGACGTAAGGGGTTACTGAGAATTAAGGTGTAGGTTTTGGGGGGGGGTCATCCTAAGTTGGGAGCTGTGCAGCGAGATGTCTGTTTATATTAGTTTTAAATCTCTGCATGCCGGTACAGTTGGGGGAGCAGGGAGGGAGTTCCAGAGGCCGGCAGCATGAAGAAAGAAGTTATTGGAGTAGAAGGCTCTCCGGCATCTGGGAACCTCCACAGCGAATGGATGGGATTTTGCTGATTGCCAAGTTGGTCTAGTGTATTTATGTCGAGGGGGCACCAGAGCAGCCCTTTGACATGGTATGGTTCAGTTCAGCTCGAGGAGGAGGTCCAACCTCCCATCTCTCTTTGAGAAGGAATTGAAATATCAAAATATGTGTATTGATTTACTCCTCCCCAGGAGTTAGGCACAAGGCCAGTTTTATCTTACTCCCACAAGATGTGACCCAAGATCGGGTCGAGAAAGTGGGGTTTGAAACACCAGCGCTCGAGAGGTGAGCACTCTGGCCATTTAAAAATTGCCTGGGCAGCCCCGTCGGCATTCCCCGGTCGGGGCGCCTCAGACAGTAAGCAATAAACTTACTCCTCCGCAAAGAGGGGAGGCAAAGTCTGGGAGGGTGGACCTCCTAGAACTGCACAGGACAGGAGTCCAGTATCCATCGGAACAGATACTACACTTTGATCTTAACCAAAAGGCCAAGGAAAAAATAAATCACTAGATGTGAGGAAAAAAATGTAAAAATTCTGTTTTTTGTTAAATTTCGGGGAATCATGAAGATTACCTTCAAGAAAAAGTAGAAAGTTTTTCGACAAACTACTATAAGTATGCGATTTGAAAAAAATACAAAAAAAAAACCAATTAGAGTTTCAGGCCTAGACGTTATAATTATCTTTATACTTCACAATCAGTACGAATGGTGCTAGTTGAAAGTAAATCTATTATAAGAAATTACAACGTAAACTATATTAAAATATTCTATAATATTCTCATAAAATACTGTATTACGATAATAATCAAGTAAGAAGAATTGTAAAATATATTCAGGAAAATATTTTATTTAAGCAAAAAGTTCATTTTTTCGATTTAATCATTATAACCGTGACCTTCAATATTCACAAAGGGAGGCAACTAGTAAATGTGGCCGGATTTATCAAATCCTCCGAAATGTCTTAATGAATTCCTTTGAATATAAATTGAAAATGATTATTTGAAAAAATAAAATAAATAAAAAAATAAAATTAATAAAAAATATATAATA
Organism: Sepiola atlantica; assembly: GCA_963556195.1. Classification (NCBI taxonomy): domain Eukaryota; kingdom Metazoa; phylum Mollusca; class Cephalopoda; order Sepiida; family Sepiolidae; genus Sepiola; species Sepiola atlantica. The sequence goes on from OY744525.1 coordinate 142,063,179, forward strand.
ATAATAATAATTATTTTTATTGTTGTTTCCCTATGACCCCCCCCCCCCCGTATTCTTTGATAACACAAAGTACATACTGGGATATGATTTAGTTCTGGGATTGTGTTAAAAAAATGTTTTAATTGTTCTAATTGGCTGTAATTTATAATTAACTAAACAAGTCACCCATTTCTTTCTTAGTTGTCTATGTATTTCCTCGACTCATTTCACTCTATGTTAATTAAACAACCATCTAATATTTATTAATGTCTCTGTGACAAGGCGATCCATAACACAGACCTGGTTAACATGCTACTGGGGCCCATGACTGGGGGCGGACATGTGAAGACCAAAATTACTACTAAATAATAATTAGAAAGGTTTAAGTAAAGAAATTTCTTAGTAATGTCCAGTAATTAGCAACCATACATCATATTAAAAAAGCAGATTACAATTATTGATTTATTTCCATCAAATAAAATGTAAAAAGTACAAAAATATAAAAACTTAATTGACAAAAAAAATCACTTTATTCATCATGAATTACACATAATCTTAGCCTTTTGGCTAAGATCAAAGTGTAGTATCTGTTCCGATGGATACTGCACCCCATAGACTAGTATTGTTTTGGCCCTCGGAGCTTGATTTACGCCGGTCTATGGGTCTGTTCTGTGCAGTTTTAGGAGGTCCACCCTCCCAGGCTTCGCCTTCCTCCTTTGGGGAGGAGTAAGTTTATTGCTTACTGCCTGAGACGCCCCTACCGGGGAATGCCGACGGGGCTGCCCATACAATTTTTAATGGCCAGAGTGCTCACCTCTCGGGCGCTGGCTTTTCAAACCCCACTTTCCCAACCCGACCTTGGGTCACACTTTACTTGTGGGAGTAAGATAAAAACTGGCCTTGTACTTAACCTCCTGGAGAGGAGTAAATCAATACACATATTTTGATATTTCAAAAATCATGAGTCAATTTGTTTACATTGATTACAGAAAATATAATGACATAAAATCAGAAAGCAAATTCAACATTTTACAAACTTAAATACTTTACGAACAAAAATAATGTTCTGTGAAACAATTTTGATAAGTTTTACAAAATTTGTCATGTTTTTTACACATACAATTTGTTTTTACAGAAGATTAAGAAAACGGTTATTTCTTCATGATACAAAGTTTTAATAATAAAATCGACTTACTTAAACAAGTACATAAAACCAATAAAATATATGTAAAAGGAGGGGAAATGTAAAACATATATAACTGCTTGGAAAATTATGTATTAAAACAAAAACCGAGATTCTACTTTTTAGGCGATTACGTGTGAACACCCTGTAAAACTAGCAGAAAGAAGAAAAAAACAATTGTTCTAGAATTTAGAACAAGAATCAGTTTCGCATATAAATTTAATGTAAAATGATCACCCATTTCCGGACTATTTTAGCGTTTTAAGGCAACCAATTCTTTTTTTTGCATTGAGAGATAAATCTTGTGCAGTTTTTTGAGGGGTGGGGGGCGAGTAGTTGTTCTACTTTTTTTAGGGGATTATGTGTGGTTTTACGACCTTACCACTCGGACTTAGGATTATTGGCAAAAATATTTTAGTAAACTGCTCTAAAAAAAAAAAACTAGAATGGCCGGAAATAGGGGATCATTCTACGTTAATTTTATATACGAAAATTTATCCCCACTCTAAATTCTTAAATAATTGTTTGCTTGTTCTTTGTTCTTTCAACTAGATTTTCCAGGGAGTTCACATGTAATCACCTAAACAAAGTAGAATCTCGTTTTTTCAGATTTAAGTAACAGAACAGAGCACGAATATCTCTCATTATTAAAAAGTCAAACAGGAGTTATTATTGCTAAAAAAAACGTAACTAAAAAAATTTTTTTTTTTTATGTCAAGACAAAAGTAGCAATTCAAACCAGACCGAAAATCAATTTTATCCAACATTTGCGCGAATACAGAGCAAAAATGAGCAATAAAATTCAACAGTCTCTATAGTATAATTGAAGCTTAAAAAGTATTTAAACTTGTTAATTTAATTTTACTTGAGTGATTGATCATCCCCTCTTCAGATAAAATAATTATCATAAGTAAAATCTTATGTCAGTTTCTGATATGTATCATTTCAATATGAAAAGAGAGCAAGGGTTTATATCATCCAATATATTTTTTAAAAATTACTGTTTGTTTCATTCACCTAAGGCATTTCAAGAACCAGCACTAAACGTTTTCAAATTATCTTGAAATATTATTTATAAAATAAAAATATTTATCCAATTCTCATGATAACATAATCAGTATTGATAATGCAGTTATAAGATATGTTTTACATTCCCCTCTTTTTTTTACATATATTTTATTGGTTTTATGTTCTTGTTAACGTAAGTTGATATTATTATTAAGACTGTGTATAGTATGTATTATCGTATCATGAAGAAATAAGTTTTTAAATTGTCTTAAAATAGTATTTATTAAAACAAAATGTTTATACAATTCTCATAACAACATGATAAGTATTGATAATGCATAATATATATATATAAAATTTAAAATCTTCAATTTTTTTGAAGACGTTCGTTGATCCGAACGAAACCGGTAAAATCTCTCGTTTTTCTTTGATATTTTCCTGTATTTAAAATTTGTTCTTTTTCAGTTTATCTTTGTTCACACATCTTGTCTGTCACGACATTTCATTTTTATGATATATAGTGCATTTTACCCTCATATATATATATATATATATATATATATATATATATATGTAAAGTTAGTGGGAGAGAACCCCAGCAGAATGCTCGATTATTAAGAAAAAATTCAGAAATAAGACAGACATAAACAGAGGTTGATGAGAATCTGGCATAGGAAACCAACTATAGGTTCCCTTTGTTTTGATTTGAAACCGATGGTACGGATGTTCGTCTGATCTTCTGTAATTCCTAGCTTCCTGCACTGAAGATTGCGTTAGCATGAAACATCGATGTCTGTAGGTAATAAATAATTAATATTTATTTATAAATATCATTATAAGCCCCCTCCACCAAAGGCCGGGCATTCTGAGTGATTTTAATAACAAGCAGTACTAATAGCGAAATGCACGATCCGAATACATTCGTTGATCACTCTAAACTGCTTGGGTAAATTTAGCCGTCGATTCGCTATTTATAAAGTTAAATTCTTCCCTAATTAACAACTAGTTCACTATGGCCGAGGGGTTAAGAGTCTTGACTACAAATCAGTGGCGATTTGTGTTTGGGGTTCGCGCCCGCCGACCGTTGGGAATTAGCTTCCTGCACTGAAGATTGCATTAGCATGAAACATCGATGTCTGTAGGTAATAAATAATTAATATTTATTTATAAATATTATATATAATTGTTTAATAAAATATCTGTCACAAGGTTTCACATTCAAACATTGTGAAGTCTTTAAATGGATGTATAGAATGTAATTTCCGTTAAAAATTAAAGTTTATAGTCCAAAGTCGAGTATTATGGTTCATTTGTGCTATCTCACAGGCATTTAACTACATAGCTCATGTGAGTTCTGCTACAATAAGCCCGATGAAGCATTACAACACAGCCGGGCAGCTTTCAACAAAAACAGGCTAGTTACAACCAATCATTTTATGGAATACCAAAGGTAAGTCACATGGTCTGCAAAAAATTCCAAGTCAGTCATATTTACATTAAACAAGTATTGGAGTTACCAATGTCAAAAATAAGCTGAAATCGAGATGAATTTCAACCTGGGATTCCCCCCCTCCCCTGTGTGTGTGGATGTGTGTGGAGAAAGGGCAGCATAGAAAACAACTTTTTTCCTAAACAACTCCAATAAGTTTCAACTAAGAAAGCCAAGATTAAGTGATACAAGTGTATATGTGAGGAAAGGAACAGGAAGTCATTTTTGATGAAACAAAAGTCATCTAACTCCCCTTCTCCCATTATGAATTGCTTGAAGTCTTAGCCTTCATGGCAAAATTAGCATTTTCAGTTTTCAGAGAGAACTGTCATAAAAAGGAAAATCAGCTTCTCTTTATAGAAAAAAAAAGGCAACTCACATCTATGAGAGACTAGTGATTTATTACAATGCTAGCAGGACCTGTGTCCCGGCATTGCTCGAGAAAATAAGAGACTAAAGAAACTCCTGCTTCCATCTCTGACCCCATGTAATTATTATTATTTTTACTCTGTTGCTGGATTAGAAATAAAAAAGTGGAATTCTGCTAAACAGCAGAAAATTTACATCCCTGAAAATTAATGTGGCAAACATTACAAAAATTGATGATTCTCAAAACCAGTTAAAACCAGTTTTGGCAGACTTAGAGCAGTACCCTGATCCGCTAACTTTTTTTAATGCTTTTGTGGTAACAGTGCAACCAAGATAGGAAATTGATAAATTGTTTTCTGTTTGACTGAAACAGACAGCACTCAGCTATCTAAAGACTGACTACAGTTAAAACGATATTTCTATCCTGTAAAGAAAAACAATAGAGAAATTCACCCCCGAAAAACAGAACATTAAAGTCCGGTTTCAATTTTCGTGATCATTATTGAAAACCGGTTTTAAAAAATTGGCATCAAGCCTTAGTAAAACGGATACCCTTTCCCATATCTAAACAGCTATGTTTAAAAAATAAATATCTAATAATAAAGGGTCATCAATCATATAATCGAGAAGTAATATGATTTTTTTCTTGCCCCAAAACGCAACAGATAATTTTGATTAACAAATGGAAGTAATGTTATCATTGCATTTAGAAAATTTTTTAATGTTATCATCGTCGAAGACAGGAAATTTATATATTGTTATCTGTTTGAATGAGACAGACAGCACTCAGCTTGCTAAAGACTGGCTACAGTTAAAACGATATTTCTTTAAAGGAAAAAAAAGTAATGTTACGATCACATTTAGAAGATTACTATTGATTAAAATACAAACCAAACTTAACCGACTTCTGCCAAATGAGATTTACATAAACAGCCAGAAAAAGCCGAGTCAAACCAAGCCGTCGTCAAACGGTCAAAATTAAACAAGCAAAAAACATTCACCTGAAGGCTCAAATTCCCAGCTTCCCATGTTAGACCGAACATTTGGTTAGACCTGAAAAACACATACTACTTAATAAAACACATACTACTTAATAAAACACAAACTACTTAATAAAACACAAACTACTTAATAAAACACATACTACTTAATAAAACACAAACTACTTAATAAAACACATACTACTTAATAAAACACATACTACTTAATAAAACACATACTACTTAATAAAACACAAACTACTTAATAAAACAAAAACTACTTAATAAAACACAAACTACTTAATAAAACACAAACTACTTAATAAAACACAAACTACTTAATAAAACAAAAACTACTTAATAAAGCAATGGAGTTCTTTTGGATTCCGGAAGACATTAGAAATCTTATCTCAGCATATTTTAAGTGTACACATATGAGAATTTCTCATCATTCATCATATTCGGTTTAACGTCCGTTTTACATGCTGGCATATGTTGGACGGCTTTTAGAAATTGACTTCCATACCCTTTCATGTAGAAGGAACACCGGCAGATTTCCAAGGCACAGCGCTCTCACAGCGTTTGATGAGCACTAGACATCGCTGGCTGGCTGCCTGTCGATCCTCGAACCGGTTGGCCTTGACAGAGGGGATGGCAAACGACCTGATGGTCGGACGGTGTTTCCCTTTACAAACTGTAAGTCACTGATATGGGATGCGACTTGTGTCGACACTTTTGCGCTCTCGTCAGTGATAGAATCGGCAACAAACCCTGAACATGCAGCAAAGTCAGCAGAGAGCCGCAAGCGGTCAAGATATGCCAATCTTCTCGATAGATTTGTATTTCAACCGATCGCTTTGGAGACGAGTGGAATGATTGGCTCTGCCACACACGACTTCCTCGGCAGCCTTGGTCTATTAATGATGCGCAACACCGGAGACAATCGCGAATTGTCTTGGCTTTACGAGCGCCTCTCTATCGCCATTATTTGTGGAAACGCATTGAGTCTGCTTTCGTACTGCCAAGCCAACCGGACATTCGAAGAAAACTATGGACTGTGATACGATTATATATAAGGAATCAGGATTTCTCTATTGAACCAAACAATGTCCAAGTAACGAATAAGGGATTTATTAATTATTTATTGAATTATTAATCTTATAGTTTACTTTTTCATTGAATGAATCAGTGTAATATCTTTGTTTCTTATTTTTTATTTGTGATTGAATAAAATTTACAATTTTTGGAATCTAAAAAAAATTCAAAAAATTTAATTTAATTATAATTTTTCTGTTTATAATAACGATGGATCGTTTGGACTAACCTTCCAAACTAATCTATCTCTGGCCAGGTCTTCATTTATCTTTCTCTCAAATCCATTTTTATCACTTCTTCCCATGTTTTCCTTGGCCTACCCTGTTAACTGAACCTACTACCTCAATTGTGCTGCTACTACCTCGGGAACTGTCATCCATTCTTTCAACGTGGCCATATCATCGAAGCCTCCTGTTCTGCACACATCTCCCTATACTGTCCAGATTTGATCTTCCTCTGTGCCTGTCTTTAAGATTTGTGTTGCAAATCCATTGTATCATTCTCATGTAATTTCTCTCTATGCAACGCATGTCATTAACCCTCACTGTGGCACAATGTTTGAGCTTTTGGGGAGCTAAGTGGCCCCCGTTATATTCGTAATCCTTATGCCAGACTTCCTTCAAAAACAGTAATTCTCTGCGTTTTGAGATCACTGAGTGCACCTGTGCCTCAGTCATATTTTTGGAGGACTGAAGGTCGGTGTCAAACAATTCAATGACAGGTGCATGTGATGGGGTCAGAGATCAGACCAGTCGTCGTTCGTGAAAATCAGTTATGAAACTTAAAAATAAACATTTGACAAGGCGTACACTGATTACATCTGTTTTCTCTCTTTCTCTCTCTCCTTCTCTCTCTCTAGTAAAGAGATTGAAAATAAGAGACTGGTTTGAATTTTGAAAGAGATGCACACGTCTTGTTGCGTTCTCTGCAAAGTTATAAAAATGTGCTTCGGAAGAAAATAAATATATATTTTTACATTAAAAAGTAAAATGGTTTGTTCCATTATTACATAATGTTTGATTTGTAGCACGATGGTCCCGACCAAACAGCAGGCTAGCCAGTCCCAGAAGCAGACGACAGTGACTATCGTCAGACGATGATTGCTCACTGGCCATAACAAGATGAGACATTGCACATACGTGCACATGTTGTCACACATCGTCCCGTCGTCACATAAAGTCTGGCAAAGATCACCTAGCTGTCCAAAGCAAACGATGGTGCCCCATTGGTGCCGGTCCCAAGAGATACCCCTTCGGCCAAAGAAAGTAACATTGGCACATCACTGGCGAGGTTTCACTTCCATACATCATCACACTGCGTACACATGTCTGATAGACTCTTCCCTTGATTGACAGTTGTTACACACTGTTGGTTAGTAATGGCAAAAGATTTACTCTTAATTCTAGCTATCACACTAGAGCCTGCTCCACCCTGTGCCCCAATGGTATCACCAAGGTAACAAAACTTGTGAATAACCTCAATAACTTCGCCATCCACATATAATAAATATTTAACTAACTGGCAAATGTTGAATATGATGGGATGTGTTATCTCCCCACTAATGTTGGTGTTTGTAATGGAGATGATACCGTGTAGTTGCCAAAGACAACACCAATAAGAAAACCATCCTGAATGTATTTCGGACAAATGTAAACAATGAAACAACTTTTTCTGGCCACCCTGTATAAGTATATACATATATGAAATAGTAAATTATATATATATATATATATATATATATATATGAAATAGTAAATTGTATAGATATATATATATGAAATAGTAAATTATATATATATATATATATATATATATATATATATATGAAATAGTAAATTATATATATATATATATATATATATATATATATGAAACAGTAAATTATATATATATATATATATGAAATAGTAAATATTATATATATATATATATATATATGAAATAGTAAATTATATATGAAATAGTAAATTATATATTTATATATATATATATATATATATATATATATGAAATAGTAAATTATATATATATATATATATGAAATAGTAAATTATATATATATATATATATATATATATATATGAAATAGTAAATTATATATATATATATGAAATAGTAAATTATAAATATATATATGAAATAGTAAATTATAAATATATATATATGAAATAGTAAATTATAAATATATATATATGAAATAGTAAATTATAAATATATATATATATATATATATATATATATATATATATATATATATATATATATATAATATAGCTGTCCACAGACGGCTGGTTCTATAGACTAGAAATGATATGCTGCCCTAACTCAGATATTATTGAGAGTATATATGACAAACAAACATATTACATTGCCCCCCCCCCCCCCCATCAAAAAAGGAGGTAATGCCTAGTAGGATGGTCTCATGATAACAGAACAGAAACTACACTACCTTTCCCCAAACAACAGAGAAGGTAATCCCTGAGAGGATAGTCTACATGACAACAGCACAATATCCTTCCCTTCCGGAATTGAGCATTAAAAAATAGTACATTAGTCTTGAATCGTAAACTGAGCATTAAAAGAAAGTAATAGTATAGTTTCGGCTTCAGACAGGCAGATACAAAAATTAATATATTGGCACTTTTTTAAATATCGTTTCGTATTTGAATTATTATTAGAAATTTAAGAAAGCTGAAAATGATGTTCTTTTTTCTTTATAATCTATATTTATTTACCTATAAGATATGAACAAGCAAGCTTTCAGCCCCATAGGCCGCCATCAAGCGACTTTATTTTGTTAATCATTTTTTTTTGTCGGAGATAAATAAATAAATATATATATATATATATATATATATATTTAAATTAAAGATAATTGAATTATCGATTGTAATAATATAAAGCTCAATGCGAAAATTCTTTAGCAAGCCCCACTCTCCTCAATGGTTCACTTCGGAATGTGCAGCTGCCATTTCTGAGAGGCAACAAGCATTCCGTAAATTCGGCCGCCATAAGTCAACTACTAATAGGCATAAATTTATAGAGTCAAGAAATAATTGCAAGGCCATGATAGGCGAAGCGAAGAGAAGGTATAATGAGTTAACAAAAAAACGCATCCAGACACAGAAACTAGGTACTCGCGATTTCTGGAAAATCTACAATAGTGTAGTGAATAATGGTCAATCTACGATTCCCCCACTTTCAAACCACAATGATGTCGTTTGCACGGCCACTGATAAGGCTGAACTACTTGCACAGCGTTTCGCTTCTAACTCTACTTTAGACTCAGATAACCACCCTCTCCCTGAATTACCTTTGCGGACCGAAGCCACACTTGATAACCTGGTCATCACCCCATCCCAGGTCAGAGACATCATAAAAAACCTTGACACCTCTAAAGCTTGTGGGCCTGATCTTATACCTGTAATAGTAATAAAGAAATGCTCTGCTGATCTGGCCCCTGTCCTCTCCAAACTCTACAATAAATGCCTAGCCGAATCTTGCTTCCCCGATAGCTGGAAAATTGCCTCTGTGGTACCAGTCTACAAGAGTTCTGGGAATAGAACCGACCCTCAGAACTACCGCCCAATCAGTCTACTGCCGATCTTTGCCAAAATCTTTGAATCCTTACTCAATCTAGCGATAGTACGGCACCTAGTTAATACAAAACTTCTATCTGACCGCCAGTATGGATTTAGACAAGCACGATCTACTGCAGACATCCTAACGGTCATCTCTGAACGCATGTATCATACACTCGACAAGGCAGGTGAAGCTATGGCAGTAGCGCTTGATATATCCAAGGCCTTTGACAAGGTATGGCATAAAGGGCTTCTCCTGAAAATACGCTCATACGGTATTACTGGGCAACTACTTAATATAATTAGATCCTTCCTAAACAAAAGAAACATCCAGGTTGTCCTCGATGGCCGTTCACCTAAGCAACATGACATAAATGCTGGTGTGCCCCAGGGATCTATTCTTGGACCTTTGTTGTTCCTGATCTATATAAACGATCTCCCTGATGACATAGTGTCTGAGATTGGTTTATTTGCTGATGACACCACGCTTTACTCTCGCCATGTTGGCAAAACAGACGTGATCATATCTGAGGCAATGGCTGAATCTTTAGAAAATGACCTCCAGGCTGTAGTGGATTGGGGCCATAAATGGTTGGTAACTGTTAATGCCGCAAAGACTAAGCTCCTTTCCTTCAACAACTACAAGAAGCCTCTCCAACCACCGATTGTCATGGCAAATAACACCCTACCTGAGAGTTCATCATTCAAACTCCTTGGCCTAACCTTCACAGGTAACATGAATTAAAACACATACATTGAAGACATTGCCAAGGCTGCCGCAAAGAAGGTTGGCTCCCTCTACCATGCTAGTAAACTCCTTACACCTGACATTATCCTGTATCTCTACAAAGCCACCATTCGCCCATGCATGGAGTATTGTTGCCACATCTGGGCTGGTGCATCATCTACTAGTCTCTCCCTCCTTGACAAAGTCCAAAAAAGAGTCGTCAACCTAATAGGTCCCTCACTGTCAGCTAAGCTCCAGCCCCATGTCCCATCGCCGCAATGTAGCATCCTTATGTTTGTTTTACAAATACTTCAATGGATTATGCTCCGATGAGTTGGCTACTCTGGTGCCCCCTCGACGTAAATTCACTAGACTAACTCGACATTCTACTAAATCTCATTCATTCACTGTGGAGGTCCCCAGATGCCGGAGAGCATTCTACTCAAATAGCTTCTTTCCTCGTGCTGCTGGCCTCTGGAACTCCCTCCCTGCCCCCTGTTTCCCCGACAGTACTGACATGCAGAAATTTAAAACTAATGTAAACAGACATCTCGCTGCTCAGATCCCAATTTAAGCTGAACCACCAATCCTTCCCCCCTTTTCCTTTTTCTCAGTAGCCCCTTACGTTTACAGTGGCGGCCTGCCTTGTTTGGGGTGAATCATGTTAAAAAAATTTTTTTTTTAAATATATTGAATAGAGCAATCAATTCTAGAGATGAAAGATGAGAATAAGAAATTATAAAGATAGAATATTTATTAAAACATCAAAAGTTCAGAGCAAGGAGCTTCATATCCTTAATCCATAGATTTTCAAAGATAAACTCTTTTCATCAGAGGATAGAGAAAAACCGACAATGTAATTGTAAATACTATCGGCAACATTTAACTTTGAAAATGTTACATAAAATAAAACAAAATAAAGACCTAAAGGTAAAGAGTGTTATGTTGAGATGAGAGCGTAGACTCAGGGTGGACGCCGTCCAAAACACGTCAAAAATAAAACAGCTGTTATATTTGAAATCCTTGAAGCTTCAAATTTGAAGCTCCTTTCTCTGAACTTTTGATATTCTAAGAAATATTGTATCTTTACAATTTTTTATTCTTATCTTTCATCTCTAGAATATATATATATATATATATATATATATATATATATATGTATCTTGGCAGCATCTTTTCTTTTATACAAGTATCATTAAAAATAACGGACATCTTGTATCTGGTTATTTTTTCTAAGATCCTTTCCGTTTTTCTGATTAGGTTCTTAGTTTCAGACGGAAACTGGCTGATAAAATTGCCATAGCTTCCCAAAGCGCTTTCGGACCCTTCCAGGTCCATCGTCATGGAGCAATGTTAACCAGGCATAGACCTAGGAGTTAATATATATTCTATTTAGGCGGGAAAATAAAGGACTGTGTTTAATTTAAATTTATATTTATAGGCATTT